>CM031241.1:330075171-330256613 GCA_018340775.1 Taxus wallichiana var. yunnanensis | reverse complement strand
AAATGGAGATATTTATAGCTTAGTAATGCTAGCTAAATTGGTAATACATCAACATGACCATGGTAAATTTTAGAGCTTAGCAATGCTAGATAACTTTGGCTGACCATGGTGAATTTTAAGATACAAGCAAATTCCATTAGATTTTGTCATTATAAACAACTCTTTGATAGCTTAATGTCAATTTACCCTACAACCATAGTGATATTTAGTAATGTTATATATATGAAGGTGAATTTTACAAATTTTAATTTCTCGCTAATGACAATTTGAAATAAAAATTTTGGTTATCATGCGTAAACGCCAAGAATGACCCCTAAAAGTAATTTGAACCTTTAAAATTTAGGCGAACTAGTCATATCCATATACCTAAAATTTCACAAAAATTTAAAACCGTAATATTTGTGAATTAATGAAGATTCACCACTAAAAATTTCCCTAAATGAAACCCACAACCTATGAGATGGAAATAGTGGACAATATCAATTAACCGTGAAAGCTCAAAGTATAAATTATGTAAGCCAAGGATCATATCAATGTCGCCGATGATCATTACATCGGAACCTATTGGCTTGAGCCTAATGTGAATCAAAGGGATGTTCTTCTCATCAACATGCACATTAAGCAAAGTGAGTTTGAAAAGATAGTGGATGGTGCGTAATAATGGCATTCATAGAGGTAACATATAGAAAATCAAATCTCGAGTTTGAGTTAATAGCTATGGATAGTTTGCTTTTGTTTTTGTTGTCTAAATGCTCGAGCGTCTAGAGGTGCATTAACACACCCTAACACATTTAGACCAGTATAATTGATCTTACTCATTACTTGTGTGCTTAATGTTGTAAGAAACAAACTACTAAGCAACTTTTCAAAGTAAATGAGTTAATTAATAGATGACTTGTTTTAGATTGAGTTTTAAAATAGCGTTATGATAAAATAGACCCTATGTAGGGGGTATAGATATTGTTCTTAGATGTGATTGATGTAAATTATTATATTCAACACTTAATTAATGTTTTTAGTTTTTATAAAACATTCATTTAAAAAAATGAATCTCTCGATTAAAAAATGTTCTTAGTTTTAATAAACATTCATTTTTTTAAAAAATCTCTCAATTAAAAAATGTTCTTTATTTTTGTGACGTGGTTACTTAATCTACTCTTGTCATGCGAAGTGCGAAATATTTATACTACTTTTCATCATCAAAGGTTGGTCCAATATTTACCCTTCAGAGTGAAATTCATACCAACCCTTCAAATTTGATCACTGCTTACGGCCCTATCAAGCACATTTCATCAACGAGAATATTATGGACGTGTTTCAAAGAATCTTGAAAAGTTGTAAGTGATTGGTTTTTAAGTGGTTCCATTCTTTTTATAGGTATAAGTATCTATGGTTTAGGTGTTAATGTCAAGGTCGCAATATGTGTTGTGAGTGAGAAATAATAATGACTAGTTACAAAGACTCTACTCAAATTATGCAACTTTGATTTTGTTAATGAGGCAAAACTTCTTCGTATCAAAAATTCTTCGGATGATCATTTTCAATGGAGGCATTTTTCTCCTATTGAGTGAAGTGGAAAAGAATAATGCCAAGAAATGGAGGACACAACATGTGAATTTGCACTCTTTGAAATTCATGTTAGCATCTCGTGACATATTTTAGTATTATTTTGTATATGATGCATACTTTGTAATATATTTTAACACAACATGCCAAAGAGAAAAGGCTAGCAATCAACATTTTCTCTTTGAATGGAAACCATATCTAGGTCAGGATGTTCAATATGTCATAATTATGTGAGGGAAGGTATTCTTTCCCATCATTTTGTGTAACGATATCAAGGGATGTTCCTTTTCTCCATAAGTATGTATCTTCATTATATTTAGTGTGATATTTAACATGGTTCTTAAACTTTTCTTAGTCTCGAAGAGGATCACTCACAAATATTTTAGGTGTGCCCAACAAAAAAAGAATCATCAAATATGAAAGGGTGCATCATTTGATATATATATATATATATATATATATATATATATATATATATATATATATATATATATATATAAAAGTTGTGTAGTGGATTCAAAATTGAAACATATTTTTAAAGTAATCTTTTCTTCTGAACTTGATTTTCCCATTCCAATGTCTTAGTATTGAGTTAACTTTATAACCATGGAAAGCATGAATATGGGTAGCCTCTATGCTCGCCATTTGTAATTGCGGCAAGGAAATAAATGTACATTATATTTGAGGTGATAGGTTGTTGTGATAATAAAAGAATTTAGAAAGACTATTGATTGTGTACACATATCTCGCATGAAAATTTCTCATTGTTTTCCATGATCTATGTTATTCCATTTAGATAAATAATGTCCATTTTGACTGAAATGCATCTATGAAAGACATAGGCCTCGCTCAATGTTATAGTGTTTATTCCTAGGTAACTATATGAGTATATAGAACATGTGCATGTGTAAAAAGATCTATCCTTTCATGGAAACACTAGTGTGCATCGATAAAATATGAATTAGAACAAAAACTATCCATTTTATATATCATGATAGAAAAAGCGCTGATGGTATAGGGTAGTGATGTGTATGGGTGTGTTACAAGGGTAGGTGATCAAGGCATGGATATTGCATTTCCTAGTAAAGTGTTGGGGGTTGAGATGATAAGGAGCTATCCACAACAACTAATGAATGTGGTGTGGTCAAGGATTCTTTAGGGGAGGTGGGAAGTGGTACATCGGTGGATCTACTAGGGACAAACCATTGTGCGTGGAAGGAAAACATATAGAGCATTAAAAATCATGTCAAGTAGAGAAAGTAGGAAAATGACATTTGAATGCGGATCCCAAAGTGGTATTGATGATCAATTTGGAATATATGAAGGTTCTTGCATGTTGAAAGGATGTCTTATTTTCTTGTTTTGTATATTTATGATATATTTATGTATGTGATATTGTTGGCGTTGTTGCTCATTTAGGCAACCTCTATATCGTGCATAATATGATGATCTTGAACTCTTCTTTTAGGAGTATACATTTGAAGGTGCAATTTGGAAAATCAATATAACCACGGAATGACATATAATGTCGTGGAATATATGTGAGATCCAAAAGACAAAAAGGAACAATCTCATCGCATACATTTGCAAATACTTTGCACTAATGGTTTTTCTCATGTGTATGGTCGCTTAAGTCAACATTTCAACAACACATAGCAATTTGATAATGCCAATAGTTTGATCGGCTATGGATATTGGGATTTTATAATGCAACTTGACAAATTACTATCAAAACATATGCCCACATGTGTAAAATGAAAAACTTAAACAACATGCTAATTTGAGTATTGTTACCCAATTTTTCCCCTCAGGAAAAATTAGACGAACATGACCTCGCATGGAGAAATAGAAGGATCGACTCAGCCATGGGAGCTCACATTTCGGCTCGAGCCGAGAAAGTCAGTGAAGCAAGATGAGAACATTGCAGAGGAGTTCAGGAAATGAAGAAGTTTCAAGTCTAAAATTTAGACTTCAGAGGTGGGGTTGTTCGATGTAGGCTAAGGTGAAATCCGGGACTCGGCGAGAAAGAAGTGGGAAAAAGGAGCAAGAAGTTCAAACCTCGAACTCCAAAATTCGGAGTTCGAGGTTTGAGGTTTCATGAGCTCGAGTGATGAACAAGGCCATGTGAGGAGGGGAAAATCCTAAAACCCAAAGTCTGAAATTCAGACTTCGTGGTTTCATAGATATGCGATGACCGGATGGATGAAAAAAAAACTTGAAACCCGAACTCTCAAACCCCTAAACCCGAATTCCAAATTTTGGACTTAGGGGTTTTAGCATTTTGGAACATCAAGCCTCAGGCACACAAATCATAACTTGAACCCGAAACTTGAAGTTCAAATTTCAGACTTCAAGTTTCGGCATTTCAAAGGTTTTACAAACTAGGGCAAATGAACAAGAATAACAACCTCTAAAGTCAAAATACCTGAAGCTCCAAATCCCGAAAGTCTGAATTTTAGATTTCGGAGGGTGCGATGCATGGTCGGAGTCCAAAAAGATAGAACCAACCACTCACATTTATTATAGTATGGTACCCTCATCTTCAAATGGCCATAACTTTTGCCTGGGAGCTCAGATTTGCACAAAATAAGACTTTTTGGAAAGCTCTCAGTGTCTTATCAAGTATTCCAAAATGGGGAAATACAGCCCGCCATTTTAGAGGAGTGTTTCCATATTTCTCACCTGCCAAAATGATGAAGGTATGAGTTTGCTTTCTTCCTCAACAATGAAAAGTACATGGAGGCATGGGTTTTGTAGTGTCACCCATCATTGTTGTAGGTTATTTTAATGCATTTTGGGTGGTTGAAGCAAGATTTCGAATTCCTCTCTCCCCCTTCTCTCATTCTTCCTATATATTGTAAGGAGGGGCTCATTTTTAAAGGTTGGAAAACTTGTATATGCCCATCCCTTCTTTCTTGTTTGTAAGAGATTTGTGGAGATTTCAAACCTCCCCATTAACATTGTAATTTAAAATTTGTGCCTTTGGCCCTAAATGTGATGTATTGTATCAACTTTGAGAGTAATAAAATCATATTTGTGGATGCTTCAAACCCTCTTCTATGTTATATTGCAACTTTCTGATCTTTCATTGCATGCAAGGTTATTGTGTATTGTTTTTGTTTTCATTACAAGGTTCTAGTAGTGTTGTGTTTATTATGTAGGTTGTTCAACATCCTTCTTGGTGCATCACCTTCCCTTAGAGTAGATTTTAATTTTCATGCATTTTTCTCTATCTCTGTCTCCTTGGAAATATTAGATTGGGATTAGATCTCGCAACTCTCTGACTTTGGAGTAGTTGACACTAGGATAAGATAGAAGCCAACCTTCTCCCGAGGGGTTATCCAGATCGCAAAGTCCCACACTTTAGGATAACTCCATGTTTGACGAATCACATTGATTGCCTCAACCATTCACTTGTGAGCAATCAGGGGTGTTGTGATTTCGCCATAACAAGTATATCGAAATTTTTGACCTTGTATTAGAGGAATAATAAACAAGGAGGTTTCAAAAGGAAAATAGACATTTGTCATTTTCTTCATGCTACATTCCTGTTGTATATTTTTTCCACCCCGAGTAAATACAAGGAAAATCAGGTTTCTAAGTCGGAAAGCGTCGAGCGAGCAAGTCGGAAGAACATGTGGAGGACCTCTCAAACCCGACACAAAGGGAAATGAATACATGTTGGAAGGGTCGCAAATCCCGACGCAAGGCAAGGCGGGTTTCAGGGGCAGAACAACATGGTGCAAGAACATGCCGGGGGGTCTTCAAAACCCGACAAAGAAGGGAAATCAGGGTTTCTCGGCGTCGGGAAGCACGTCGGAAAACATGAAAAAGAAGCATGTCGAGCACCCTTCGAACCCAATGCGCATGCAGCTTTCATCTTCCGCCCACAAACAAAGGAAATCTTGGAAATCTTGGGCGGAAGCGGGTTTCGGAAAACACAAGCATCAAACATATGTCGAGCCACCTCCCAAACCCGATGCAGATGCAAAGGAGAAACCCGAACCCGACTGAACGGGCCTAATGCGGGAAATATGACATTCGCCATTTTTGGTCGTTGAGGTTCTTACCTACCGCCATGATGAATGGAGTTAGGGCGCCTCTTGGAGGTGGTTGAGCAAATCTCGATTTTCTCACTTCTCCATCTCTTTCCCTTCTATAAATTGTAAAGGATGGGATTTTTCTCAAGGTTGGACATTTTTGTTTTGGCCCCTCCTTTCTTCTCTTTGGCAGGTGGAGTTGTGGAGCTCAAACCCTCCCATTTGAAACTATAATGCAGCCTTTGCCTCTTGGCATTTTTTGATGTATTGTATCAAACCTTCTGAGCAAATAAATGCATGACTTTGGATGTTTTCTCAACCCTCTATGTGTTTCATTTTGCATCCTCTTGATCTTTCTCTCGCGAATATGTTTATTCGTGCATGATATTGCATTGCATTTCTATGGTTTGTGTTTATTGGCAAAACATATGTTCTTCATTCCTCGATGCATCACCTCCGTAGTTTAGGTTTTATTTATATGCATTTCTCTCTCCCTGTCTCCTTGGTAGTTAGGTTAGATTTTGGGTGAACCTCTGCGTTTTATTGGTGCATCTGGACAGAGGAATAGGAGCCGGCTTTTATCCGGAGAGCTTTTCCGATTTCGCGAGGTCCCACACTTGGGAAAAGCTCCATGTTGTGCAATCGCACTGAGACTTTCAACCCATCGTGTTGCAGAGTCCCAGGGGTGCTGCGTTTCGACACCAACAGTTTTGGCACGCCCGGTGGGACCAAGAGGTCATTCCATCAAAATTTGAAGGAGTTTTCATGAAATTTGCACTAAAAATTGTAGTTTTTTACAAATTTTGGATTTTGCACCTCCTAGCCTAAACTCCGAAATCATTTTTTAAGGGTTTATCTCGCTCAGAACAAGTTAAAAAATTCACCAGTTGGTAGATCTGAGGGAAATCTTCAAAAGGGTATTTTTAGTTTTTTGATATTTTGATTTCAAAATTTCAGGTTTTTAGTGATTTCGGGATTTCGGGATCCGAGAGCATCAAAGCAAACAATTCAGTTTTGGGGATGCATTGTATGGTCCTATTCCCCACAAAGCAGTGATTTCAGGTTTTTCGGGATCCAAGAACATCAAAGTAGCAATTCGGGTTTTGAGGGATGCATTGCATGGTCCGATTCCCGACAGCAAAGAAAATCGGGTTTTGAGGGATGTCGGACATGTTCCAAGTTCCGACACATAGCAATTCGGGTTTTGTGAGTTGCATCGCATGACCTGAGTTCCGCCTATACCTTTCAGGGATCCGCAGCTGCACAACATGACATGAGTTCCGAATTGAAGACTACATCCTCCGGGTCCTTCAAATTTTTATTCCGATTTTCAATATTGTCAAGTTTGGTGTGTAACTTGGCAAAATCCAGCCTTTTAGAGGCATATTCAAAAACACATCTGGCGACTCCATCTGATCAGCAACCCATTTCTCTGAGTTACAGACCCGTTTCCATTCATTTCCATCCATCTTTCCTTCCATCTCTTTCATTCTTTTCCATTCCATGAAGTTGTGCAACCATGACTTCATTTCCATCATGGAATTCACATCAACAATGTTTGCAGATATCACACCTCCAACATGTTTTACAAATCCTCCAAATCAACCATTTGATCAAATTCAAAATCAACATGTCTACCCATATGCGCAGCAGCGAAAGGCTGAGTCGCTTTGGATATGAAGCATGTCAAACACAAGGGTATGCTTGGTTGTGAGGGCGATCAAGAAGAAAATGCAGATCTGCTGAGAAAATCCAAAATATGGAGGTAAACATGGTACAATCTAGGGCTCGGCACAAATGAAAGCATTTGGAATCGCTTACAGAGCACCTTGTCCATGGGTGGGACCTTTTCCAAGGAATTATGGCCCCCAAGAGAAATTGGACTTCATGATTGCAACACTGCCATTACTTACAAGGTGGATCGAAGGAATAGAGGTGTATGAGAGGAGTATTGAGCAACCTTGTCAACGGGTAAGCACACCTTCTCGTGCCTTTCTGTTTCCTCTTTCCCAATATGTCCCATTTCAGCAGTGTCAAGTTTCAAACTCTCCATCTGCTGTCCCAAGTGTTAAATCCATTTCTCCACCCCCTAGTCTTCCACCTCATCTCGATTCTTCTTTCCTTTTCCCTTCCAAACAATCATCCCCTCCACAAGAGCTAATAGAAATACCCCCTCCAAAGAAACAAGAGGTTTCATTGCCTCCACCACCACAAAAAATTGTAAAACCAGTTGAGGTACAACCCATCCCTCCTCTTGCATTCCCAATTCCATGTGGGGAAGAAGAAATTGTAAAAATCAGTCATCAAGGACAGCAAGAGGAAGAGCCAAGAAAAGAAGAACTGATTAAGAACTTAGTAAGTTTGGCTCTTAAATTTGGAATTGAGAAGATCCCTTTGCTGGTAAAGCCTGAAGAAGAGGCTAAGGTTGAACAAATGGTGGTCAGGGCTGATTTTGTTGCAGCAGAAGAAGAAGTTCTTGCAATCCCAACTTGTCCTCTAGAGCAGCAGATCGAGGAGTTTGACTTGAAAAACTTCATGCTGGAGGAAGAGTTCAATCAAGAGCAAGATTATCTTCAAACTTTGGAGGAAGGAGAAGCTGCTCCAAATCCAAAAGAAGAGGAGCACATTCTAGCTGTGGAGGAGAAAATTGCAGATCCAAGGGCTTTGAGCACAAAGCAAAGCATATGGGTGAACCTTCGCTCTTCTTTCTACTTCACCTCTCCCGAGTTCTAGTGCGAAAAGGAGTTTGATCTCTCAAACCAATACTGGAGGGTGAAGGAAACCATGGTGGTCAAGTTACGTATCAAGAGGACACCATGAAGGAAGTTGAACATTTGCGGCAGAGAGATGTGCCATGAGGTAGTTTATCTGCGATTTGGAGGATTGTTTTGATGGAGAAGAACCGGTTGAGTTTCTACCATTCTCTCTTCCATCATCCCCATTCCAAACACTTGAGTCTGTTGTCATAGAGGAGAGCATTCATTTACAACAGCCTGCATCTTATAGCAGCTCTTTGGAACCAAAATTGGAAGATTTAAATCTTCCATGTTCTTCATCGGAGGAAGAGAAACGATGTAAGGATTTCACCATTTCTTCCACACCATCCATTCGGAAGGTCTACAAGAGGACTCCCTTTTTGGGGTTGAAAATCGAGCTATGGGCATATCAAACGGATCGACCTTGCCCAATCAGGTATTTGGCTTCATTGGAGCCAAAGGAGAAGTCACAACCAGTCATGCTTGCTCCTGAGCATGAGGGTGAGCTACAGAGTACCAAGGATCAGCTGCCATACCTCTCCAATCCAAATGCAGAGCAACTAAAAGAGGTATCGGATTTGTTTTCAGTTGACACCTTGATGATTTGGGTGGAAGACCAGCTTCTTGTTGATTTCCCACTCATCCAAGTAGCCATGATCAGCTCCAAATCAATTGCATGGCTGCCAATTTTGAAGAAAGGAAGCTATTTTGCACAACCAGTTGCAGGGTTTGTTTAGCTTGCCTTTGCTTCTAGCTAGAGTAGAGTAGATAGGTTTGCTTTTAGCAGAAGAAGTGCTTGTGCACACTCTGCATGTTCCACTTGGGGCATGTATGATTTTCATTTTTGTACATAGTTTTTGGTGTTGCTGGTTTTTCTCTGGCACATTTCATTTCGGTGGCATTTTCGTGAGAACAACTCTAAGTTCAATGGGTTTCAAGTGACTCAGAAGGGAGTTTTCAAGGTTTAGGATTAGATATTAGGTTGGTTTCTGGTGGTTGCTTATGACTCCATGCCCAATGGATCGCTAAAAGGCCATTGATCTTCTACCTAGCAGGCAAGTAACCCCGTGAGTCGCCAAATTGTTGTATATTTTTTCCTCCCCGGGTAAATACAAGGAAAATCGGGTTTCTAAGTCGGGAAAGCAGGTCGGGCGAGCAAGTCAGAGAACATGTCGGAGGACCTCTCAAACCCGACACAAAGGGAAATGAATACATGTCGGAAGGGTCGCAAATCCCGACGTAAGGCAAGGCGGGTTTCGGGGGCGGAACAACATGGTGCAAGAACATGTCGGGGGGTCTTCAAAACCCGACAGCAAAGGGAAATCGGGTTTCTCGGCGTCGGGGAAGCATGTCAGGAAAACATCAAAAAGAAGCATGTCGAGCACCCCTTCAAACCCGATGTGCATGCAGTTTCATCTTCCGCCCCCGAAACAAAGGAAATCTTGGAAATACTGGCGGAAGCGGGTTTCAGGAAAACACAAGCATCAAACATATGTCGAGCCACCTCCCAAACCTGATGCAGATGCAAAGGAGAAACCCGAACCCGACTAGAATGGGCCTGACACGGGAAATATGACAGTTCGCCATTTTTTGGTCGTTGAGGTTCTTACCTACCGCCATGATGAATGGAGTTAGGCGCAGTCTTGGAGGTGGTTGAGCAAATATCGATTTTCTCACTTCTCCATCTCTTTCCCTTCTATAAATTGTAAAGGATGGGATTTTTATCAAGGTTGGACATTTTTGTTTTGGCCCCTCCTTTATTCTCTTTGGCGTGGAGTTGTGGAGCTCAAGCCCTCCCATTTGAAACCGTAATGCAACCTTTGCCTCTTGGCATTTTTTACAAGTTGTATTGTATCAAACCTTCGTGAGCAAATAAATGCATGACTCGTGGATGTTTTCTCAACCCTCTATGTGTTTCATTTGCATCCTCCTGATCTTTCACTGCGAATATGTTTATCCGTGCATGATATTACATTGCATTTCTATGGTTTGTGTTTATTGGCAAAACATATGTTCTTCATTCCTCGGTGCATCACCTCCATAGTTTAGGTTTTATTTATATGCATTTCTCTCTCCCTGTCTCCTTGGTAGTTAGGTTAGATTTTTGGGTGAACCTCTGCTTTATTGGTGCATCTGGATAGAGGAATAGGAGCCGGCCTTTATCCGGAGAGCTTTTCCGATTTCGCGAGGTCCCACACTTGGGAAAAGCTCCATGTTGTGCAATCGCACTGAGACTTTCAACCCATCGTGTTGTAGAGTCCCAGGGGTGCTGCGTTTCGACACCAACAATTCCTATTCTCCTCTACAAGAAGTATTGCTCCATCTTCAACACCTAACTCCTCAACTGCTAAGAATTTTTCTCCCTACAAGCATAGGTGTCTTTCTTTACATGCTTTTCTTATCTATGATGTAGAGAAAACCCTATTCCCACAATCATTTCCTTGAAGTCTCTCATGAGCTCCATAAGTTTTTTCTTCATTATTTGCTACTTTATCATTCTCTCCTTTGTGTCCTTAAGTATGAAGGCTAAAACTCTCTTTCTTTGAAGATAATTGTCTACCCTTGCATCAATTTCTTCAATCATTCTCAATTGTTACCCAAATTTCATCTTGGCATCCATAACCACAATCACAACTCTCCCTAAAATATTCTATACTATCCTCGCAATAATAAGGTGTCATCCCATAGGTGTCTAATCACAATATCTTTGGATGTTCTGATATTGATTGACGCAACAAACTCAATTTCTTGCAAATTAATAAAATAACAATAGATACAATTATTAAGGACAAGATACGTAAGAAGCCTAACAACCAAAAAATAACTAGTATTAATTCTTCATAATATCTTTCATCTTTGCCAATGGGGTTTGGGTAGATCAGCTTAAGACGGACGATTATGTTCGGATCCACCTGTGTTCAAATCCCGTTCGGCGCGATCCCTTCGTGGAGGTTTATCGATGGTGGCGGTGTTGCATCACTGATGGCTGTGGCTCATGGCTTTGACTGGTGGTTCTCGATGGTGGCGGTATTTGCATCATTGGCATTGGCATTGGTGGTGGTTGATGGCTCTAAAAACGGCGGTGGCATAAAATTGCATCATTAGTGCAGCTCGGTGGCCGCGTTGGTTTGTGTTGGTCTTAATTGTAATATCTTGTCTAAGGACATTATTGTAGGGTGGGGCCCCACCAACTCTCCGATTCATAGCTTCGGTCAAAAGCGTTTAACGATAATAAAAAAACTTTCATCTTTGTCCTCCAAATTCTAGAATACCTCTTACACACACACACACACACACACACACACACACACACACTCCTAACAAATAGCCCTTCCTAGAGACTTATATAACTAGTAGATTCAATTTATCCTATAACCAACATCTATCCCCTTTCACCAAAAAGAGGGCTATTCCACCAACGGCTATTATTAGCAATGATACTTCTTTTCTAACACATGACAACAACAAAAAAAACTATTATTATTAAAAATAGATTCCCTCTTCGATTTTCCAACTACACAAAGTAGTGTGGGATGAGGAGTTGATTTCCATTCTACAAATTGTCTTTCCAATCTGCTCATAAAGCTTGTGCATCATTGCCATCCTCAAACAAACCTATGTTTCACCCATTCAATTGATCCTCTTCCAAAGTCTTTAAGATCATCACAAATCTTACATCTCCATGAAAATATTGGCAAATATTGATCTTATCGATTAGTTGTTGTAATAAGAAATTGACTCATGTATCTTGATTTCTTAAATATTTTTAATAAATATGATCATTTCAATCTTTTAAAAAAATACATCACCACTATGATTAATAATAAAATAAATACATCACCACTATGCTTGTGTGTAATGTTCAAGACTAATGCTCTCGATAACAAGACTTATCACATACTATAACGTTTAGTGCTTTATACATTTGGTTATGCCAAGGCATTCCCCTATGGGAAAGGGATTTGCAAAAATTCATGGGACTATGTCAAATTTGACGGCCATATGGATATTTTTATCACGATTAAATTTGATGGTTGTTTTAATGGTGTAGATGGGCATTTTGACATTTTTTGTTTTTTTAAGTTGTTTTTGTTGTTTTTATCGATCGAACTCGATTCATGCCCACTTTTGAGGAGTAATTTATGTAATTTGGGAAACGGAAGCAAACATTCATCGTTGCAGAGGGTGAATCGTGAGCACAAGTTGAAATCTTGTGTCGCTTTCTTCCTTGTTGAACCGATTTTCCTTGTTTTATGCTTTTTAGAACATGTTAATTGTTGTTTTTGGATAATTTGTGGACAGGAAAAGGTGATGGCAAATCCAAGGGTTTTCTTCGACATGTCAGTGGGTGGCGTCTTGTCGACCGAAAGAATCGTGATGGAGTTGTTTGCTGACATGACGCCGCAGATGGCTAAGAACTTTAGGGCGCTATGCATGAGTGAGAAGAGAACTTCGTAAGGCGTTGTGCATGGGTGAGAAGGGAACAGGAAAGTCTAGAAAGCCCCTACACTTCAAGGGCTCCACTTTCCACTGTGTCCTAGCCCTGGAAGAATATGCCTCGTTTACAATAGTTTTCATCTAATTTCTTATACTAGGTAGTAATTTCTTATACTAGGTAGTGCAAACTCTGTAGCTGTAGGAGTTTTTTTAGTGTCAAGTAGTGCATAATCAATAGTTGTTGGAGTTTTTAGTGTTAAATATCTATGCTTTTCCCCTGTTAATGTCAATAGCCATGTGTTGTCCCCTGCCAATGACAATGAATTCTAACACTACAAATCAATCCATGCATCAAGAATCCCTCCCGTATGAATGAGATCCAATGTGTTGTCAAAGAAGGGAAACCTCTAGTTTATGGTAATATATATTAGAACAAACCCTCTCAAAGCAATCATCTCATTGAAGGGCGCTCCTAGATTGACAACAGAGAAACAATCATCACATTGTGTTCTCTCATCCCAGCAATAGAAGTGTCAGTCCCAACACTAAAATCCAACCCTATTCTGACCTCCCCTGGCTTGATGCTCAACACTTCAGCTATAAGGAAATCCGCATTTGAACTATTCCTGATCCATTTAGGGATCTCGTTTTGGGCAAGGTTGAAACACCCAAAGCATTTGAAGAATCCCTTATTAGTCATGTTACTTGAGAAACCGGCAAAGACATTACATTTATAGTTGTTCCATCTGAAATTTCTATCATCATACATGTTCTAGAGGGATTGATTAATGGGCAAAGGATTTTGACATTTCCCAAGAGCTCTGACCAAGCATCTTCTCCTAGGCAGGGGATCACAACCTTGTATCATCAACCTCTATCCCAAATTCCAACCATCATGTCATAGCTCATGTCTTCGCTCAAATTCTTTCTTCATCAAAACACATGCATGCCCAATTGTTGTGTAGGTCCAATTAGTACCTGAAAGGTTGATTTTTCTAAGCCTGTTCTCTTTCCCCCTAATATAATTTTTTAGTTCATCTGATAGGAAGAATTCCCCCAATGGATCTGCTTGTTATTTTGGTTGTCGTTGCAGAGAGACAATGATTTTTTTGAGAGACCCCATGACATCCCCGTAAGAAAATTCACGTTACTCGCAAGTATTCAGCTTTGAGAGCATTTGGGTCTTCTGACTTTGCATTGCTCTCCATTTCATTAACAACCTTCTCTACTTCACTCTGCAAGTCTTGGAGTTTGAGAGTGGTTTTTTGAAGCCTTGAAGAGAGCTTGCCAAAGAAGGTATTTTTGGATCCATAAAAATGTCTGAAAAGTTCATCATCATGAAATAGAACACTTGCGGTGTAGAATCTCGGAGGGTCAGGTAGAGCTGATTGTTATAAGCAACAATCCTAATTTTTTTCCTTTTCAATATTGTGCAATATAAATATCTTGTCACGCACATACCCCGCCTCTTTCATTTGAGGTTAGCTGATTTCTCTAGCTTGAAATATATTCTATTGTTTGTGAGCGAGATCTTCTTTTTGAAACAAATGCATGTATGATTTATTTTTCTTGCATCACCGTAGATGTTCAATATTTTTTTAACTTGGCTGATTGATATTATATGGAATTGTCATTCTAATGTTTTAAGATCAACATGGAGGGCCCCGATCCACATCATTAATGGGTATATATATTTCATTCATTTTCGGGGAAAACGCTTTCAACATTTTGTTCAAATTCAATGAGGGCATAAGTGCACTTGTACATTTGCTCTGCATCAATGGCCAATAGACATGCCTTGCACAACAATTCAAGCGCACTCTTTATATTCTCTGCAAGATCAACACGGAGTGCATTAGATCCACATCATTAATGGGTATTTATCTTTCATTCATTTTCAGGGGGAAAATGTTTTACAATGTTTTGTTCAAATCCAACAGACGACAAAGTATTACCATTGGTTACATTGACCCTGAATATGCAAGAATATTAAGGCTTAATGAGAAATTTGATGTATACAATTACAAAATTATTCTTTTGGATTCGCTGACGGAAGGAAAGTTGTGGATAATGACTCAAATTTGCTTCAGTTGGTAAGATTTATGTTTGTTAATTTTCTTTCGGATCTTACACTTTGTACACTATTTAAGTATTTTTAAGGTTTTTTGTCTGGAGCATGGAGCAATCATATGTGGATGGAGTTGTCTTTGACATTGGCATGTGAACACAAATTCTATCAAAAGCAAACAACAAAACAATCATGGAAACTATTGATACAAAAGTTGCAGCAACCTACAAGGATCCTGGGATTGTATTAATTTTGTGAATTCAAGAATGACAGTGGTTGGAGATTCAACTGAAATTTGGAGCCAATTTTTAAATGCAACGCTTCATGCTCGGGAGCCTTCGATTATCTCATCAAGTATCAATATCATATGTATCCTGCTATTGCATTTTTGGGAACATTTTTCCCAATATCTATGTCATTTCTATTAAACAAATAGTATGTCGGTGGTTTAAGCCTTAGGAATTGTTTTGGGAGTAAGTGGAATTGCATAGACATTGTTTTAATATGTATGAATTTATTTTCCGACAAGATGGGTACCAGTCATGGCATATGTTATTTGTCAGATGACTAAATCGTGTTGGGGGCATTTAGAGATCTCCCTTAACAATATAACAATGCATTTGAGAATGGGGTGGTCAAATTAATTGGAAGTGTTCCTTTGGATGATCAAAAGCTCATTTGTATGTTTTTTGAAGATGGTTCTTAGAAATTTTAAACTCTGAAGAGGGACACATTCTAGTGGTCAATTGATGTGATTGAGCTCGATGTATTTGCACTCGTTTGTTAAAGTCAATTTGGTATAATTTGGTTTATAAGTGGATTATTCACTAGCGAGGTTTATAAGTCACTCTTCTAAAATATGGTACTATTTTGTTATGGAATATACAATGTGCAAATATGTTACATTTGGCACATTGTTGAAGTGGTTTTTCTAAATATATATTTTTTGGTTCATTATTTGTAACCCCTTCTCATGGAGTATTTGTTTGGGTCATGGAGCCTATTTTTGGTCTTCTCAAATCAGTATTGAAGTGTTGGAGTTCAAACGGCTAAGTTTGGATACTTCGGAGCATTCTGCGATGAGTCTGTTGTGACATTGTTGTTAATATGTCGTTAATTGGTTGTCAACGTCGTGACCATTTTTTCCAAAGCAATGAGAAGATGAAACATCACGCCTTTCAAACTTCTAGGGTCGGCTTTAGGACTTCTTAAAAGGATTGTAATCCTATAAATAGAGGTGTTAGGGTATCTTGAAGATATCTTGAGTGTTCAAGAGGTCTTGAGTCTTAGTGATCAAGAGGTGATCAAGGTTAATCAATTGGGTGTCAATTGTGGTTTAGATGTAGTTTAGCATCTTTGGAATTTTGTTGTGAGTTCATAATCGAGAGAAGACTGTAAGAGTTTTTTTACTCTTGTTGATAATAAAATTTGAGTAAGTTCTTGGTGCATGTAGCCCACATTGGTTGAACCACGTTAAATCTTGTCTTGTCTTTTTTTGTGCATTATTTATTTATGTTGTTATATTTCTGCAAGTATAATTCTACTCTATAGTTTCCTACCACTATGATTTGAAAAATTGTTTCCGCATATTTGTTCCGTAATTCCTAACAAAGATTATAATTGCAACTTACGTAAGACACGAACATCCTTATGAAGCATTGAATTTTTTTCACCAAATGCAACCAACATGTAGCCAACCTGAATATTAGTTGCACTTTGCTAGCATACTACCAACCTATGTTAAAACAGGGGATGGACATTCACCAAAGAATAATAGATTCGGAAATTTTTCCGACTCCACAACCTTTGCCATCATCATCCCAACCTGTACCGAAATGGGAGCTTTAAAACAGGACATGGAAATCCATCAAAGTATAATAGAAAGCTGATTTTTGTTAGATGTCGTTACAAGTGTCGTAGTAGACATGTATGCAAAATGTGGAAGCGTACACAACGCATGTGCACTGTATGATAAAATGCCTCAATGAGATGTGATCTCATGAACTTACATGATTGCAGGATATGCATAAAATGGGTTTGTTGAAAATGCCTTCAAAACTTTTAGGCGAATGCATTTGACAAGTGCAAACCCAACGTCCACAACCTTTGTCAACATACTCCCTTTCTATACCAATATGGGAGCCTTAGCACAAGGTATGAACATCCATCAAAGTATAATGGAAAGTGAACTTTTGTTTGCAAAATGCCTCAAAGAGATGTGGTCTCATGGAATGCCATGATTGTAGAATATGCACAAAATAGCTTTGACAATGATGCTCTCAAACTCTTTGAGGTAATCAAACAATTTGGAATGTACTATAACCATTTAAACTTTGTTTATATATGCTTGCATATTTTGTCTCATTTACGTTTCATGGAGAGCTAATATGTTAAAGCACTTAGTCATTCTTTTAATCTACTTTGAGGTCAACACTTCACATTCAATACACTTCACATTCACTACATTCTTGAGAGTGACTCTTAGGATACATGTCTCACTTGCATTTGTATTCATTACTAGCACACCTATATTCTCTAAATATATGTAATATATGCTTTGAGAGGTATATATTACATATATTTATATATTATATAAATATATAGGTGCCTCGTGAACTTCACCTCTCGACATATTTTACATACATACAAACATAAACCAAAACATGATATGTAAAATATGCCGAGAGGTGAAGTTCACAAGGCACCTATATATTTATATAATATATAAATATATGTAATATATACCTCTCGGCATATATTACATATATTTAGAGAATATAGGTGTAATTTAAAGAACATGAGGGGTCAGTTATACATAAAACAATACCAAAAATAAAGTATGAAAAATCAGGGGGAATTTAGTTCGTGTATGAATAAAATAAAATTTATAATTTAATATTATAATTACTTATTATCAAAACATAGTCACTTATATGTAATTTTCTTATGTAATTATATTACTATATAACTTAACACATATTTGACTTTGGAGAATGAGTATGAGCAAAAAAAATCAAGGTCTATAATGCACGAAGTTCTTATGGATTTTATTAGTAACCGTATTATCAAGTTAAAAAAATACAATCCTTTTTCATACGAATTGAAATGTGCAATGTACATCACATGTAATGACAAATTCATATAATGCAATGTGTGCTACATATGGTACATTATTTATATTCCAAGGACATAAGTCTTTTTTCCTCAGCCTTTCGTTTCGAAAGTAGTTTTCCGTTCTTCATTTTTGCATAGCGCTCATATGAAAATGGCGGAGATATTCTTAGACTCTGCAACGACTTCACTCGAGAGATAGCCACAAATGTTAACCCCATTGTCTCTCTTTCTTCAATATCAACTGTAGCCTTGGAAAGAGTCAAACCTTGCGATTTATGTATCGTCAATGCCCATGCCAACCGTAAGGGTAATTGGTGTGTGCGTCCCCTTTGTATTGGTGTAATTGGGATGGTATGCGGAGTTCTATCTTCAAATGGTATTCCGAAGTAACTATCAAATTCAACCATTACATATGTTGGCGGGTTCGGTGGACCAAGATTGTGCATATACTATGCTTCGAATATATCCCGAGCTCCATTTACAAGACTGCTTCTATCTAAAGATTGATGTTAGCATAACCCTTGCATCATTAGAAATTAATAATTCAAAATCAAGTTCATCATTCGGACCTCCTATTAGTGTGTTGGCGGTACTTGTTCTAGTTGCAATGCTACGTATGCGTGTCTTTTCAATGAATGTAATTTTTTTGTTGTGGTTATTCACGTTAATCTTTGTCGCCATCAGGTGAATATTATTATAGAATTCTTCATTTTTATCTTTGTCTAATGCGTAACTTGTTCTACTCATTAACAACATCCAATCATCCAAAGGTGTTGGATTCGCATCTCGAGATTGGCCTCAAGTTCTTGAAAACACTTTTGGTCTTCATCCTCTCCTCGCTTGCCTAAATATCTTATCCAATGTAACAACTGCTTCCAAATGCTTCCCATAATAGCTTTGCACGCTATTACTATCATATGGCGGTTTATCGGTAATGAGGAGGAAGTTGCCCCAAATCTCCTACCAAAATCATAGAAACACCACCAAAACTCATGTCTCGCTTTTTCTGGGAATGCTTGATTGAAGTCCTGAGTCCACATTTTCTAGCAAACTTTGTCCGACGAAGCTCATTTCATCAATCAATACATATTTTATGTGGTAAATCTCTTGTTGGAATGTTGCAAGTCTCGATCCCTCCAATTCTGCAAAATCAGAATGGTATTCGAAGTTGTGAATGGATGGTCAAGGCACCAATATTAAAAGCTGCGAACTCCTGTTGGTGCAAGCAATAAGAGGAGAACGTTCAGTGGAATGATGCATCAAAAAGTGCCTGACGAATCGCACCAATCAAATATGATTTCCTGCTCATTGCTCCTTGAACTATCATGAGCAATGGAATGTTATTTCGATGTTGATTATAATGTGTCATTATTATATCAAGTGATTGTTTTTGTTTAGCACCCAAGGTGTCGCAATTGAAATTTGGGGCTAATTCATCATCTATAACCAACCCATTATCTTTCATGCTGCTTATGAATTTTATTGCTTTACTTGTGTATTCTTCACCTTGATATTCATCATTCCATGGTGCTTGTCATCAATCAATATCTCTCCTTCCCAACATATCTATTTCCGTCGCTTGCAAAAATTGACCATGATGAAGCCTACACATGATTTCCCATTCATGTTCTATTGTATTCTGTTGAACATGTGGATTAATTTCATCTTCAATTCATCAAGTTATTTTCAATGTCTTCTACCGCAATCCTCCTTTCGACATGTCATGGATTATAACGGAACGAATCCCGCTTAAACTTATTGAATCGAATCATGTCCGATATCTCTCATCATATCTCGAAATGGCTTCAGTAAAGCAACAAATCTGACCAACAAAAATCAACCCATTTATGAGATTCCCGCGAAGGGACAGAGGAAAACCTCGGGAAAACTCTCACAATAGCTCCAAAACTCCTGACCTCCCACTTGTTATCCCGTTTTCTCCTTGGATTATATGTCCAAGATCTAATGCATCAATAAGAGACACACTTTCCATGGAAAAAGGCCTATTCTTGTACCCATCAATGAAACTTTTTGCATGTTCCTCATGGTCATCTGCATCAGGTGTTGTTACTTTTTTGAACACCTCACGTGCAACATTCAAATTGACAAATACTCTACTGCTCTCTACCAAAGGGAGCTCTAACAACATGTGACATGTTTCTTGTGCACCAATGTCTCTTTCAACAATTGTTTCGGTTAGAAGTCTCCTATATGTGTCACTGCCATTTCATCTGGGTTTTCAATATTTGCCATCCGCATCAACATTTGATGATAAGTTTCAGAGCTTTTCTCTGCTTTCGCTGCATACTTTGCAATGTACTTGACTACGGCATGTTTGGAAAGAACAGTTGCCAATCTACATTTGCTCTCCACAATTGTAATATGTAGCGATTATGTGTATTTACCCTATCATCATTTCTCGCAGGTTCAAACTTTTTATCTCCCGTCTCTGAGTCTTGATATAACTTTGATCCATTGAGATTCAATGGCCATGGTGCATTATACCTGCAAAATGTAATAATCAATTATTAGTTCTTCCACGTATGTGTTTTTAGTTCAATTTAGTTATTCAAAATTTTGAACACCTTACCTACGATACACTTTTTCCCCTTTTCTTACGTAGCGGGCACCCTCTCTACACATCGTATGTCGTTCTACACTATTGAGAATCTCTTCATAGTCACGTTCCATATCGAATTGTGTCAGCTTGTCTTGTATTTCAAGACACGGATGTTGCATAAAATTTTGGTAGCCCCGTAACATAGAACATAAGAATACACAATATATTTTGAGAACGCAAAAATTCTATATAAATCATAGACTCGATGAGAATCGATAAATTACCCGTATGTTTCGTTGGTGCGGGTCATCCCGAGGATTATTACATGTCTCACTTGCATTTGTATTCAATTATTACACAACTATTATTTAACATCCCTTTCAATATATTTTGCAACATTTGTTTTGGCTTTAATAGAAAATCAAAATTGTCAATTACACCCCTTATCAACATGTACAAAAGTAATAACTATCCTTCTAAATCTAATAGCATATACCACTTGGCGTTCACATTACATTGTATACATGCGATTGCTAGTTTTATGACTCGCCATTGTTATAATTGTTTATTGATATAGACTTTGTAATTTTGTATTATTAATAGAAACATCTTCAATTATAAAATAAAATATAAAATAAATACTATTGTAATTCAAATTTTTTTGGGTCAAATGTTCCCTTAAAATTGAAATTTTTAACATAAAGAAACATATATATTTAAAAATTACATAAAAAAACAAACCTTTAAACATTGTTATAATCAACACTCTGAAGATAATAAAAATCCATTTCTTCGTTGTTCTTAAAAGAAATGGGGGACGAAGAAGATAATGCGATAAATTATTAAAATATTTACCTACAAAGCATTGGATGATGCAGTCATTGTAACCCTATAGCTTGTGGAGTTTTAAAACATAGGATACTTTAAATCGGACATAATTTTATGGAGGGGACTTGCTTAAATTTTCTTGGTCCATACTGTTGACAAAATTTAGAAGTATTATTTTTTTGTGTTAACGGTTTTATGGATTATATAGTTTTTTTTTTTGCATTGGAACCATTTCCCCTGTTTCACCATAAAATTCAGAAAATCAAAGCCCAACCCAAAACAGAACACAGAAGGGAACTGGGAAGCAGTACAGGCTGCGGTGAGATTTGTACGGAAGAGCTGTGGAGGGCTTGAAAAGCACTAAAGCGCATATTTGCCTTCCATGTACGTAGCCCAACAGAGTGCTAACAGTCAACGATTATGCAGAATCTTCATACCAGAATGTTATATGTATAAACAATCCTTAAACAATAGGCTTCTAATCCCATTCCAAATAACTTCTAAAAGCCAGCGCCCAAAAATTTAAGAGCTTCTATTCTATTTTATAAGAGAGGATTCATTTTCTTCCTACAAGACTACCACAGATTGAAAAATGCTTCAAGGGACCTGCTGCTGCATATTTTTCACAGCAGAAATCCGTACATGGGGTCATGCCTTAGAGTATAAGTGGGCCTGGAGTATTCTTAAGAATGGGAAAGGTAAGTAAACACAGAATTTCACCTAACTAAACCAGATAGCAGTGTTCACAAGACCCAAACGAAAAGAAAAGCCCTACATTAAGGCTGCAACTCGGGGTTTGAGACTCTCTGCCAGATTCTCAAAACTCCGAGCCAGCTGAATTTCATCCAGTGTTTGCTCGAACGTTCCGCCTCCCTTCTTCGCCATTTCAACGAGGATGTGCATTGTCGAGTCTGTCCCAAACATAATTGTATGAAGGGTCATCCTAGGCTCCTGTCTTTTCATTTTGTCCACATAATCCAAAGGATCCCCTGCACCAAAGTTTTCCCCATCGCTCAAGAAGATTACAACTGGTCTTTTCACGTCCACACTGTGGTGTCTGGCTCCTTTCATCAATATGTTTTCCGTACTATCCAAGCCTGCTGAATAGTTAGTCCCTCCACAAGGATAATGCTGAAGAAGGCGGTCAACAACACCCTCTCCCATATTCTCCATCTCCAGAGCCACAATTGCACTATCATCAAACAGAACCACTGAAACAGAATCATCAGAAACTGTTCTAAGGCGGGCTTGTATAAATCTGAGAATGGCCTCGTATACACAACCAAGTCTATAATTATGGTTACTAAACTTTGCCATGGTGGGGCTAATATCTGGGGATTCCATTGAACCTGACCTGTCAATGACGAAAATGACATGGTGAGGGACATTCTTAGAATGATCACACCCAAAATGATGTCCATCATCAGTTATATACCCTGCAGAACTTAAATTCTGTCCAGTTCTCTTAATAGGTGGGTGCCATAGTGTCTCAGTGCAGTAAGATTTATCAGAGCCACCCGCCTCTGCCTCATGCTCCTCAGATTTGCAAAAGTGATTACAACGGCCAAACTCTTCCCGTTCTTCTTCAGTGCAAGGATCAACAAACCTGAGATATTGCCAAAACGTCTCATGAGTCATCTCGTCTTTGGGAATATTCACGTCAGGCCCATATTTGACAGTTTCATGCCTGGAACCATTGTAGAGATTGCTGGTGCATGCAGACTCTGGGCAAGGAACCAAATGGATATGGCCTCGACCCTGTTTCCTGCAATACATGTTACACATCTCCGCCTCACCTTTCTCTCCCCATTTATACTTTCGATCATGAATCTCAATATCTTCACCATCTGAAATGAATCTTACATTTCTCATATTACCATGAACTGTATCATGCAAGCCAGAGTGATCTATTGGAAGGTGACAGAAATAACCACACGATTGACATCTGTTGTCGCAATAGTGCACACAATCTTCGTTTTTTGTGTGAACATGTGGGCCTTGGTGATCTCTTTCAAAGGGAGGGATGAGAATGCAACAGCCTTTGCGCAGGCCATTTTGCTCTGACACAAGTTCATACTCGAAAGATCCCCTTTGACCCTGGAAAACCAGGGTTTGTCTGACTAGCTCTGTAAAGATTTCACATATTCCAGGCATTTCACATTCGTTAGGGCAGGCATGTTCATTCCCACACAAATGCTCTGCATCTGGACTCCAATCATGGAAATGGTCTTTAACTCCACATGTACTGCTGCAACCATTTATAGTGCATTTGCTCGGGCAATATCTCTCATGGCACTGATGTTTTGTATGATTAGATTCGATTGGCACAGCGCAGGGATTGTTGCAGTTTTGAAGCGAGCATTTTGTCTTGCACATATGTTCTGGCGAATTGCACTTGTGCTGGCCGGGGTGTTCAGGCCTAAGAGAACACAACTCATTACAATTTGAAGACAATTCGAATAAGAGGCAGGTCTCTCGGCATGTGTGACTTTTCTCTTTGCAGTCATGAGAGCCTTCATGCCCTGCCAAATCCTTGCATATGTTTAAGCCTTCTCCTTCTCGAGCACAATAACTGCAACTTTCTGCACATGAATGACTACCCATGCAAGAATGGTCATCACGATGGCCTTTCTCAAGCACGCATCTCCAAAAGCACACTGAACATTTGCATCCACAAACAGAGAGACCTTGTTTCACTATTCCAAGAGCTACATTGGCCTCTAGCTGCAATCTTTGCACCTCTTCGTTATCACGGAAATCTATGGTGTTTGAAGTTATCCACTGTTGAACTCTTTCATGCCTTCTCTCTGAAAGTGCCTCAAGTAAGTTCTCAAACCTAGAATGCCACACCTCACCATTAGTACCTTTCCTAGGTAAAACTATCTCCAGTCTTGACCTGATTTGAGATAAAACATCTCTTATGGTAACGGAGCTTGATAAATCATTGATAGGTGTGAGATACAAATCTGAATCTTTAATGTCACATGACAAATCCCCAATAACTACAGGAGAATCTGGAATTTCCTCCTGAGTGTCAAAATTAACAAATACCTGCAATTCTTCATTTGCATTTGCAGAAAGACATCCCATATGGACGGCAGACATAAGACTTGTCCTCAGAATATCAACTATGACAGCAACACGCTTACTGTCAATGGAAGTCCAGTCTTTAGCAGCAATTTGAGCTATAACAAGCTTGAGATCCCTCAAGAAAGTGGATCCATTATCATAGCAAGAATCAATTCTATCCTCCACTGTTTCTGCTAACTCCCTCAAGCTCTCTCTATAGTAATCAGATCGATTATAAGGAGCCATAGCAGCAATCTCGACTTTTCCATCATACATTTTTAAAATGAAGTTGTCTTGAGATTTGCTGCAAATCTGAGAAATTTTATCATTAAACTCTTGTATGAGGTCTTCTACATCGGATGTATCCACATCCTTGATGGCAATGTAAAATACACCTTTAAACAACTTTTTGTCCTGCTTCAGTAGATTGATCCCACTTTGGAACCGGCTGAAAGCAGACTCTGTGTCCTTATCCAAATGAAAATCCTGTTATAACAAGAAAAAAATGCGAAAATCATGTTTTAGTTTCCTTAACAGCATTCCCTGTTCCCTGTTAGGAAACCACAGACTTTGCAGCAATGAATAAGCAGAAAGTTGAATAACAAAACAATGGTTTACAGAGATAGAGATAAAAGAAATATACAAAATACCAAACATGCAAGAGACAAACACCAGATTTACGTGGTAAAACCCTAGCTGAGTGCTTAGGGAAACATCCACAGTGCAAGATATCAAGCTTTTATTAACTCAAGATGAACAGATTACATGCAAACTTGTTATGAGCTACTTTGGATCTCCACAAAAATAAATACACCTAATTGGCGAAGTACAGTTAGGATTCCTCCTAAAAATAGAGTGGAAAAATGTCATTAGGATTTTCCTTCCTAAAAATAGAATTCAGTGGAATTCGGCTTGCCCCCCATGGACCCCCTGCAACAAGAGTGGGTGGGCAAGCCCCCACACTCCCCCTTCGGGAAGTGAGCTCCAAACCGTACTGCAAAGGGATCCAAAATTTAACTTTGTTGTCACATATCTAACATTTCCTCGACTCATTGGACTGTATCAAAGCAAGGAGCGTTTGAAACAAAAACTACAAAGAATTTTGTTGTCAGACATTAACATACCTTTTTGTTGAATATTGTAAGGTTGCTGACAGCAGCGTTGAGCACAGAAAGAAGCATATCTTCTTGTTCACTTCGCTCAAAACTGCCTAGTCCCTCAAAATCTAGAAGTACATACAAGTACCTGTTGTCGCCCTGCCCATCTCCATCTTCGCCTGTTGTGATTGTCATCCACACACCATCGGTGCACCTGCCCCCTGCAACATCCAGAAGAGACCCTGACAGATGGTTCAGCAAATATGACTTTCCACTGCTTTGCTTTCCCATTGACGATATAACCTTAATTTTACCATTCCAACTGTTGAGAACAGCATCATAGAACCCAAAGCGTATAGAGTTAGCAAGTGATACATTGTCCACGTCGCTAATATCATGGGGTATCTGAAGTCCATCCTTGAGAGCTACCATGGCATTGTTTTCTGCACGAGCTATTTGAATGGGCACAAGGCATACAAGCTTGCGAACCCACATTCCCATTTTCACATGTGTCTGCTCCTCTGCTGCAACTGAATTCAGGTAATTCTCTACATTGTCGACTTGAAATTGAATCTTCATATTTGAAAAATCTTTATCTTTACCTGCCTTGAGTTGTCTAATAAGTGTTTCTAAATACATGATACAAGCTCCTCCAATGCAGGGATCTGATTTGGTGCTTTCTAGTACCACTTTGAATGTGATGCATTTCTTATAGTCTGGAAACAATGCAGGAGCTGTCGCAAACTTGTCAAAAATGTGATATATGTATCCCAAATAAGGACAGGACCCAGCAATTTCCATTTCTTCCCTTCCGAGTTCAGCAGCTTTATTCTGACTTAGTTGTTGCAACTGCACAACTTCCGTGGCTAAAGAAGCTTTCAGTATATGGGAAGAGATAAAACCAGGAGCATCTACAGGATTATATAGTAAAAGTTGATTTTGAGATCCAAAGCTTGTAATTTTAGCCTCAATTTTTTCCAAATCATATATTCTGCTTACTTGTGCATCCAAATGGATTGTTTTCAAGTGGCTCATCATATCACCCAAAACATAAATTTCTAGCACGACCTCGGGAGTTGCATGTCTTCTTACCACAACATCAACATCAACATCACCTCCTGAACATTGGAATTGCCTGAAGACGATGAAGAAAAAACCATCAACTGAAACACATGCTTTGAAAGGAGGCTGCTGGAAAGGAAGAGAAATATGCTTTGCCTTCATCATTGGCTTCTCACGGATTTCAGCCACCCTTACTCTGTTTGTCTCATCGACCAAAAGCAGCTCCATTTTCCCCGGAATCAAGTGCATCCATGTAATGATCTTGCTCCCTTTATATGATTCGAGGTTAACCTCGACACCAGTCCAGTAGACCTTCTGAAATAATTCATCAAACTTATATATTGCAATCTTGTTCTTGTCTTTTTCATACAGAGACAAAGAACGGGTAGATTCGTCGACAGGCAACAAATCAAATCCCCTCCTAAATGTATGAATAGGATGCTTAATGTTGTTTATGTTGAATCCAAACTTGGGACAACGGTACAGATGCAGGCAAGAATCTTTGAAGTTGTGAATAAAAACCATCATTTCTCCTGACTTGAGGACTACTACTTTAAATAACCTTTCATGCTTAGGATTGATGGCTACCAATTCAACAGAGTCTCCACATGTTGGGAGAATTGGCCGCCCGGAATTGTTATTTAACTCATTGATGTCCTTTCTCATTGGAGTGAGCTCACATGCTTTCCATACAGTGGCAAATTGATGTTCCTCCACGACTAAAACTTTAAGCTTTAACATCACCGGCCTTGTATAAGATGATTGGTACCACTGTGCTGTTTGATGTTGAACCGCAACTTCTTCAATGTACCTGGTAGTGGTCACTAGAGTGTCTGTTTTATCCTTTGAAGCCATCTTCCTCTTTGATTCCTGTATAAATCTGTGCTCGGCTTGTTTCAATCGCCTCTCCCTTTTATGTACAAATCTATCCTCAGCTTGTTTGAACCGCTTTTCCCTCTCAATCTCCTTTTTCCCCGGAAGAACCTTATTTTTTATCGCATCTACAAGTGAATTCTGTTCTTTGTCCTTAGACGCCTGTCTACCCAAAATCCATGGCATTGCCAATTTCTGTGTTTGTATCCATTGGAAATGAACCCTTATCGGACATGGGCAACAGATGGATTAAAAAAGAGGTTACGCAAAATGCAGACACAACACAGCAGGGCACAATATCCAGATAATGATCCAGCAATTACAATTTTCTAATTACCAACCACGGAGCTGATCCAGAGGTATTGCTCTGTTCCGGTCCTCTCAAAAATACACCAACATAATAAAAGAGATTATTACCACGGTTGTCATCCAGCGGAACCTTCACATAAACTTACTAAAACAGTTCCCAAAAAGAAGGCGTGATAATTCTCTAAAACAGTTTCCTCAGCAGAAACAAATAAGAGAGGCAATGAGTGGCCAAATTTTGTCATTTTTCCTAAAAGACTATTTTCATCTATTCTTTATTATATTCAAACCCTTCTTTTTCAAATGTCCATCTTTCACTGAAATCTTCCTCCCTACTCTATCTTTCCACTGTTTAGAATATTTTTGCCCTTTTTGTATTTTCGTTTCTTTCATGGAACAGTCTTCCTTACATTTTTCCCACTTTTTTTTATTGTTGTTTTTTTTTTTTTAAAAATTTCCATCTTCTAACTGTTTTTTCTCAAAAAATAATAATAATATATATATATATATATATATATATATATATATTTTTCATCTCAATTCAAATGCTTAATATTACATCTAATCTTCCTCTTTACTCTATTTCTTTCTCTTTGTTTGTTGTTTTTCTGTTGGGTGTATAGT
This sequence comes from Taxus wallichiana var. yunnanensis, assembly GCA_018340775.1. NCBI lineage: Eukaryota > Viridiplantae > Streptophyta > Pinopsida > Cupressales > Taxaceae > Taxus > Taxus wallichiana. Next base: position 330,228,213 of record CM031241.1, on the reverse strand, counting down.
TATCTCATACTTTTTCAGTTCTCTTTTTCTTTCTTTATTATGTTCTTTTATAAAAATGTATTTCTTCTTCATTTTTAACCGTTCCACTCTTCTTTTTTCTTTATTGTCTATTTTCCACTTATCTTTCATCTATTCTTCCTCTTTATTTCCAATTTCTTTTTCTTATTTTCTTCTTTTCATGTTTTTACTCCCTTCTTTCCAAGATATTATGTTTTCCATTATGTTCCCACTCCATTTCTTCATCTAGTATTTTTCATTTTCTTGATTGTCTTCCTTCCAAAATTTTCATCCATATTTTCCACTTCATTTCTTTTAGTCTTGTCCCATATGCATCATATTAATATTCCTCTTCTTTTACCAAATTTACATTTCTTTTCCATTAGTCTATCTTTCATTTATTCTTCCTAGTTAAGATTTCAAAAATTCCAAAATAAGTTTACTAACAATATGGTTCCATGCAAGAGGACTAATGATTCTCTTTGAAAGGCATATGAACCGTACATGGCATATTTCATAAATCTATAATATATATTTTTAAACAAACAAAAAATAGAAGCATGTTGAGAAACCACAAATTAATGAAAAATTCTATGGAAAGAAAGGGGTTGAAATTATGCTAGGTCACTACTTGTAACTTTTACAAGTACTTGTTGATTATGTCTTCTAAACAAATTTTCTCCAAAAAAAGCAATAACATTAATTATTCATAGTGAGCATATTTCTATAATATCTTCCACTAAAACAAGGGTCGTGGCTATCCAACATATAAGATAACACTACCACATCGTGTCTCTACATGCATATTATATATCTATATTATGCATACCATTCTATCAAAGGGCAATATTTGTGTATTTTATTTGTTTTAAAATTTCAATGATTTTAAAAAGTAGTTGTAAAGGATTAGATGCAGATGGGTGGTAAAACATTGCTCTTACAAATGAGAGGTCAAGGGTTTGATTAGTAGTATTTTTATCGTGGGGTGATAAATATAATATGTTTTCAAAAATAAAAATCTAAGTATGGAAGCGGGAGCATAAGTGGGGACTTGGCTGGATGGTGTTGTCATGTGAATTAACTAGCCCAAAAATGCAAAATTTTCATCATGACAACCAAGCCACCAAATGTAAACTTGCTTCAAAATATTCCTGAATCCCTCTCTTATTAGTTTTCTTCTATGTCATGATCATCTTGACCTTGCAGGTTCTCCTAATGTACTGAAAAATCATGTACAAGTTTTCAAAATGATGTGATAAGGTCAATTCTTCCATTCAAAAAGTGGAGCAAAAGACTAGTTCTCCGACTGTGAAAGGCCAATTTTGGCTATTTCGGGGCCTATGTACATCCTCCGAGAGGATTATGAAGAGGTCATAAACATCTAGAGGTGGTATTGGAGATCCTTGAAGGTGTTGGAAGTATTTTAGGAAGATTTAGGAAAGATTTGGTGATTCAGGAGCAATGTGTAAAAGTGGGTTTTCAGGTGTAAGGAATGAACAATCAAATTATGAACTTGAACTTCTTTGGATGATTCTGGGAGCTCTATAAGGAGTTATAAGAAAAACAAGTAGGAAATGGAAATCTTGAATAATCCTCTACATGGTGGTAGATCGCATTTGATCCATGGTCTAATAATTTCTTGAGGCAGTTCAAACTTTACAAGTGTACCTCGTTGTCCTGATTTAAAAAAGGGGCCATTTTTTGGAGTTGTAGGTAGAATTAAGGTCTAAAACCTGTTACATTGGTCTTATAATTTCTTTTGGATTCAGATTCATATAAAATTTTACCTCAAAAGTCCATCCTAAGCCTCCGAGGTGAAGATTTCATGCTTTTAGGCTATTTCGGGTAAGTCAATGCAACACCTAGCTTTCAAATGAAGTAAGACACACTTTGATACACATATTTTCATTTTTTCCCCAACGGGATAGACGGCACAAGAAATTACACCCCATGACATCCCCAACCACCCATGTGTAGTCAAGATAACTCGGATTGAGTCTAAACTGAGTTAGGTGAGTGAAAACCCATACTTAACTAATTTTCCACTGTTCCACGTGTCACCACCTTGCTTCAAGGCACACTTTTGTGTCTGTTTTGTCCCCCATACACCCAAGGGGATAGAGGGGATAAGAAAGTGTGCCTCATACCCATTTGTATCCTCCAAACATTCACATGAACCTGTATAGGCTTCACAAGCTTATTTTTCAACTCCAGTGTTCAACCACTCTGCCCCTAATGCTCAAAATTACTTCCATACTTTTATGTGGGTGTAATTTTGTGTCTCCATGTCCCCACTATTCAGGTGGGACAAGAGGGACAAGAAATTTTGCCTATGCCCAAGCCCCAGCTCCTGGTCATTCATGTGACCTCTCTCGGATCTGCATAGTGCTTACCTAGCTCCTCCATCTCACTCACCCTCTCTCCCATGTTGCCACTTGTCATAATATTTCTTCAAGGTGGACTTGGGAGCCCATGTTATCCATTTTTCTCCAATGCACCATGAAAACCAGATTTTAACATCATATTAAACTCTCATTAACCCAAGGTCAAACCATGGTCAACAGGACATCATAAAAGTGTTTTATAACTCATTTTCAAGTCATTTCTTCACCACGGATCGACCATCCACCATTACTGATGTTTTAAAACCTTTAAAAATTCCATTTTACCAAAGACGCTAGTTTTTTTCCAAAACAACCATGGCTTCCAAAACTGAGTTTTTCTCATATCTCACTAACTAGGAATTCGATTGCACTAAAAATTTGTCAGATTGCTCTTCTCCAAAACACCTTTGGGAAGATTGCAGTTGCATACCCTATGATTCCATATATTTTTTGATACATCGATCTGAAATCCAAACCCTAGAAATTTTCCTTTTAATTTCTAATAGTTTCGGCGGGCGAAGAATGGTGAAAATTAGAGCACGAGATCCCTGATGCAAAACAAAACAAAACGATCGTGGTTTCGTCTCAATCCAAATCCAGTAATTTCACTTACTAAAAATAGCATATGCTCTAAACAATGATATGTTAAAAATAGTAAGTTTCTGAAACAACAAACTCTCGACATTTAGTATATCCAAAAGCAATGAGAAACACCAAACAGGGTTAATCGACAAATTTTCAAAAATAGCACTTTCAAAAAAAGCAGATGTCCCAAAATAGAAAATTTATAAAAATAGAAAATCATCATTTGTGAGAGTAACCTAAGTGGATTTGGATCTCCAGGAACAAGTGATTGTGTAAAATCATCAAAATTTCTAAAAATAACAGCTCTTGACCCCACATGCCAAAAATAGAAAGTTTCAATTCTAGTGCAGAAATTTGTTGTCGACTCCGTTTTCACTCATCTTGTTGATTTTTAGAAACATGAAGTTAAAATTCTCATGTATGGATCCCATTTCAACACTGGTCACTAAGTATCCCAAAGTGGGTGACACAAGATGTCACCGACATGGACCTAAGACCTAAAAATAAGATGCTCGAGAGGACCAAAAGATCCTATTAAAGAGAAGCTTTTCATGTGCAGGTTGTTTATAGCCGGAGGCCATCCTTTGTCACAAGAAAGTGCATAATTTGTGTTAGCATGTGCTCAACACTATGAACTATATTCTAGAATAGTAAGGGCGGATGACAACTATATCCTCACAATGTATGCAGATTCGTTTGCATCTCACGAATGGTCAAGACCGAATCTTACCTCCAAGGCCTTGCATTAGGATCATGGTTGAAACAAGGTAGAAACCCTCTCATGTATGAATATTTTTCAAGAAGTAGATTCATGAGGGTTACTCGATGCAATCATCTTTTTAAGAAGGGTAACAAGAGAGGATACAATAAAGGACTTGCGTATGACCGGATGGACTAGTTCATCCTCGTTGTCACCGAAGGGAACTAGGTGGTAGATTGGGGACAAATCATAAGTGAAAACATCCACCATCATTGCTCCAGTTTCTGGTTACAAATAAATTCACGATGAACTCGTACCTGGTGTATGCTCTCACGAGCATAAGACCGTTCAAAGGCCTAACTCTTGCTCAAAATGTTTCTCAGAAAGTACTAGCTTATGAAAGGTACCCTCAACTCACTCTCAAGAAAGTAATCATCATTTTTCTAAAGTGGATGATTAATTTACCATGTTCATCATCCGATTGCTATAAGGAAATACAAAAATGAGGTTATCTTCTCAAGCCACATCATTGATCGAGAAATATGGATGTTACTTCACTCAATTCTCCACCTTTTCCTATATCGGGTTTCATGATTTGAACTTGCTCCTCACAAGCTCCCTATATATCTCAGTGACAAAATAGTGATGTCCGAATTGTTATAGACACTAAATCATGCAATTTGGGTATCTATATAGTCCCGATCACATACTACTATTCATATGGTTCATAAGTAAGAAAAGTACTAACTAACCCATGTCTTTAGCCATCTTTGTTTGCTTTCTATTCCACATTCGGTCTTGCACTCTTTCTAGCCTAGTCTTGTATTTTTATACTTCGAATTACTCATCTTGGACACCACTTCCCAGCCAAGATGCCAACGCCAAGCACCCTTGACCTCTTTATACTTTGTTCACATCTTTTGGGTCCTTTTTAGCCATTTGGGCATTTTATCTTTTTGGTAGTCGGCATTTTCGGGGTTAATTATGAAATTCAAGAAAGGGAATCATATAAATATAAAGTTATGTGATCATAATAAAGGACCAAGCAATAATCATTAGCTATCACCACTAAGGTTGCATTCAAAGGCCATTATCAAGAGCATTCAAGCATCCATCTAACATCCACACACAAGGGCAAGGGATTGATACTTCTACATACATGCATAAGAGGGAAAGTTCATTCTTTGATGCACACATCTATTTACATTTCTTACATCTAGCTACTTGCTCTCTATCAAGTGTGACATGCACAAGAGCCACCTAAGGTATAATTACACACACACAAATAGAACTACATCGGGTCCGAGATGTGGTGTAGATCTTAGTTGTAAGTTCACCGCATGATAGCCAAGGATAGTCTGACCCGTCATTTTGCATCTTTCCTTTTAGGATTTGATGTGGTTTGAGGCTTTTGCATGTGCTTCTTTTAGATTGCAAGTTCCAAGAAAATAAAAGTGAAGTCCAATGACATACAAGCGATCAAAGGTGACAACCAACAAACATCTCACGACCCAACGAAATTAGTTTTCAAAGCTTCTGAGCAATCACAGGTACCCATAATAGGTGTACGATGCCCTAGGTGCCCCCGACCCTCCATAGAACCCCGATCCCGCATATTCCAACACCTCTCGCATTTTTTGGGCTTCAATGTGACAATGTACACTTCATATTTTCTAGTTTGACATTTCTATGCACCTTTGGGATCATAATGAAACAACTAAGTCATTTTATCTCTTCATCTCGCACTTAGGGTTTTAAATCTTAATTGCTTATTTTATTGGGTCAATATTTTACTTTATTGCATATTTACAACATTGTTATATAATTAGTATTAGGAATTTATTCATTTCAACATTTTCTTAATCATTTGGTAAACCTTCTTTCAATACTTATAGATATTTTTGTTTCTTCTATAATGGCTCATAAGGTCTCTCAAGTCTCTTTGCTTCAATTGCTTTAACTGCACCCATCTTGCAAAGATTTTCTTCACAAAACCCTAGCGAATGTGTATCTCCCTATCAACATGTTGCCTTCACAAGTCAGTGCCATCTTCAATTATCTCTCTGATGACTCTATTAGTTCTAATGCCAATCAAATAATTCGTAAGTCTATTCAAGATTTACATTATTTATTTCAAGATAAATTTTAGGCTATGGAATCTACAATTACATCTTTAAAATATGAAATCCAATATCTTAAAATGCTTCTCAAGCTCATGCTAGTTCTACTTCTCATCCTCATTCTCTTGCTTCTACATGTGCTCATATCGGTGAGCCTCAAGTCTTACCACTACTAGATCCTCTCACATTTAATAACAATGCTAAGCAAAGCATGCCATTCTTACTTGAGATCCTTAGTCATCAATTGATCAGTTTGTCAACTACTCATTATTATCCTCCTTATCGGCTGGTCAAATATCAAGGTCTCCCATTTTGCACTTAACATGGACATAATGACAATGATTTCTATGCTTTACAACGAAGAATCAAGCATCTTAAAATTCAAGGTTTTATCTCATTCACTACACAACATCATGTTACATGGTCCTCTCCAGTTGTTACATCTCAAAGGGTTTCTAAATCTGATTTGTCTATGTCTAATGAACATCATTCCATCGTTTCTCAAGTTCCTTCTATGGAACGTTAAGAGTTGCTTAAGCAACCACCTCTCAAAATCAATATAGCACCTCATCCTCTCAATTTATCTACGACATTACCAAGTCAAAGTATGCAACTGCCTCTCAAAATCAGTCCACCCTCTTCTCCTATAAAGTTTTTTATAGCGTCATCAATCCCACCTAATCTACCACCATTTAAGATTCCTCCCTATCCTGCTCCACTTTCGTTTACAATTCATTTTGTTAAAGAAACTACTCCTACTAATGGCCAAGACACATTTCAAATTACACCACCATCAGTATGGTCCTACTGTTGCTTCAGCCTACCATTGTGTTGGCCATCACTCTTATCATGACACAGAAAATGCTCTCCCATAATGGCAAGGTATCTCTCGCATCGCTACATAAATCTCCATCATTGGCACACTTGGGGCATCACACTTATTCTCCCCTTCTAGCACTATTAATTGTTTCTAGCATGTCCTATCACACTTAACACTCTGCACTTCATGATTCATATTTCTTAGCTTTAATACATGCATTGCATCATCATCACCTGATGACGCACTCTCATGTTACGGTTCACACTTGACTATTAAAGGCATCCTATTGGTATCCAAATTGATTCTCCTATGAGGGCTGAGCAACATCACGAAACTGATAGGATTCTTAGAGACAGATGAATCACGATATGAGCCATTTTGTAGCCGGGAGGGGATTTGGCTGACTCTTTTTCACACAGTGTTGGTGAAATGGATAGAACCTTATTGAGGGTTTGATCTACCCTCACTACTTTAGGTCGTGCCTTCAACTAGGGTGAGAGGACCCATTTTGTAACCCATGTTGGTGAAGGATATCAAGAGATCCTTCTTTACACAATTTTCATGAGAACCTTGAGAAAATATGATCAATACAACACAATCTAACTCTCACGAGTTATCACACTAGAGAGTGGAGATGTTTCCTGACAAGGTTCGGGTTACTAAAGATAATAATTGAATCCTGATTGTTTCTACATATTTTGGTAGTGGAAATTGTTAAACTTTTGTGGATACACAATACAAATAGGGGTAGTTCATGTAGGATTTATCATTTGAGAAATTTTTGGTGGGAAGTTAAGCAAGATAAAGTTGATTATACCAGATCTTTGAGAGCCTTTACAAATATTGGAAAAATCATAGACAAAATGCTTCAAAATAACCAAAATATTCCTTCAACTAGAAGGTGTGTATCAATGGAGGCCCAAAGATGCACGGTTTCATACACTCTTAAATAATTCAACATAAAGGCTCATGCTAAAGACTCAATTAAATGTTGAAAGTCCCTGATTCATCATGCCTAAGATACACTCATAGACTTACAAACAATATTTGTCAACCTAGTGAAAGTAAAGTGATTTTAAATTGTTTATTTCATTACAAGATGAAAGCTCTTCTCACAATGAAATTACAAATGCCAAAATACTACCATAGGGATAAGATCTTGTGTGATTCAAAGGGATTTCAACATAAGATTGCAATAGGAACAAGAAAAACTATTTGAAAACATTCTGAAATAAGAGAAAACACAATTGTGCTCATGATCAACACAAATTCATTTCAAGGTTCATTAGATTCATTAGCAGGGGAGAGTTTCTTTAACAATCTCAGAGCTTGTCAATGGTTGTACACTTGCAACCATCTTGATGTGATTAAATCTAAAACACAGGAAAATAAACAGGTTTCTCAGACGGTCTCTCAGGAAAATGGTTTTTCTCAAACTTTCTCAGAAAAATTAACCCCCTATGCAAGAGTATTCTCATTGCATTTATACAATTTCACTCACTCACTCATCCCAAATTTTCCCCCAAAAGTATAAATATTCAAGAGAATATTCCTCTTTACAACATACCGTTTAATCATGTTTATTCCCTTGAAAATATCTTACTTTCTATTGCTAGGTGGATAAATCATGAACTGATCACGTTTCTCAGTTCCTCAACTATGACTAGGATGCCATGTCATAACTTTTTAATCATTCTATTATTTTGTCATGTAAGAAATCCCCTTTTAATAATTCTCAGGTGGCTCCATATGGCTTGATCTGATAAGCAATCCTTTTCACCTTTGAGAATACACCTTGAGGAATAGATACCTACATTCGTGCCTCTTAGAAATGAGTGTCCTCACATGGATTATACCACATATCTGCACTGTGAGTCCGAGTCATCCAAGTGTAAAGAGGAGCCAACGGAAGCCTCCACATGTTTCCTTGGTGCAACTGCAAAGGTGAAGTCTAGAGGTAGGTTCCTCAAATGAGCATGGGCCCTCCACGTGTCCAGAACTCGAGAGAGTTGCACCAATCACTAAAAAGTATGAGCATGGGAAATTCCAGCAGAAGCTTCCACATGTTTGTTCAACACAACTTCAAAGATGAAGTCTAGAGGTGGGACCTCAAATGAGCATAGGCTCTCCACATGCCCTAGGCCCAAGAAAGTTGCCTCAGTCGTTGAGAAGTCTCAATATAAAGAGGAGCCAACGAAAGCCTCCACGTGTCTCTTCGACACACTTTTGATATGGTGCCCAAAAGTAGAGACCCCAAACAAGTGCGGGCTCTCCACGTGTCTCTGGGCCTAGAAAAGTTGTACCGACCATTGAAAAAGTTTAAGAACTAGTGGAAGGTGCCACGTGCCTAGGGTCCGAGAAAGTTGCATCGGACGCTTGAAAAGTATAAGTATGGGAAGATCCAACAGAAACCTCCACGTGTCTCTTTGGTGCTCTTTCAAAAGTAAAATTCAGGGTCATGTCCCCAAACAGTGCGCGGCCTCCACGTGTCTCGGTCTTAAGAAAGTTGCCTCGACCATTGAGAAGTCTAAATATAGAGAGGAGCCAACGAAGCCTCCACGTGTCTCCTTGTGCAACTCCAAAGGTAAGACCCAGAGGTGGGACCTCAAACGAGCGCAGGCTCTCCACATGGAAAAGATTTGAGTTGAAGTGGGCCTGGGGGTGCTTTTCACATTTTGTATCACTTAAATAAATTGTGCATTTTTGGACAATTTGGCCCGCCCATCCGATTTTGATATAGGATTTACATAGGGATTTCCTGGCGTCGACGGGGCTATGGATTACTTTATGACTTTCATTCTTTTTCAAAATAAATCGAGAATCTTAAAATGCCTCACGACCCACCTCCCCACTTTTAACTTTCGATGTGGGCATTAGTGGGGCCTTCACTTTTATACTTTATTCCTTTTTCATAATAAAGCTAAAAGTTCCAAACACCTCCGGTGACCCGCCTTCCCGCAACCGCTTGATTTATGACATGTGTACACTTTTCAGGGCCAAAGTAAGAAATTGCTCGCCACTTCATATTGTTGAGTAGCCAATTAGAATTCATCGAGCCACGGGACCAATTTGGCATTTTTACAAATGTGACAAAAAGTGACAAGTTTACCAAATAGACCCGCCATGCCGTGTCCAATCAAAGAAGACCACGTATCCACGGGCGTTGGGATAAAATTTGACAGGGAAAACATGACCGTGGAAAAATAAAAGGAAGGGGAAACCCCAACATTCATGCCCAAATAACAAACTGGTCCGCATGGAAAGAGAAACTATAAACAACATAGAGCTCAATGCGTTTCATGACCATAGAAAGTGATTTGATGACAACAACCTGATAAAGATAAAACTTCAATCATCCACACAAGGAGACAAAAATATTTCAGACCACAAACCGATCGATTGCATTTTAACAAACAGGGCGAGATTGAAACGAGCACCAACATCGGCTCCGACTGGGATGGGCACTCCCAGCAAGTGCCGCAAGAACAACATAGTAGACCATGTGCCAAAAATCCATTGGGAAATGGAGTCAAGAACCGACCTCCAAAATAAAGAAACAATAACCAACCTCCCAAGAATGAACCGAGAAACCAACAAAACCGGTCACCAAGGACCAGGAAAAACCTGAAACAGAAAAAACACAAAAACAAACAAAACAAAACCAAAGACTACACACTGTACAATGATGCATACCTTGATTCTGAGAAATCAATCAAGGAAATGTTTCAAGTGCCTGCCATTCTGAGTATGACCAAGCCAAGAATTCTTGATACTTTTTAACAACTAGACATATGCTTGTTTTTCTTCTCTATCCAAGTTGCTACCTAGCCATATTTTCTCGAGGTTTATCTTTTGTGCCTTTACCAGATCTAGAAAAAACCCCATCAAACATCAGAGTCCAGGGAGAACCAATCTGCTCGGGATACTTGCACTCATCAATTTTATGCTCCTTAAAATCAACATAACCCACAAATTTGTCGACATCGACGTTTGCATACAATAATTCATAAGAAGCATTGTTAGGGTCCTCAATGAGATGTAACATTTTCTTCTCACCATACAACTTCACAAGGTTCCCCTCAATTGGTATGGTTGTGTATGACATGTCCATTTATACGCTTCCACCCACACTAGCTGCCCACTTTCTGGATAATAACATCCCCCATTTGGCAGATGGTCCATAATAACCACATTCATGGTTAAGCATTTTCCTAGAAAAGCTGCCAACTGCACTACTAATACCTTGACATACCAAACTACTGACACTTCTATTGAATCCATAGCAGTACATTTCCCAAAAGCTATTGTTACCTTGATATTTAACTCATTCATGACCTCAAGAGGCATTACATTACATGAGGCTCTTGAATCAAACATGTAGTTATGTACCAACCTATCTTTAATAATCAAAGTGGTAAAAAATGGATCCACATTAAGCTAAGATTCAACCAAAGAAGTTCCCAAATACACCTCAGGTGATTCTCCTAGTTCCTCCAATACTTGTGGTATTTCTAATTTTGCAATAATATGAGGAACCTCTACATTTTCACACTTTTTCCCTGGGTAATTTTCTCTTCTTTAAATCCCAAATATTCAAATGCCCTTTTCCTATGCTCAAGGATCCTGAGTAATTCAACAATGGGAACAGTGACCTTGATCTGACTCAAGATTTGGGTTATGTCATAAGGAACATATTTGGGTAGGGCAGTATTAGGAGGGAGATTCACCACTTCCTTTGATAGTATAGGAGTTTTCAGAGTCTGGGCATGGGCAGGAGTACAAGTTTTATTTGGGGTAATTAGGCCTTTGCCAGATGTATATTTCTTAGGGGTTTCCTTTGGAATATTGGTAAGAACTGGAACTTTTGGCTTGGTTTGTGGCCCTTCCCCTTTGACAACCTTACTTCTGGTGTTATATTATTTCTCCTAAGAAACTACTGCATTCATCAACAGTTTCCTATCCTCTTCGAAAGGGATCCCTCCATCATACTTTTTAATCATCAAGGCCCTTAAGTATTCAAAATCATGATTAGGCAAATCAAATGCTTGCACCATATCAATTTCAAAAGTATTAATAAGAGGAAGAGGCAATACCCAGTGAACATAATCCCAAGAAGTTTTCAACAGTTCTAGCACTTATCAATTTAGTTGAGGTTGCCCCCTACCGTGATTTTGCAGGGCATTCCATTATGCACACATCATCATATGTCTCATCATCATCTTCTTCCTCAACTTATTGATCTACATCACATGGGGAATGTGGTAAGAAACACCTATCACACCACTCAATAATGTGGGCCTCCTCCATGGTAGCAATCCTAGCAGTCAAAGGATCAGGAACCAATCTATTTTCCCGGGTTGAGGTCAATGCTATTTCTGACCCCATGGGCCCTTTTCCTCATTCATCTGGTCTATGATCCCCTCTGGGGTGATTTCCAAATCTCTTTTGACCTTTTGGCTTATGTTGACCTTGGGAATTATGTCCTATCCCTTTTCTGCTCTAGCCAATTTATAAGATATCTCTTTAACTGCTCCAGCCAAATTTTTTACAACCTCTTCCAGATCCACAACCTTGCTTGATTGAGGATTTTCAGGATTGATCAACTTAACACCTTCCCTCTTAGGAGGCTTGCCAACAGCCTTAATATTATTCTCAATTTGTAAAGCCATAGTGAAGTCTTGCCTTAATGTTCTCGAGTTTTTATCTCTTAAGTAATAAGCAACCTTTTTATCAAAAGCATCAGAATACTTAATCAAAGAAGATTCATCACTTGGCCTTAAGATTATAGGTAACCTTTTCAAGGTTTTATTGAACCTAGTATTGAAATCATGGATAAATTCATTTGTATTTTTATTTATATTTTCAAATTTAGATAAAAGGAACCTGGATCTGTCTTATCCCCATATTGCAATCTAAAGGCATTTTTCATCTCAATCCATGAATCTATTGAATTATTTGGTAAAGCCTTGTACCAGTCATGTGCATCCTCCTCAAGAGTATGAATAAATAACTTTACATACACGTCTTCAAACTCAATTTCAAAATCTTCCATCATGTTGACAAAGAGTTTTAAATGGTGGTCACTAGTGATGGCATTATTCCCTTAAAACTTTGGCAACCTATTTCTGACATCTTGTAGCACCATATTAGGATATCCATCCATACCTTTGAAATCTATAGGTGTTTTGATCCTTTTTGCGTACAATCGAGACTGAAAAAGATAAGGGTGTAGGAGTTTTACATGTTTTTGGTGATGGGTAGAAGGTGGAATGCATGCGTGTAGACTTTCGATCTCGTTCGATCATGTGAACTCCTTTTTGGTTGGGAAGGACTACCCTGTAATAAGAAAACAATACCATAAGAGAGAGTTAAACAACATATGGCAGTGGACTGCCTAGCGTATGCTAGATCCAGGAAGTGTGATACTTCCTAGAGGGTTGTCAATCCACTGTTTTATAAATTAATATTAAATGACTGAAACATGTAAATAAAAGGAATCTAGTGCTAGCGTTCTAATTTGGGTGCCTCAAGTCACTATCAATGTCGATTCAATTAAATACTAGAACTATGCAGGTAAAAGGTCTTTGAGTCAGGTCACGGGTAGGTTAGGTGGTCTGCAGTCATAGAAAAGGTCTTGTTAGAGGTAGGTGGGGTATTTTAGGTTATTTGGGTGAGTGGGTAGGTCATTGGTTTATACTGCATGTTAATATGACACAAAGACTCGGGGACGTCGGTATGTCCGACAATTAAAGACTGATGCCGGTGGAGGGTTGACTAATGCCGGTTGAGGGTAGACCGATGCCGGTTAAGGTTGATCGATATTGGTCACCGTAGAAGTTCAAAGGTTTAAGTGGGTGGTGTTTGGGTTCCACTGTCTCGTAATGAGGGTTGGGAGGATATGGGTGAGTGTGTACTTCACTAGAGGGATGCCGATCACTTTGCATTTTTATAAGGTTTAGGTGAATGGTAGGTTTAGGGTCAGAGTTTTGGGGTCTTTGGGGGTGGTTTTTGGGTGTGTTAAGGTAGAAGGTGGGGAAGGAACCGGAGGGTAGATAATAGGGTGACCGATGATGGTCTCATTCTCAACCGACCATGAGCTTAGGGTTAGCCGGGAAATGGTCACTTTAGGATTTGGTCAGATTTTGGTAGTGGGGGTTAGGGTGCTCTCTGTGACTGGTAAGGTATTTACTAGGGAGTGGAATGGGGTGAAAGAGGGTCTTATGTATGGATATGGGCTGAATAGGTGGGGTTTAAGGAGTAGGAGAGAGGTTTTTGTTCTTGGGGGAGGAAAATAGAGCACCAAAGTACAAAAACACGAGTGAAGGAGAAGGGGATCCACCTACCCAACTCCAATGTGTGTAGAAGACTGAGCAGATGATGTAGAAGAGTGATAGATGTTGGTGAAGGTTGGTAGGTTGGTTGGAGAGCTCCTTCTTGAACTCGTCTGGCTTCAAGGTCCTTCAATGGTTGTGCTCACAAAAGGTTCTTGTGAATACTTCCACTAATGGTCTCAGCTTGGAGTTCTAATGGCTTTGTGTTTTCCACGAATTACTAATGGGGAATGCGAACGACAATGCTGAATGAAGATGACCCTCGCCCAAAATGTGAATCAACCAATGAAAATCAATTAGCCAACCAACCACCCTTTGGAAAGAGTGAGAACTAGGCATTTATAGGTGACCGACGCTGGTCCCACATGACCAACACCGGTCAAACATGTGAGCGACACCGGTTATGTCGGGAGGTTTGTTTTTTCAAAATTGGGGAACATGCCTTCCCACTTGATTTTGAGTGGTGGAGCACATGCATCTTCCGCCCTTAGAACAAGTAATAGGACAAAGAGGGGTCATATGAGTGGGTGGCCATTATTAGGGTTTCTAGAGAGGGGTGGGGCTAGGTATGGGCAAGGAGGGGGAGTGGAATGGTGAGGTGGAGGGGCAAGTGGGGTAGTGGAATGGTGAGGTGGTTGGTCAAGTGGCAAGGTGAGGTGGATTTGATGAGTGGGCAAAAGGGGGAATTTAATTAATTGATGTTAATTAAATCCTTGGGTGTGTGAATGGGGGTCATTATGGTGTGCGAAAGGGGGTGTGAGTGACCGAATTAGGGTTAAATCGATCAACCGTGTAGAATGTGGTTATTAGGTCATTTTGGAGGAAAGTGATGAAAGGTGGCATGTTTTTGGTGTCTACATTTTGCCCCTTTTTGTTGGGCAGCCTGTAGTGGTAGGCGGCGTGAAAAAAATGAAGGTTGGTTTTGTCCCCATGTGACGTTAGGGTGAGAAGGTGGATGTTGGGTGCCCCAACCAGGGGCATGAGTGATCCCCCTCAAATCAGGCACCGATGATAAAGCATAGAGATGCGGTGGGTGGTTTGATAAAGCAGGGGTAGGTGTGAAAGAGATGAGGTTCGGGGTATGGTGATTATGAAAGGTAGGGTGGAGTAGGTAGAGCATTCAAACATATGCACATGTTGTAAAATGCAATGAGGTACAAGGGTTGCTCAACATAATAAATTTACGTCAGCTAAGGTCGCAAGGGTCATCCAAACACGGGTTGTTGAGGTCCAGTATCCAGGGTAAAGGATACGGTCTGGGAACTCAACGAGGTAAGATGTAGGAATGCATAGGGTGGTTCTAGTACATCCAAAAGGGTCAAATGGTAAAGGTTTGTTTAGAAAAGGGTCACAACCATAGGCAAGGTAAGGTCGTTAGGCTGAGAAAAATAGGTACCGTCATCACAAGATGCAACAAGTGAGGACATGGGAATATCCACATAATCAATGGGTGGGTAGGTAGGTGTGGGTAGGTAGGTGTGGGTAGGGTAGTGTTAATCAAGCGTACGCACATGCAGAGATTGCGACACGGTACCATGGTGAAGAGATTTCAAACTCTACATCATCCAGGGTCGATCAGGTTATCCAAAAAGGTTTGTTGAGGTTTGGTATCCATGGTGAAGGATACAGTTTGGGCACTCAATGAGGTAAGATGAAGAACATGTAGGGTGGTTTCGGTACATCCAAAAGGTCAGGTTTGTTTGGGTAAAGGTCATAGCCGTAGGCAAGGTAAGGTTAGTAGGCTAACAACGTGGTAACAACATCGCAAGGTAGAGTGAATGCTTAAGGTCGATGGTCACCCAAAGGGGGTAGGTGTGGGTAACAAGGTGTGGCGTAGGTAAGGCCATGGGAGGGGTAGAAATATGCCCCAAGTGATGGTGAGGGTGGGTTTGGAATGATGAGGTCAAGGGTCAGGTGGGCGTTAGGTGAGATGAAAAAGGTTGCGGGTAATCAAATAGGGTGAAATGGGTATTAATGGTAACCGATACTGGTCAAGGTCAAATGATGTTGGTCGAGGGAGACTAACTATGGTAAGCTAGGGCACATGATCGATGTCGGTTGAGGTATAACCGATGTCGGTCAGGTCAGGGTTTGTATAAAAAGGAAATTTCCACTTTTTGTGGAATCATTTGTCATTTTCCACATAGGAGAAAATGATAGGTGAGAGAGAGAAGGGTGTAAAGGGACCGAGTGGAATAGAGTGCTGAGGTGATGAGCTATGGAGTGGGTGATCGGTAGTCGATAGGTAGGGCCATGAGATCAAATTGATCGATTTGGTTGGTTGGAGGTGAGTAGGTCAATTGGGTGATGGCAGAGGCAGGAGAGGGATCGGGTGGACCACCAAGAAGCGTCCCGACGTGCCACCATGGAGATGATGATGTGATGAGGTAAGAGCTAATCCTATTCTATGTTTTGTGAGGTAGATTGGTCTAGAGGTCGGGTTTAGAAAACAATTTTTGTGGGGGAAAAAGGGAAGTGGAATTTGGGAGGGAAAATTGGGCCAAATAGGAATGGGGAGGGGTGGTGTTATGTGAATGAGGGGTGGGAAGGGTTGGAGGGAGTTTTAGGTAGGAATGGGTGGGTAGAAGGGTAAAGAAAAGGAGTTTTAGGAAGAGGTGGGTTTGGGTTTTATGGAATTTGGCGTGACAAAGTGATCGGCGTAGGTCCGTCGGGAGGGTGGACGACGTCTCGTGATGGTGAGCCGAATCGGTCATGGATAAGGTGACCGATGCTGATAAAAAAGAAGACCGAGCGTTGGTTGAGTAGAACCGTGCACTGGTCGGTAGTGGGAGAAACATGGGCCGAGAGGAACCATTGGGTGGGTGGGTGAGAGAGATAAGGATAAAAGAAGATGTTTTTGATTGAAAAATAACATGGGTAAGAGGTTGAAATAGGTATGGTTGAATGAATTTTTGGTTAGGGTTGGGGTGGGAGAGGGTAAGTTATGAGGGAAAAAAAGAGAGGTAGGGTAATAGGTGTAGGTGAGGTGTCATGGGTGATTGTGGGTATGATTAAGGTGTATTAATGTGATGTTTTGTTGGATATAGGAGAGAGATCAGCTACGGATGTGAGATAGGGTGTCACCCCTTCTCTTGATGGTTTGAGGAGGTGCGACAGTTGAGGATTGGAGGCATGTTGTAGATGTTGGCCTGATTGGGGTCAGACGCTACCGGCATGTAGTCGGTGCAGCCGAGTTTGATGGTCTCCCTCATCGATAGATGGGATTCGGCAACCAACACATTCCATCTACCAACATGTGAGATCACAGTCACCCTGGAGGATGTTTACAGGATCCTATGGTTACCGATATTGGGGATGCAAGTATATTCAATCTCCTCAGAGGCATATGAGGATTTGATGCTGACAGTATTTGGTGAGGGGTTGGTGGAGATGAGATTCCACAGTGCCAGCATGAGCTATGGAGAGATGTATCTGGCCCATCCATAGGAGACTAGGCTAGTAGTGTTGCTAATGGAGGTATTTTTCTATTTTACACTACTTAATGCAGAGGGTGAGAGATTCCCATGATCATTGATGGGGGTCCTTCATGATATGGTGGTGGACAGACTTGTTTCTCATGGGTGCCAAAATTCCTGGTGTAGTTGTATAGAGAGTTGTGGGCGTATGGGTGACTACGGAGGTTCAGATTATGTTGTACTTTCCTACTTCACTGTTGGGCATATGAGCACATCGTGTGTGTGCATCTAGTTGGTATGCCCTGGGCGGATGCGTTTGAGCCAGGTTTGGTTTGGGTAGGTTACAAGCAATGATGGGTGCATGTTATCGGAGAGCGTCAAGTAGGTAGGGCTACTCATGATGTTTCCTATTACAGGTGGTTACTAGAGGGGTTGTCCGATGTGGACATCATTTGGAGACCGTATGTGGGTTATCCTTCATACAGATAGATGGTTGATGAGTTAGATGATCAGCTTACTCAAATGGATAAAGGGGCGCCATGTAGGAGAGCATGAGATGATACCCGTAGATAGGGTCAGATGGTAGTTTGGGCTGCCTCAGGATATACCCCACCCTTCCCATAGTATAGGAGGGATGACGTGGAGAGGTCATTGTTAATGTGAAATCACAAAGACCCCCAAATGAGTTTTACAGTCTACTTTTCTAAGGCAGAGTCATTTGGTGTGATTGCATAACATTGAACTTTTCCCAAGGCGTGGGACCTTGCAAAATGGAAAATCTCTCCAGATCAAAGGTTGGTTCCTTATCCCTCTATTTAGGTGCATATGTAAGGATTTGTAGAGGATCTATCTCTATACCTAATCTAAAACTTGCCAAGGAGATAGGGATAAAAGAGTATAAGAAATAAGAAATGACTAAACTACTAGGTGATGCACCAAAGGAATGATGAACATTTATTTTGCTAATAGAAACAAACCAACAAAATTCATACAATAAACAAGCACAAATAGCCAGATATATAATGGGAGACTAGATGAAAGAAAAAGAGATAAGAAAGGATCTAAAATCCATCATAGACATGTTTTATTGCTCTTTAGATTGATACAATCCATTACAAAGTAACCAAGAGGTAGAAACGTAATGCAATTTTGATGGAAGGCCTAAACCCACAAATCCCTTTGCTAAGAGGAGAAGGGAGCCTATAAAACAAATAATGTCTAACCATTTATAGTGAATCCCGCCCCCGTATTTATAGATTCAACCTAAAAGAAGAAAAAAAAGAGAATTGAGAAAAGCAGGTTGAAGCTCAACCACCACTATTAATGCCTTTGATGAAATATCTCCCCAAATCTATCTTTATTGCATCAATCCTTGGTTTAGCTCCTTGAAGGAAGAGGAAATAGTGAAACAAATCAAATCTGATCTAGTTGTTGAGGCAAGAAGATCCTACATTGAAATCCCAAAGATGTTCCTCCATTTTTCTTCACCTAACCTCCTCAAAATTAAATTTTTAGACCTCCATGGCATGGGTGAGGCCAAGATCTTTCCAATGACATTAGATTTGTAATATTTCGAGCCTTGAGTCAAAGATATGCCCCTTCAAAGTTTTTATCGGGTCCGTACAGGAGGGCGGGAAAACGGCTTGAAAAATGGGCCCCCTTTTGATATGGAACACGTGGCAGCCAAATTGGAACAAAAATTGGGCCTACGGGTCCACAATTTATCTTTTTCCCTTTCCTCCAATTCCTGCTTGCTTTGACTCGGGCCCAAATGTTGACTTTTTCCTTGGGCGGAGTTACGGGCCATTTTGTAACTTTTACACCTTTTGGGGCAAAGGGTGAAAAACTAACTTTTTCCCCGACACCCCGCTTTCCTCTAGGACACGGGCAGTCTGGCGCTCGTTTAGAAACCTTTTCTCTATTCACCCCTTGAATCAATGCCATACTGACACTTTCCATTCTCCACTTATACCTTTATACTTAGCCAATTTTGAAGCCTTTTCTATCCGCATTTTGACTCTGTTTCCTCTTATGCGAGATCATGGTCGATCCAATATTTGGCACGGGGTGAAATATGGATAACAATTTGTCAACTCACAAGGGTATCTTCCTGCTAGATGAAAAGACCAATTGCCTTGTCGTATCCGTTGGGCATGGAGTCGAGAAAGACGGTCTGATACTAATTTTGCCTCTGATTCACGAGCCCGACTGCTTGCACTCTCAATTTTCATAAGAAATCTCAAAATGAAGGTTTCTGAGAGTAGAAAATTGTTTTAACTCAGGGCTTCATCTATATTTCTGAATGGATTGCATAAGAGCCACAAAACAACACCACACTATACAAAATTTGAAATCATACATGCTCCAAATGGAACATACAGAGCATGTAAAGCACTTAGGAGAAAAGCAATCTACACCACAACAAGACAATGTGCATAAGCACTTAGAGGAAAGAGAAAACTAAACTAATATGTATAGGGTGAGAACTCCCCTTTTAGTAGTAGTGTTTAAGATAGATCCCATTTACTGGGATATGCAACTCTTCACCCTCCAACGTAGACAATTGGAAAGAATTGCTACTTTTGCATCTTGTGATCATATAGGAGCCACTCCAGATGGCGTCAAATTTGGAATGCCTTACTAGTTTTTCTCGATTTGCATCCCACTTCAAAACCAGGTCTCCTTTCTGGAAGGTCCTTGCTTTTTCCTTCTTATCAAAGCATTTCTTGACTGAAGCCTGATTCTTCTCTATTACTTGGAGGGCATGCTCTCTGGTTTCTTCTAATTCTATCAGCTCCGCATACCTGGCCTCTATTGGTCCAAATTCGACATCTCTATAGTTGCTTCACGAGCTCTAATGCTAGAAAATCAAGTGATATAGGCAACACTACCTCTTTCCCATAGACAAGCTTGAATGGAGAGTTGCCGTAGATCTCTTGGGTGTTATTCTATCATCCCATAAGGCCGTTTTGAGCTTTGTGTGCTAGGTCCTCTGATTTTCATCAAGAGTTCTTTCGATGATTTTTAGTAGGTTTTTGTTTGTGGAATCAACCCGGCCATTACCTTGAGGGTAATATTTTGATGAAGTACTCAAATAAGTCCCATTCTTAACTACCCATCCTATGATTTTGGAACTTATGAATGCTAATGCATCTTCTCTATATGGTGGTTGACACTCCAAATCTGATCACTATCCCTTCATATAAATCCAGGATATTAGACTCATTTGCTTCCTTGAGGGCCACTTGCTTCAGTCCATTTGGTAAAATAATTTGCAGCTATCAAGATCCATTTGTGACCTTGGCTTGAGTTTGGATTGATGACTCTAATGAATTCTAATCCCCATTGCATGAAAGGTTGGTTAACTGAGATTAGGTGTAATGGAAGTGCTGCTAGCCTTTCCTTGCCTTTGAAGAATGCACAATTCTTACACCTTTTGATCCATGTGTAGCAGTCACTAAACACTATGGGCCAATAATATCCTGCTTTCATGATTTTGAGTGTTACACTCTTGGAGAAAAATGGCCTCCAACTGCTTCAACATGGAATGCTTGTAGCACTCTCTCCACCTGATCTGTCTCAATGCATCTCAGCAGAATGCCATTGATGTCTCTTTTAAACAAGACACCATCAATAAGAACATATGGGATGGCATGTAGCCTAAAATTCCTTCTTTTTCTTTACTTGTCCCATGAGGACACATGCCTTTTCGAAGGAAGTGCACCATGTCTTAGGTCCAATAAGGAGCAAGTACATCATCTCTCCCTTCTTCTTGATCATCTTGTAGAAAAGGAACAACCTCATTTTCACTATTTGTTTCATCTTTTTGACCTGAGGCTAGTTGTTCACACAACCCCTTCCCACGGACCAGCTTGGTGACCTTGATCTCAATGTCATATTCCATGACATGGGTGATCCATCCTATGCGCTTTTCATTCAGGTCCTTACTAAGAAGGAAATCTTTAACTCCCACATGGGAGACCAATAGTTGGATTTTGTTGTTTGAAACCAAATGCTTAAACTTCTTCAATCCTTTGATTACCGCTAGGACTGTTTCTCAATGAAGGAGTACCTCACCTCATAATCTTCTAGACTCTGGCTGAAAAAAGCAATTGGTTATTCTATACTTTCTTTGTTCTGCTGCACCAAGATTGCAGAAATTGTGTCGCTACCACCAAAGGCATATAGTATGAAGTCTTTGGAAAAATATGGGTTCACAAGAGTTGGGGCTTGTGATATGGCTTCTTTGATAGCCTCAAAACTTGCTTTTCCTTTAATTGTCCACTTGAATGTTAAGCTCTTCTTCAACATCAACATTATTGGCTTAACAAGGGTAGCAAAGTTTGGAACGAACCTATAGACAAAATTTATTTTTCCCAAGAAGCTTTGAAGAGCCTTCTTGTGACTTGGTAATGGCAATGCTCTTATAACTTGAACTCTTTCCGGGTCATTTAACAATCCTCCTTTGATATGATATGGCCTAGAATTTTTCCCTCATGGGCCAAGAATACACATTTTTGGGGTTCAAGACACCCCAAAACTCCCCGCATCATTGGAACACCTACCCGAGATGGGAAAGGTGGTCTGTTGCATTCTCGGAAAACACTATAATGTCATCCAGATTGATCAAATCTATTTTATTAATCAGCCCTTGAATGCCATATCCATTGCCATTTGAAAAGTGGCTCCTACGTTGGATAGTCCAAATGGCATTTCTTGTATGCGTAGGTGCCCCATTTGGTAGTGAAACCTATTTTGAATTGATCATCTTTTTCACCATGATCTGGTTGTACCCTAGTAGCCATCTAGGAGGGAGAACCTTTCGACCTGACACTACTTGCAAGATTTTCTCCATTGAAGGGAGTGGGTAGTGGTCTTTGAGGGAGGCTCTTTTTAAATCCTTGAAGTCAACACACAACTGATTTCTCCATTTTCTTCTTGATCGGGATTAGATTTGCAACCCATCTTGAGTGTTTGATTGGAAATATGATGCTTGCCTCTATCAGCCTTATTTAGTTCCTTCTTCATCAAGGCTCTATATGTGGGTTGACTAGTCTCTTGCTTTTGCACGATGGGTTGAGCACTGGATCCAGTTCGATTGTTTATTGCGCTAGCTTTGGATTGAACCCTCTTAGGTCTTCATAACTCCAAGAAACACATTAGGAAATTCTTGACAAAGTTGTATGAATTCATACCTTTCTTGCTCGGTGGCCACCTTTCCAATTTGAAGTGTTTTGTCTTCTCCAACCCGGGATTGACTCTCGAATCTTCTCCTTTGATCTACATGTTAGCCTTCTCCTTTCTAATATGATCATTAGGATTGAAAATAGATTCTAGTGTCACTAAGCCTTTAAGAAGCTTGTTTATGTATGTAGCTATACTATCAGATTCCCATACTGCTTCTTTAGTCTACTTTTGTTTATAGCCGAGAATTCAACTTCTTCTTGTAGAAAGTTAATGATCTGTTGATCATTCTCAAACACCTACCAACATATTATTATCTGGCACTACTGGCCTCACAACCACATGGATATGTGGTTGCTCTCTGTCTCTTTTGATGTCATGCAACCACATCAAATATTGTCCTGACTTCTGCAAGTCTGTCAGTAGCTTCATTCTCCTTCCTAGGTATGGACACAATATTGAAGGCCTCAAAATCCTCCATGAGATCTCATACACTACTCTTGTATTTCTTGAGTAGGTCATTTTTGATAGCATTTAGTCCTCTGACTTGATTGGCAACTAGCTCGCTGTCGTTGAATACTTGCAAGTTCTTGATTCCCAACTTCCTTGCCTAATGAAGACCTTGGACTAAAGCCTCATATTCAATAGTGTTATTTGAGTAAGAAAACTAGAATATGAAAGCTGAATAATATCTCATACCTCTGGAGGACACAATCATGGCTCCTCCTCCATCTCCTTGTCTACTTCTTGAGCCATCAAAGAAAAATTGCCATACCTCATTGTTATCCTTTTATTTTGGCTTGATTAGGTCAGGAAGAGGTTGATTCTCTTCATGTAGGCAATAGAAACCTAGCTCGGATTCTTCCATCTCCCTATAGGGATCAAAATCATGGCTTTTGTTGGCCCAATCATCAAGAGTCAAGTCTAGGATACATCCCACCTTGGTATTTACTTCAGAAGTGCTTAGGAGGTCTTCTTGATCAAAAGTTGAGAAATTGGCATTGATTGGGCTAGGTACATAGGATTCAATTTGATAATCAGCAATAGGTTCAGATCTGACTGTGGTATTTGCCCCATATCTTATCCTAAAGAGCATGTGTGACTAATCATCGGACAGGTAGCCTCCAATTTTGGCAGTGAAATCCCTAGATAGACACAAAGAAAAATGTGGTGGCAAATCTATGATTGACACGTTTTGAAAAACACTCACATTAGGGCAAGTGTGTAGGGTAGACTCAAATCTTTGATGATTCCCACATTAGTCATTTTTGTCCCATCTAATTGGACTACTCCTCTAGAGATGACTTCATATTAGAGACCCAATTGATCAGCTATTTGTTTGGGCATCACAAAACTACTAGCCCCTGACATCAATCATACAATTATGCACCAATTTGTCTCCAATAATCAATGAGACATAGAAGGGAGGAGGTCTCATCTTCTTACCTTTTTGTTCTCCATGGTTTCTCCCTAGTTGAACTGCATGCATAGCAAGCACTCTCTCTTGTTGGTTAGGGGGTTGATTTGAACTTGACCAATTTTGCATGGTAGTCTGTAATAGATCCCTCTACCCCGGAATGGCCAAAGGTGACTCCCATAGTGAAATTTTCAAACTTATCCTTTTCATCGATCAATAATATTGAATGAGCTATCTTTTTTTGCTACCCCTTCCCAAACACATTTCTTTTTACACATGGGTTGTTACAAATCGGTGCTTTACTGAGGTTCGGAAGGTGGTTTGTATTGGTTCATGTTGGGATTTGTACTTGGAGTACCGAGGACCTTGTGGAGCGATGGAAGGTTGAGGGTCACCTGAGTTTAGTGGTTGGCCTTCTCCAATATTTCTCCTTTTGGACCGTGTGTTAGCAGCCACACCTTGATGAGGGGTTGATTCATCCCAAAAAGTCTTGACTTGCCAATTGACCAACATAGTCTCGTTTGGGGGCCACCTTGTTGAGCTCCTTATTGTTGACCTTCCTCTTGGCAGTTCTTGTGGCACCATACTAGTTTGCACCATCATGGCTTGATTTAGAGCACCATTGAAGCATGTTGATTGATTATGTGCCTTTCCACATGGAAAGCACCAATCGTATTCATGTGCCATATTGTTTTGTGCTGGGACCAATGCCCTTGATGTTGAAGCTGTGTTAGGATCATATGGCCTGAAAGGTTTAACAGCTTGGGGCTGTCCTTGGTTTTGGCTCTAGTTTATAGTCTGAGGTGGTGGCCTATTCTGCTGATACTAGGGTCTAGCTTGATATTGAGCCTAGGGCTGGTATGGCCTGGAACTCTGAGCTTGTTGTATTTTGATGGTCACTAGCTCATTCCCAAAGTTCTGAAGTTTCTTCATCACTTCCTGAAGCTCTTTAGAGGTATTAGATGATGAAGTGGAAGCTTCAGCTGAGCTTTGACTCCTGGGGGTAGGTATAGGAGCTAATGTAGGTACTTGGCTAGTATATAGGCTTCTTAACTCATGGTACGAAGCATGGATGGCCTAGGAGTTATTTTGCCACTTGAATAAAATGGTTCTCAACCCCTATGAAGAGGTTATAGGCTGTAGGTAATGTAGTGCCCCCCATTGACTGAATCATTAGAGAAATATAAGAATTTAAAGCCCTAAGAAAGTATAAGAAGGCACCTTCATTAGTGGGCTTTATTATTGTTGGAATCCTATCCTAGGTCCACTGGAATATGAGGTTGAAGTTTTTCAGCTGCTCGTTCGGGGATCTCTTGATTGTTGTTAGTTGTTCCAACAAAGACAAGTTATCACATTTTCCCTCAAACTGATTGCAAAGAGCTGTGCATAGCTGGTTCCAGTTCTAGATAGAGCCTACTTCAAGACTCCTAAACCATTGTGAAGCTTTCCCTTTGAATGAAGAGGTGAGTAGCTTGACTACAATGTTCATCTCATGGATTTCATGGATTGTATAGACATTTGTAATATCTTGGACATGGTCACCAGGAAAAGTTTGATTTTCCCCAGTGAAATGTGGGATGCTCTTTAATGCTGCAATCAAAATTGGTTTTGTGCATTCAAGGCGAGTGGAATCTGCTGCGGTGAAGTTGACATATGGATTTGGTTGTGCCATTCTAATTGGCCTAAGAATCCTTGCAAAGTGAAAGAAAGGCCTTGCGGTGGAGGTGTTGACAAGGTTATTGTTATCCAAAATTCACCCCCCAGGGTTAATTTGATAACATGCATCAGAATTCTCAAGTCCTAGGCAGATAAATTGATTCAGGGAAAAAATCATGTTTCTAGGGTCCCTTCAAAAATTTTCTAACTCTCCTGTCCAGGTTGAAAAGAGCAAGCTCTGAGAAAATGTGAAAAAGTTGCAGAAAATAAGCTTGGGCCAGAAAAATCATAAAAATGACTAAGTCCTAGTCCTTGCAACAGTAGGGACGTGTGGGACAGAAAGACGCGGATCGGCCGAAAAGCCTCCAGGCGGCCCGTGAAGCAAAGGGACATCTGGGATAGAAGTACGCGGCGGGCGCGAGAAGCCGATCCGGCCGAAAGAGGAAGAAAATGACTAACTGCTGAGCGGGACAGTTCGGGACAAGAGTACGCGAAGTACGCGAACCGGCCGGATCGGCCGAAATGAGAACAAATAGTCCGGAAGCAATTGGGACATTTGGGCCGTGATGACGCGAACTGGCGTTCGGCAATAAACAGAAAAGTTCAGACCGGGACATCCGGACGACGGGGACGCGCGGACGCGATCACCGAAGGAGCCGAAAGCCAATCAAACAATGCCACGTCATCGGCCAAATGAGGGACGAGGAAGCCCATTTCGGGCGGATCGGAAGTTTTTGGCCCAAGCAGTTTGGGACATCCGGGACATAAAGACGCGAAGGGCGCGAAGGAGCCGAAAGGGCCGAGAACCAACCAAATCATGACACGTGTCACAAGGAGAAAAGTCCAAAAGTCAAAGGGTGAGGTCTCAAGCACTGACCCGAACCAATGGGATAGTGCCACGTGTCCAAGCTAGGGCCCACAAGGAAAAAATCATGCCGGAAGGGTTGGAAAACCCGACCAAGGAAGAAATGTGTCGGAGGGGTTGGAAAGCCCGACACAAAGGAAATCGGGTCTTGGAGTCGGGAAACAAGTCGGAAAAGCATGGGAGGAAAACATGTCGAGCCACCTCCCAAACCCGATGCAAATGCAAGTCACACTTCCGAACCCGAAACAAAGGAAAACTTGGCAATACCGGCGGAAGCGGGTGTCGGGAAAACACAAGCATCAAACACATGTCGAGGCATTCCCCAAACCCGATGCAAATGCAGAGGAGAGAGAATTACGTATCCAATCAGAGCCTGCCACGTGTCGTCTAGGTGGCAAGAGCGCGGGAAAGATTTTCAAAACACGTTTTCGTCTATTTGCTTTGTGCCCTAAAACTTCGTTCCATAACTTTCGATCCATAGCTCGATTTGCACGTTCTTTATATCAACGGAAAGCTGTTGAAATTATCTACATGATTCTGGGATCAATCTCAAATTTTGGTGCAGTCTAGAGAGAGAAAATTGAGAAACGGATCTGACGCGTGATCATGGCCGGAAGCGACGTTTCAACAACCAGTTTTAATGCACATGGGTCGCATTCTTCTTCAAAGATGGCCGATGATGTCTCAACCACCGATTGTAATGAAGAATGCATTTTGGTCAATGGTTGGGCTGCTTACATGTTTTCCTATGTTTTTTGTCTCCTGGGCTTGACCCATGCATTGTATAAAGCCAGATTTGGCTCATTTTAAAGAGATATAACAAGTTGTTCATCTTTTCTCGCTCTGCCCTCCCTTATTTTCTTCTCTAGGGTGAAAATGGAGCTCGAACCTCCTCCCCGCTCTCGTAATGGTGTTTTTGCCTTTTACTAATGAAATGATGTTCTGCAAAACTTCTCGAGCAACAAAACGTGTTTTGTGATGCATCTGTCCATCCTTGCTCGTTTTTTGCTTGTTCTCTTCTTGCCTCTCTTCATTGCAGGTATTTGTGCATGTTTGAATGTTCATTGCAGGTTTGGAGCTGTGTTCATGGAGTTTTGGGACATTTTCTGTGTGAAATCTATCCTTGGGCCTGTGATGCATCTGTCCATCCTTCCCATTGCTCACCTCTCTTTGTCCCATGGCAGTTTTGATAGATGTCCAACATTCTCCTTCTCTGGTGTATCACCGTTTTAGTGTAGGCTTTTGCTGTTTTTCCCTTCTCTCTCTCTCTCTCTGTCTCCTTGGCATGGTTAGATTAGGATTAGATTAGCTTGCCTGCACTGGAATAGCTTGTGGCAGGGTAGTTTAGGAGCAGGAACCAGCCTTCTCTGGAGATTCCTTTCTCATTTTACAGGTCCCACACCTGGAGAAAGGATTCAATGTTGTGCAATCACACTGGATGCCTAAGTGATCAACCTAGAAGCCTGATCTACATCCAGGGGTGCTGTGATTCATCCCTCAACAGTTTTGGCACGCCCGATGGGACCTTAGAGGTCTTCCACTTCATCTTTTGCAGTTGGTGTGTTCCCGTGAAGATTTCAGCCTTTGGAGGCACTTGCAAACACATCTGGCGACTCCATCTGGTCAACAACCCATCTCTGAAGTTGCAGATCTTCCTTTCCATTCATTTTTATTCATTTTCCATTCATCCTTCTTTCCATCTCTTTCATTTTTTTCATTCTATGAGGTTGTGCAATCATGACTTCATTTCCATCATGGAATCCACATCAACAACAAAGCAAGATATCACACCTCCAACATGTTTTACAAATCCTCCAAATCAACATTTTGAGCAGATTCAAGATCGATGCATACCCATATGAGCAGCAATGTGCAAAGTCAGGTTTGGCTATGGAGCTTTCCAAGAGCAAGGGTGTGCATACAATGAAGACCATCAGATCCAAGATGCTGGTCTGTTGGAGAAGATCCAAAAGATGGAGGTAAAGATGATGCAGTCCAGAGCAACAACTCAAATGAGAGCTTTCGAATCGGTTACGTGGACTCCTTGTCCATGGGGAGGCCCTTTTCCAAGACACTTCAGCCCTCAAGAGAAGCTGACTTCATGATAAAGATGCTGCCCCAACTTGCACAATGGACAACGAAAAAGAGGCCTATACATTCGGTGTTGAACAACCTTGTCAATGGGTAAGTTCTACACCATCATCCGGTTTTTCTCTTCCCATTACTCAAGCAAAGATCATCTCATTTGGACTTACAAATTTTAAACTCTCCATCTGCTGTCCCAAATGTTGATCCCATGTCTCCACCTCTCAGTCTTCCAACACACCTCAATTCTTCTTTCCTTTTTCCTTCTAAACAGTCATCCCCTCCACAAGAGCTAAATGAAATACCTCCCACTCCAAAGAAACAAGAGGTTTCACCTCCTCCACCACCACAAAAAATTGTCAAATCAGTTGAGTTACAACCCATCCCTCCTCTTGCATTCCCAATTCCATGTGGGGAAGAAGAAATTGCAAAATTCAGTCATCAAGGACAGCAAGAGGAAGAGCCAAGAAAAGAAGAAATGATTAAGAGCTTAGTAAGTTTGGCTGCCAAATTTGGGATGACAAAGATCCCCTTGATGGTTAAACCTATAGAAGAGGCTAGGGTTGGAGAACAGGTGGTGGTTAGGACTGATTTTGTTGCAGCAGAAGAAGAAGATCTTGCAGTCCCAACTTGTCCTCTAGAGCAGCAGATTGAAGAGTTTGACTTGACAAACTTCATGCTGGAGGAAGAGTTCAATCAAGAGCAAGATTGTCTTCAAACATTGGAGGAAGGAGAAGCTGCTCCAAATCCAAAAGAAGAGGAGCACATTCCAGCTGTGGGGAGAAAAGTGCAGATCCAAGAGCTCTGAGCACAAAGCAGGCTACAGGAGAACCTTCAGTTCTTCTTTCTACTTCACCTCTCTCAAGTTCCAGTGCTGAAGAGGAGTTTGACCTCTCAAACTCAATGTTGAAGGGAGAAAGAAACCATGGTGGTCAAGTTACAGATCAAGAAGACACCATGGAGGAAGTTGAGCATTTGCAAGGACAACAATGAGGCAGTTTATCTGTCAGATTTGGAGGACTGTTTTGATGGAGAAGAACCGGTTGAGTTTCCACCATTCTCTCTTTCATCATCCACATTCCAAACACAAGAGTCTATTGTCATGAAGGAGAACATTCATTTGCAGCAGCCTGCATCTGATAACAACTCTTCGGAATCAAGATTGGAAGATTTTAATCTTTCATGTTCTTCATTGGAGGAAGAGAAAGGACAGAGGAATTTCACCATTTCTTCCACACCATCCATTCAAGAAGGTCTACAAGAAGACTCCATTCTTGGGGTTGAAAATCACAGCAATGGGCATACTCAAAGGACCATACCTTGCCCAATCAGGTATTTGGCTTCATTGGAGCCAAAGGAGAAGTCACAACCAGTCATGCTTTCTTCTGAGCATGAGGGTGAGCTACAAAGTACCAAGGATCAGCTGTCATACCTCTTCAAATCCAAATGCAGAGCAACTAAAAGAGGTATTGAATTTGCCTTCACCGATACCTTGATGATTTGGGTGGAATACCAGCTTCTTGTTGATTTTCCATTCATCCTAACAACCATGTTCAGCTCCAAATCAATTGCATGGCTGCCACTTTTGAAGAAAGGGAAGCTATTTCTCACAACCAATCATAGGGTTTGTTTAGCTTGCCTTTGCTTCCAGCTTAGAGTAGTAGCTAGGTTTGCTTTCAGCAGAAGAAGTGCTTATGCACACTCGCATGTTCCATCTTGGAGCATGTATGATTTTCGTTTTGTACATAGTTTTGGTGTTGTTGGTTCTCGCTCTTGCACGCTTCGTTTTCAAAGGGCATTTTGGTGAGAACAACTCCATGTTTGGTGGGTTTCAAGTGGCTCGTAGGGAGGTTTTCAAAGTTCGATCAGTTTGTGGTTACAACTCATGACTCCATGCCCAATGGAATGCTTCAGTGCAACCGATCATTCATCTAGCAGCAGATGATGACCCCGTTGAGTCACCAAATTGTTATCCAAAATTCACCCCCCAGGGTTAAATTGATAACATACATCAAAATTCTCAAGTCCCGTGCAAGATAATTGATTGATTCAGGTCAAAAATCATGTTTCTAGGGTCCCTTCAGAAATTTTTCTAACTCTCCCCGTCTGTTGAAAAGAGAGCAAGCTCGAGAAGATGCGAAAAAGTTGCAAGAAAATAAGCTCAGCTTAAAAAATCATAAAAATGACTAAGTCCTAGTCCTTGGGGGTGGGACAGGGACGTGTGGGGACGAAGAGACATGATCGGCCGAAAAGCCTCCAGGCGGCCCGTGAAGCAAAGGGACATCTGGGACAGAAGTACGCGGCGGGTGCGAGAAGCCGATCCAGCCGAAAGAGGAAGAAAAATGACTAACTGCTGAGCGGGACAGTTCGGGACAAGAGTACGTGAAGTACGCGAACCGGCCGGATCGGCCGAAATGAGAACAAACAGTCCGGAAGCAATTGGGACATTTGGGCCATGATGACGCGAACCGGCCGGTTCCCAAAATAGAGAAAGTTCGTACTGGGACATCCGGGACGAAGGGACGCGCGGGACGCGGATCACCGAAGGAGCCGAAAGCCAATCAAACAACGCCACGTCATCGGCCAAATGAGGGACGAGGAAGCCCATTTCGGGCGGATCGGAAGTTTTTGGCCCAAGCAGTTTGGGACATCCGGGACATAAAGACGCGAAGGGCGCGAAGGAGCCGAAAGGGCCGAGAACCAACCAAATCATGACATGTGTCACAAGGAGAAAAGTCTAAAAGTCAAAGGGCGAGGTCTCAAGCACTGACCCGAACCAATGGGATAGTGCCACGTGTCCAAGCTAGGGCCCACAAGGAAAAAATCATGCCGGAAGGGTTGGAAAACCCGACCAAGGAAGAAATGTGTCGAGAGGGGTTGGAAAGCCCGACACAAAGGAAATCGGGTCTTGGAGTCGGGAAACAAGTCGGAAAAGCATGGGAGGAAAACATGTCGAGCCACCTCCCAAACCCGATGCAAATGCAAGTCACACTTCCGAACCCGAAACAAAGGAAAACTTGGCAATACCGGCGGAAGCGGGTGTCGGGAAAACACAAGCATCAAACACATGTCGAGGCATTCCCAAAAACTGATGCAAATGCATAGGAGAGAGAATTACGTATCAATCGCAGCCTCGCCACGTGTCGTCCAGTGGCGAGAGCGCGGAAAGATTTTCAAAACACGTTTTCACCTGCTTTGTGCCCTAAAACTTCGTGACCTCCATAACTTTCGATCCATAGCTCGATTTGCACGTTCTTTATATCAACGGAAAGTTGTTGAAATTATCTACATGATTCTCGGGATCAATCTCAAATTTTGGTGCAGTCTGAGAGAGAGAAAATTGAGAAACGGATCTGACGCGTGATCATGGCCGTGTTTAAGCGGCGTTTCAACAACCGCTTTTAATGCACATGGGTCGCATTCTTCTTCAGCATGGCCAAGTGATGTCTCAACCACCGATTGTAATGAAGAATGCATTTTGGTCAATGGTTGGGCTGCTTACATGTTTTCCTATGTTTTTTGTCTCCTGGGCTCGACCCATGCATTGTATAAAGCCAGATTTGGCTCATTTTAAAGAGATATAACAAGTTGTTCATCTTTTCTGCTCTGCCCTCCCTTCTTTTCTTCTCTAGGGTTGAAAATGGAGCTCGAACCTCCTCCCTACTCTGTAATGGCGTTTTTGCCTTTTACTAATGAAATGATGTTCTGTGCAAACTTCTGAAGCAACAAAAATGTGTTTTGTGATGCATCTGTCCATCCTTGCTCGTTTTTTCTTGTTCTCTTCTTGCCTCTCTTCATTGCAGGTATTTGTGCATGTTTGAATGTTCATTGCAGGTTTGGAGCTGTGTTCATGGAGTTTTGGGACATTTTCTCGTGTGAAATCTATCCTCGGGGCTCGTGATGCATCTCGTCCCATCCTTCCCATTGCTCACCTCTCTTTGTCCCATGGCAGCTTTTGATAGATGTTCAACATTCTCCTTCTCTCGGTGTATCACCGTTTTAGTGTAGGCTTTTGTTGTTTTTCCCTTCTCTCTCTCTCTCTCTCTCTCTCTCCTTGGCATGGTTAGATTAGGATTAGATTAGCTTGCCCGCACCGGAATAGCTTGTGGCGGTAGTTTTAGGAGCAGAACCAGCCTTCTCTGGAGATTCCTTTCTCATTTTATAGGTCCACACTGAGAAAGGATTCAATGTTGTGCAATCACACTGGATGCCCGAGTGATCAA
This sequence comes from Taxus wallichiana var. yunnanensis, assembly GCA_018340775.1. Taxonomy (NCBI): domain Eukaryota; kingdom Viridiplantae; phylum Streptophyta; class Pinopsida; order Cupressales; family Taxaceae; genus Taxus; species Taxus wallichiana. The sequence continues at coordinate 330,195,430 of CM031241.1, read as the reverse complement.
CCTAGAAGCCCGATCTCGCATCCGGGGGTGCTTTGTGATTTGTCCTCAATAGTTATACTTGGTGGAGATGGAGACCTCTAAACTCTTCTTCCTCTCCTTTCTTTTCCTAGGGATAGATGCAAGTATTCAAATATACCTTCTTTCCTTGCTCTAGACTAGGTTTTTCTCATGAATCTCCCAAGCTTGGGCTGCTAAAACTAGTAGATTTGTTTCTTTTGGAGTCGTCAGATGTACAATTTTAAGGCTTCTTAAAAGCCAGAATCATAACAAGTGTACATCAATCCCTACTGTAATAAGATGGAGACTTCTTAGTCCCACCGGGCGTGCAAAAATGTTAACGTGAAATCACAGCACCCCCAAATGAGTTCTACAGGTCTACTTTTCTAAGGTAGAGTCATTTGGTGTGATTGCATAACATTGAACTTTTCCCAAGGCGTGGGACCTTGTAAAAATGGAAAAGCTCTCCAAATCAAAGGTTGGTTCCTTATCCCTCTGTTTAGGTGCATACGTAAGGATTTGTAGAGGATCTATCTCTATACCTAATCTAAAACTTGCCAAGGAGACAGGGATAAAAGAGTATAAGAAATAAGAAATGACTAAACTACTAGGTGATGCACCAAAGGAATGATGAACATTTATTTTTCTAATAGACACAAACCAGCAAAATGTAGACCATAAACAAGCACAAATAGCTAGATATATAATGGGAGACCAGATGAAAGCAAAATAGACAAGAAAGGATCTAAAATCGATCACATACGTGTTTTATTGCTCTATAGATTGATACAATCCATTACAAAGTAGCCAAGAGGTAGAAACATAATGTAATTTTGATGGAAGGCCTAACCACACAAATTCCTTTGCTAAGAGGAGAAGGGAGCCTATGAAACAAAGAATGTCTAACCCTTTACAGTGAATCCTTCCCCCGTATTTATAGATTCAACTTGAAAGAATAAAAAAAAGAAATAGGAAAAGTTGGTTGAAGCTCAACCACCACTATTAATGTCTCTGATAAAATCTCTCCCCAAATCCTTATTTACTACATCAATCCTTGGTTCAACACCTTGAAGGAAGATGAAACGTCAAAACAGATCAAATCTGATTTGGTTGTTGAGGCAAGAAGATCCTGCATTGAAAGCCTGAAGACGTTTCCTCCATTTTCTTCACCTAACCTCCTCAAAATTAAAATTTCAAATCTCCATGGCATGGGTGAGGCCAAGATCTTTCCAATGGCATCAACTTTGCAATATTTCTATCCCTGAGTCGAAAGATATGCCCCTTCGAATTTTTTATCGGGTCCATTCGGGATGGCGGGAAAACGACTTGAAAAATGGGCCCCTTTTGATATGGAATAGGTGGTAGCTAGATTTGAAAAAATCGGGCCTACGGGTCCACAATTTTCTTTTTCCCTTCCTTCGATTCCCAGCTTGGCTTTGACTTGGGCCCAAATGCTAACTTTTTCCTTAGGCGAGTTGCGGGCCATTTTCCAACTTTTACACCTTTTGGGGTAAAGGGTGAAAATCTAACTTTTTCTCTGATGCCCCACTTTCCTCTAGGACACATGGTAGTCTAGTGCTCATTTAGAAACCTTTTCTCTATTCACCCCTTAAATCAGTGCCATACTGACACTTGGCATTCTCCACTTATACCTTTATACTTAGCTAATTTTGAAGCCTTTTTATCCGCCTTTTGACTTGGTTTCCTCTTATGTGGGATCGTGGTCAATCCAATATTTGGCATAGGGAAAAATATGGATAACATTTGTTGCCTCTACCATAGCCGATGGTGCCTCAGGGCAGCGGGGAAGCAGTGAGAGATTAGGCGGATTGATGATGTCGGGTAACAGATAGATATAGACAGTGGTGGGCTGCTCATTTACGAGCGATACTGGGTGAGGCCGGGCAGCCGAGATTCAGCGCTATCACTTTGTTTAAAGAGACGCCCTACAGGGGTAGGTGGCTACCCTGATTACACCATTGGGGATGGTGCAGGGGCAATTGTTAGGTTCAGAGGTTGAGGTTACCACTTTGCAGGCACATGTGGCTAGTCTACATGCCCAGATAGCATAGGGATAAGCACCCACACAGGGTGGAGATGGTGATGAGGTACAGGTGGCCACCTTACAGGCACATGTTACAAGTTTACAGGGCCAGTTGGCCACTAGCACAGGCCTAGAATGTGGCTCTCCAGGCCCAGATACAAGCACAAGGTGTGAGGTCGATGACACCACCACAGACACCGGACAGGGTCCCAATTTATAGGAAGGGGTGGGACATAGTCCCACAGGACAAGTACAGAGTCAGAGGCCGATGGGGCCACCACAAACATTACCCGTAGCCAAATTGTGGGATGCCCTAGGTGAGGTTAGGTATTATTTGATGGCGGCAGGGATAGATTTCTTATCCTATGGAGAGTACAGGGCACAACAGGCCTCGAGTGAGAGTACTAGATCACACACCCACAATGTGTAGAGCACAAGGGGCCAACGAGACCCACGACAGGGTCAGGGCGAGGCCACCAATTTATGGAGGCCAGCCCCAGGTGATGTACTAGTAGGGACCCAACCACGACTCATGATGGGCGGTGAGATGTTAGCAGGCCACCGTATAGGTGCGAGGAGGAGGAGGAGACATGCGAGATAGATATGGAGGATATCTGGTAGGATGATGTCTGATGTATGTACCTTCATTTTGATGTAGTTATTTATTTTTGATATATACCGGCTTGTGTGCTGAAGAGAGTGAGGATGTATACAAGAGATTTTTTAATCATATATGTCTTGCATGCCAAAGATGGTGAGGCTGTATATGAGAGTTTTTAAGAGACATATATTATTTGATATTCATGTATATTTGTATGGATACACAGATTTATATGATGAGATGGATGATTTTCTAATGATGAATTTATGTTGATAGAATGTGATTGTTATGCATAGATGGATGGATGATAGGTGTGTTAGGCATGGTTGAGTTAGGCTATAGGCATGATGGAGTCAGGTTATAGGCATGATGGAGTTAGGTTATAGGTATGGTTGAGTCAGTTAGTAGGCATGGTTGAGTCAGGTTGGTGTTAGGCATGATTGAGTTAGGTTATATGCATGGTTGAGTCAGGTTATAGGTATGTGATATGATGAAAAAGAAATGATGAGGTATGCATATGTTTTGGTTTAATTTGTGGTATGTATGGTAACATGGATCATGTTGGTATGATCGTAGGTAATGTATGATTGTGGTAAATGTGATGAAATGAATGTTGTAAAAATGTATTAATTTCCAATTGTTTGGTAATAAAATGGAAACTAACTAGAGTAGAATGTGACTGGAACAAGTAGCCAAAGGCGAGAGGTGAGCAAAGGTTTCTGGATGGGAGAAGGTGAAGAAGGTGACGACGATGGTCGAGCTAACCTCCAAGGGCCCCATGCCCTCGGAGTGCTACCTACATAGCCTCGACGAAAGAAGGGGCCTTAGATCGATGTAGTTCTCCCATAAGCTAGGGAGGAAAAGAATAGGTATAGAGAAGGGTTGGTAGGGTTGAGGTAGGTTGGGTTCATGGGTATGTAGGTAAGGGTAAATAGGCGAGGGTCGATGGTATGGTTGAATAGGTAAGGGTCATGGGTATGTAGATAAGGGAAAAATAGGTAAGGGTCAATGGTACGGTTGAGTAGGCAAGGGTCCTGGGTATAGGTAGATAGGTAGGGTCAAGGATTGGGTCAAGGGTATATGTGTGATTGACCTTTGGTTAAGGTATGGGTGAATGGGTAAAGAGGTAATTTTTGTGGATAAGGGTAGATAGGTAAGATGTTGGGTCAGAGTATGGGTGCACGTTGATAATGTGGTGAAGATTGATAGGTCGAGGTAGGTATGGGTGAGAGGTAGGTGGAGGTAAGTTGAAAGCTTTGTTTTTGTGGAAGAATGTCAACAGTTCGAAAAAGTAGGTAACAGTAATAGGGTTGATGATGCAGCTAGATTGGGAAGGACCATCGATGCACAAACCAAGGGTAGGTGTGATGAACCTCAAGCCCTAAAAGGCCTTGCAGGTTGGATGGTTCTAAAGGTGAAGCAATGTGCAGGATCACAACAGATCATATTAGTGACATCATCCCATGGTAGGTAGGAAAAGTAGGGTAAAAAAATGGTGATATGGTGAAGGGTTAGAAACGTGAAGGGGAATAACACACCTCTTGTATAAGATGGTCGATAACCCAGATAGGCGAGTCCATGGAAAAAAGGGTGTGTTACTTTTGGTGGATAGACTGATCGATGCGGAAGTCTATGTGGGATGATTAGATAATCTCCTTGAGGTCTTCATGAAGTTGATTGATGCGGGAAGCTTCGGAATGGGCCTAGTCTTTTTTTACTAGGTAGAGTATGGCTAGTGCAGTATAGTTGTCCTTTGAGGGAGCAGTCTATTTATGGTGACTAGATACAAATGGTAGATGTCCTTTTGAGGGATTCATCTTTGTGCTTGGAAGTTTGACTCAAGGAGGGTGATCCCATTTGATAGGTGAATTTTCTTTTACCAATTAAGCCATGGACAAGGCTATAGAGGAATACAAACAACGTAGGTCAAAAGGTGGAGTGAAGGTGGAGGTGGAGTTGGATGTTTTGAGGGGTATATGGAATGGTATATGACCATGGGATTCCATCTATGAGGGGATGAAAAGTATCCATGAGAATCATGCCATGAGTAGAGCCGTGGTACTCATATTGAAGACAAGGTTGAAAAAGTGACGGATAGTCACATGATTCTTTGTTTAATCATAGGTATGTGAGGTGGTGATAAAGAGGAGTGGGTGCTCACGGGATGAGCCGGTAATAGTCAATGGGTGATAGAGCACTTGGTTCAACAATAGAACGGTTGAAGATGCAAGATGTTAAGGGGCTTAGTTTGGGTTTACCATCGAGTGAAGATAAACGATAAGCACCTGATCCATAGGTATGGGTAACGATATAGGGTCTAAGCCAATTAGGAGAAAATTTACCCCATAGATGTTTCTCAACTTTGGTGACGTGTTGATTTTCTTTCAAGATGAGATCTCCGACTTGGAAGGTTTGGGGGTGGACGCACTTTTCATAAGCGTGTTTGATGCATTTTTGGTATATTTGGAGGTGATCTAAAGCATGTAGACATCGTTCGTCTAACAACTCTAGTTGTGCCAGATGATCTTGGCAAAAGTCATCATTGGTGAGCATGTCTTTGAGTGATATGTGGAGAGATGGGATCTGGACTTTGAGAGGCAAGACAACCTCGTACCATAGACCAGAGAGAAAGGTGTAGCAAAGATTCAATGTGTGAATACTAGTGCGGTATGCCCATAGGGTGAAAGGAATGTGCGTATGCCAATCCTTCCCAGTATCGTTGACCACTTTCATGAGGATTTTGTTCAGGGTTTTGTTGGTTGATTCAGCTTGGCCATTGGTTTGAGGTAATAAGGTGAAGAAAAATTGAGCTGGATACCAAAGGTATCACAGAGTTTTTGGAGGGTTTTATTTTTGAATTGTTTCCATTATCAGTGATAAGGCGATGAGGAACACCGAAGTGACAAATAATGTGATGGTTGATGAACTCACAAATCTTCTCAGCTTTGGTAGAGATGAGTGGAATGGCTTCTACCCATTTGGTATAGTATTTAGTAGTGGTTATGATCCATTGGTGGCGTTGAGAAGAATGAGGGTTAATCTCACCGATGAGATCGAGGCCCCATTGAGAAAAGGGCTAAAGGTCTTGTGCGACCTGTAAGGCATGACCAAGGTGTGATGAAGGTTCAAGTGTTGTTGACATTTCACACATCATTTGATGTAGTCACAACAATCATGGTTGAGGGTAGGCCAGTAATAGCCAAGGCGAGGATACGTTTAGCGACAACTAGGCCACTGATGTGACCCCCACAAATGTCATCATGTATTTCTTTGATGGTATAGGGTATTTCGAGCTAGTGAGGCATCGAGAAGGATCCCATCAAAGCCGTGCTTATAGAGGAGACCTCCCATGATGACGTACTAGGAGACCTTTTAGAGGAAATCTTGTCGACCATTATGGGTAAGATCCTGAGAGAGGATAGAAAGGGAGAGGTAGTAGAGTATAGTATTGTTGGTACCATAGGTTTGATGGGTCAATGGTAGGTTTCTCAATGAGGTTGACAACGTGAGAGAGGTAAGAAGGTGATTGCAATATTCACAAACAACAAATATTTGTGAATCGGTAGGTGATGAGGGTATTTGTGAGGCGAGACAAGCCATGGTATCCGTGAACTTGTTCATAGAGTGGGGGATGGTTTGTAGGTTATAGTGGGTGAAGGTGGTTAACAAGAGGTCTACATGGTGTTTGTACCATTGTAATTCCTCATTGTGACATTGGTATAGTCCATTGACCTTGATTTACTACCAATTGAGAATCACCAAAGATATTAATGGATTTAACATCTAGGGTTCGGGAGGTGGTTTGGAGACCTAATACGAGTGCTTCATATTCGGTGATGTTGTTGGTACACTCAAAGTCAAGTTTGAAAGAAAGGGGTATGGGTTCACTATCATGTGGAATGAGGATGATTCCAGCTCCACCCCCACATTGACACTTAGATCCATCAAAGAATAAGGTCATTTGATAGTGTGGAGGTTCCTTGGCAGGTTTGTCGAGGGAAAGGGTAGCGATGGATTCATCGAGGAATTCAAAGTTGCTGGGTTGGTGGTCAGAGAGTGGGGCATCGGCTAGTTGATCGGCGATAGCCTGACCTTTGATTGATTTTTGGTGAAGAAAGGTGATATCCAGATCAGCGAGTAGCATGAGCCATCACAAAATGCGTTGGTTTTGGAATGGTTTAGCGTACATGTAATGCAAGGGGTTCGGTGTTGGTTATGATGAAGGTAGTGTGGTTAAGTAGGTAGTGATGAATTTTGGTGGCCACAAAGACTAAAGCAAGGCACAACTTTTCTACGTGTGTGTATATCTAGTCTCATAATCCACAAGGGTACGACTTATGTAATAGACCACTTTCTCCCGTGTTGGTCATCCCGGTGTGCAAGCATGGCACCAAAGGAATGGTCGATGGCAGAAATGTAGAGGTAGAATGGTTGGTCATCCTTAGGTGGGGTAAGCATGGGTGGCTGTAATAGGTATGCTTTCAAGGCTTCAAAAGATTTGTGACATAGTTGACATTCCAATGGAAGGTGATATCCTTTTTAAGGAGGTGGTGGAAGGGTTCACAATGGTCTGATAATTGAGAAATGAAGTGACAGATAGATTGTAGTTTTCCCTGTAAGCTACGAAGTTGGTGAGGTTAGTGGGTGGAGGAATCTCAGGATGGCCTTGATTTTTGGTAGGGTCAACTTCAATGCCTCGTAAGGAAATAATGAATCCCAAGAGTTATTGATAGGACATGAAAATGCACTTCTTAGGTTGGAGGCGTACGTAATATTGGATGAGATGGTCAAAGATGGTTTTAAGGATGGGTAAGTGTTTGGCATGTGACTTTTGGATTTTCCCAAAAGGTCATCAACGTAGTCTTCCAAGATATGATGCATGATGTCATGGAAGATATAGGTCATGGCTCATTGGTAGGTGGCACGCATTCTTTAGTTTGAAGGGCATGACGTGATAGCAGAAGGTCCCCAAGGGGTAATGAAGGTAGTTTTGTGTTGATCCTCGGGTGCGAGTAATATTTGATTATAACCCGAGAACCCATCCATGAGAGATAACATCTCATGTCCGGCGGTGAGGTCAACCAATTGGTCGATGTTGGGTAGAGGAAAGTCATCTTTAGGAAAAGTGAGGTTAAGGTCCCGGAAGTTGGTACATATGCGAGTCCCCATTTTCTTTGGTGAATGGAACAATGTTGGAGATCCATTGGGGTAGTCGATGGGTAAGATGAAGGAGACAGAGAGGAGGTGTTGGAGTTCTTCTTTATGAGAAGGGAAATGTGTGGGTGCATCTTGCATAGTTTTTTCTTGACGGGTTTGGCATCAGTAAGGTGATGATATTGTGGACCATGATGTTGGGGTCAATACCGGCATATCGGCGTATGACCAAGAAAAAGTGTTGCTATGGTCACGAAGAAAAGAAGTGTAGGCTTCTTGTTTAGCGGAGTCCAAAGATTGGCCTATCTTTAGAATGCGGGGTCATCCGATGTGTGGATGTTGATGTCGATGGTTGATTCATTCAACATGTTTTGTGTTTCAGAAGGTAGTGTGTGGTGGAGATAGGAGTCTTCCGCACCCAAATAGGTGAGAATGGAGTCATCATTATGACACTTTGGACAACATTGATAAAAGGGGTGTCATCATCATCGATCATATCAGGATAGAGGATAGGAAAAGAAGTAGGAACCTCGCCATCTCGTTGAATGGTGAGGGTCCCAAGGAAATGGTGTTTATGGAAAAATAGGAGGAATAGATTCTTGAGATCTATAGGCTCTACGGGTGATGTGGGTGAACTAGGTGAAGGGGATGTGAGGTTGGGGCGCCTCATGATGAGGTCGACATGGAATTGTTTAAGCGTGGGCTCAACAAATCCTACCCCACTTGTGGTCTTTGTGTTTGCGAGTGGTGCAAGGGATGACAGTGTGATGGCCTTGTTCATAAAGACCAAGCCAAAACCCTTCCAAGCACAACGATGGAGGAAGGTATGGGCAAAGTGTCGGTTGGTCAATGAGGGGAGGGTGGTGGTAAATGGTAGGGTTTGGGTTGGTGGTTCAGGTGTGTAAGTAGGAGTTTGATGCCTCCATAGGTCAGATTGGTGTAGAGGTGTGAGGGTCCATAGGTGATAATTTCAATGATGCGGTGGTCATAATGGGGATGTTGTTGAAGGTTTCCATACTCTTGTGGGGTATGAAAGGTATCGAATGTTGTAGAGGTGGTACTCCCCAATGTTAGGCATTGAAAAACACCTTCTAGTGGATTAGTATCTGGGATGTGGGTGGTGGGAATGGATGTCTCCACGGGGGTTTGAGATGGGGAGGTTGTGGGTTTTAGAGCAGGAGGGTTCTCACAGAGTTGTTGTGGTGGTGATAACAGGTGATGTAGGGGTCAAGAAGAGGCGGTGGTAGCGGAGGTGGTAGTGGAAGCGGGGGGTGGTGATAGGTATGAGGACATCGTTGGGCCGATATAACATGTTACATGTTTTGAATGGTGAAAGGTCAACTTGAATGGTGTAGTTGTGTCCCTCATGTTAAAATTTGAGACAACGATGAAGGGTGGAGGGACACATCCCATGACATGAATCCAGGGTCGGCCAAGTAACATGTTGTATTGGAACTCCCCTTCCAGGACGTAGAAGAGTTCAGGGATGCTACGGGGACCAACACAATGTGTAGGATCACCATCCCTGAGGTAGTGGTTATGGCGTCGTTGAAAGAACACAACATAATTGGATCATTATGCATGCAATGGATGGAATGCACATTTGATTAAACACATGAGAGGAGATGATGTTGATGCTAGCTCCCATCGATCATAATATGTCAAACACGTATATTTTCGACATAGGTAGAAATGAATAGGGTGGATCAGGGTCCTCCATTTGGTGAGGTGCGATCTTGTCATCGGAGAAAGTGAGGGCAGCCACCTGAGATGAGGCAACATGTGTCGAGGTGGGAGGTGAAGAAATAAGGGAGGCCACATGGTGAGGTGTGATGATGGATGCAACTAGTGTGGGGTCATTAGGTGGGACCTCAATGGATTGTAGGACCTCAATGAGGGCTTGGCGATGAGATTCGAAGTTTGGATGAGGTCATACAAGGACATTTTGAGTGCAATTGGTGGAGTTGTTTGATCATGGCATGATGGGCTCTCCCATTGGAGATGGGGAAGGCCGGTCCTTGGATGGTGATTTTTGGTGTGGGCACAGGTGTGATGTGAGGTATGTGAGGTAGCAGGTTCATCTTCCTTGGCTTTTCCCTTATCACGTTGAGCCCGAGTGGTAATTCAACCATGTTGATTTCAAATATCGGTGGTGGGTAGGAAGGGTATGATGTGGGGTGATGATGGTTGAGTCGGTAATGGCATAGAAGGGGTGATTATGGTGGTGGGAGGAGTGAGATCTTTGTCTAAAAGATCATCCTCAATGAAGAGCTATAGAAGGAGTGCTTTGAGAGCTTGGCAAATCCTCCACGTTGTGCCCTAGTGCACGATGGTAGGTGCAGATTCTGGGAGTCATCAAACCATTTTGGTTTTGGTTTGAGTGGGTCGTAGGGTCGAATGGGTGGTAAGGTGATGTGGGAGGAGGTTAGTAGGTTGGCTAGGATAGTAGCATAGATCCTGCCATTGGGTCACATTGTGAAGTGGGTGTGAGTTTGGGTGAGGAGCTCGGTAGTGACTTAGGAGTGGGTGTCACCGGTGTGCGGTATGGGGGTTGTCTGGGTTGTTTGGGTATGTTTAGGTTTGGGTTGGGGTGTGGGTCACACCTTGTTAGGTAAGAGTGTAGTGGGTGATTCGGATTTTGGTTTTAGGTGTCACTTTAGGAGGTGGGGTGGTGAGCAATGCAAAATGGATGGTGTGATGAAGAGGGTTGTGCCGAAGGCGGAGAGGACAGGTTATCCAAGGTGAGAGTGGTAATGTTGTGGAGGTAGGGGTAGGCGATGGTAGGGGTAGTATGGTGTTGAGTAGGTAAAGGTAATTTCATAGGGTTGGGTAGAAGGGGAGGTTGAGGTAATTGGGGAAGTTGTCAATGTTTGGTTATACTGTGTACATTCAATTTCATTGTTAGGGTCGATGGATGAGGGCCCAAGAGGGATGGTAGTGGTGAAGGGGACAAAGAGGTAGTGGGTGATGCTAGTATCGAGCATGTCCTGGTGGTTGGTGTTTTGGTTTTGTAGGGGTATAATTTTGGTGAGGGGGTGAGAGGGGGTAGTCAAATCAAGCTTGATTGCCGGATGGGTAAGGCTTGATGTGGGTCGTACCCCCAGGATACGAGAGATTGTGGAGATTGATGAAGGGTTAAGAAGTGAGGATGTAGAGGATGCAGATGATGAAGGTATATGTATGGTCAAAGGTGATATGGGAGGTGTTGTGGGCACCTCTGGGTAGGGTAGGTATGGATGTTTCCACTATTCTAGGGTAAATAGTGGGTGAGTCGCTAGGCAACATCTTACATCTGTGTGGAGATGGGGATTTGAAGACATTCCCAAAGTAACGAATGATCAACATACTCTGGATGGTCCATCGAATGGGGCGATGAAGAGATGAAGGGGATGAGGGTTGATTTGGTGGTGATCCCTGTAAATGGAATTGATATCTGAAATAGGGAAGCCCTCTACATCTGATTCGATAGGAAGAAGAGATAAGAAGACATCATTTAATGTTGTAGGAGATGGTAGGGGTCAGTGGTTGCACTCAGAATGGGATCTTCTTTGTGGTGAGGTGTGGGTAAGGTAAATGAAGTAGGGTCTTCCTTGAGGTGTGGTGAGGTGGAGGAAGGGGAAGGTATTTCCGACTCCTCGGTGGGTATGAAAGTTGGTGTCGACGGTGATTCATCAAGTATGAGGGTAAGGGGGTCAATGATATGGTCAGGTATGGTAGTTATAGTGTCCGAGGAAGATGGATCTATTTTGCACTAGGTTATCTTCTACTGGTAATGGGGGAGAGGGTGAAGATGCTAGTGAGGTAAAGGAAAATGTTTGAGAATTTCTTTTGTAGGTGCGGCTGGGGGGTATGGTGCAAGTGGCATGGGTAAGACATCGAAGATGGCATGAACCTCCGAGTATTATCACTATCAATGATGGAAGAATTGTTGTGTTGGGTAGGGGGTGTATGATTAGGAAATGGATTTTGGAAGATGTGAAGGTTTTGGTTTGTGGGTGCGTTGGGATTGTCTAGAATGAGATCTCCTCTATCTAACATTTCTTGGACAATGGTTTTGAAGGTGATGTAGTTGTTGGTATTGTGCCCTCGGTACGATGGTAATCGTAGATTTTGTTCTCCTTATACCATGAGGGTATCGATGGGCATGATCAAAACCAGCATGTGGTTTGATAGCTGGAAGAGTGATAGCCCCTGTGTTCAGGAGTTTTTCCAGAACAACGGGGTATGGTTCAACAATGGGGGTGTATTTTTTTTGTTCATGTTTGAAGAGGAATGTTTGCACTGGTGAGAGGTTAGGTGGAGGTTTTGGCAGGTTGGATGGGTGAGATGGGCCAGCCTTTAGGACCACCGCATGGGTGGATCCTTTGGCTCTAGGAGGGTTGAGAGGAATGGTTGGTGGTGTCTTGGAAGTGGAAGTGGGTTCATGTGGTTTAAAAGGAGCACCCTTGTTGTGCAATTGAATTATTTTCTCCTCGATGGCTTGGATTTTGAGCTTTCGGGCCATGGTGAATGCCTCATCAAATGTGTGAAATGTTTGGATTTGTAAGGTGGATGAGATGTGTCGAGCACAAGCCCATGTAAACAGCTCTATTAGTTCAGTTTGTAGTAAGGGGAATGTGAGTTGATTGATCAGGCCACCAACGAGCAACAAAGTCTATGATTGACTCGTCCTCATATTGACGCGTAGTATACAAGTCAGTCATGGTGACTTTCTTGACTACATTGATGGAGAAATGATCCAAAAAGGCTTGGGCCACCTAGTTGAAGGAGAAGATAGAGTGCTTAGGTAGGGCACTATACCAATCTAGGGTAGGTCCATTGAGGGACATAGGAAACGTTCACAAGAGAAAAGCATCATCATGAGCGATAAGATAACACATGTGTCTAAAAGACCTTAGATGTTGTTGTGGGTCTTCTTTGTTGTTGAATCGGTTGAATTTTGGCATTTCCCAATGTGGGGGGTATGGACGGATAGGAACAGAGAAGTGAATAGGCTCATTACAAATCTCCTCATAGGTCAGAGATGTGTGAGCCGAAAAGAGATGCTTCTAGTGTTTGCATCTTATCCATCATCATCTTGATAAGATCAGGGGTAGGTTGTGATGAAGGTTGACTTCCCAAAGGAGGGGGAGGAAGGTAAGAAGAATATGATGTGGAAGGCATCACGTTATGTGAAGGAGTGGCGTATGAAAATTGTGGAGGTATATGCGAGGAGAAGGATGAGGAAGGGTAATATGTTGAATAAGAGGTAGAGGCTATTGGTGGAGGTTGAAAGTGGGTGTATACAGAGGGGGTCGGGTGACCACCCTAGTAGCAATGGGAGGAAGTGATTGGGGAATAGATAGAACTAAATTCTGAAGGGGGTATGGTTTTCCGATACTGCGGTGGTTGAGATGGAATGGGTATGTAGGTAGTGGACAACATGGGGCCACTTGGACTAATGGCCATGGAGGTGGGCATGGTAGATGCCATAGGGGTGAATATGTTAAAGTGTGTAAACATCATATAGGGGTAGATACTATCGTGGTAGGGTCGAGCTACGACACCACCAGTGGTAAGGGAGAAGCGGGAGAGCCGAGAGCTAGAAGTAGCCGACACGAGAGTAGGTGCAAGAGCGGGAGGGATGGACACGGGCATACCGTATATAAGTTGGCCCAGGAGTCCCGAGTGGATGAGTGGGCTAGACAATGTTATAAAGTGGCGGCAAGATTTTGATCAAGAAACCTCACGCAAAGTCCACATCACCCATACTAACAACAATAGGTAGATTGGGGTCCATAGGTGACGACACGAAAGGAGGTGATGGACTAGGTGGAAGAGGTTGAGGCTAGCATGGAACACAAGTGCGTTGGCTTGGTTGTGCATCAACACCATGTGAAGGAGTGTATATTAGGTGATGTTGTACTCTACAAATGAGATGACACAAGAAAGCAACATGAATGAAAAGAATGGGTATTTGTAGGTAGATTGGGTGAATGTGCTAGTTAAGAACCAGCCCAGGATAACGACAACTCTAGTTAGGGGTAATTGATGTTGGTTAAGGTTAACCACTACTACGGACACTAAAAAGACAAGGAAAAGTTTACCAAAACTGAGACAAAAGAGTGATGATGATCGGGTGGGAAAGCTCTGTGATGGATTTTCAGTAGGGAACAAAGTGTTCAGAATGTCACAAGGATTTTGACAACAAAGAAACTGAAAGAGGGGTCTTTTGGACAAGTTAACCCAAAAGAACAAAACCGATGCCGGTTGGGTATAACCGATGCTAGTGAGGAGTAAACCGATGCCATTTACTATGGAGATTGAAAAACTATAGAAAAGGATTATTGTAAATTTAAATTAGCAGAATGATAAACACCAGGGGTTGGTGGATGATATAATGAAGCCTCTTCACTCTCATGAAAAATTTGGAATACTCCAACTGTGATTGGGGAGTGTAAAAGACAAAAGAAAGAAAAAATGGATAATGTATTCTCACACCTCAAAACACACTTCAATCAAATGCTAACAAAAGACATTATCCAACAAGTGATTTTAAATGTGTTAAGCTTACGCTATTTTAGAAGGACTGACTCATGAACTTTAGAACAGATTTTTTGGTGAGGAAGGCTTCCTACGAAGAAGGAGATCTAAAAGGTGAGGTTTTAGGTTATGTTATGGTGGGGGGGTCCGTCCTCTGAGATAATGACTCGACAGAGGCAACGAGTTGGGGAGTACTTGCCAACCTAATTGTGTGATCACGAACATATGTTCTCGGGTAAGATGTTGTTTAAGAAGATGTGTTTTTGAGTTTTTGTTGTTTGGTAGAGAGAGAGAGAGAAAAGCGCTTTCTATGATTCTTTTATCAACCATTAGCTGGGCATGACTTCCAGCATATAGGTTGCCCTCAATTTTAATGTGATCTACAATGCAACATACAAGAAATGAGATGAGTGAGTTTTTAAACCCAAATGTGATATTCGATGTCACAACTGATGAACAGGAGAAGGGATGCTCTTTCACTAATGCGATACTAATGAAAGGAAAGAAATGTTTGTTTTAAAGCACCAAAACACGATTGCTTTTAGATAATAGAAGAAGAAGAAGATTCTAGAGAAGGAGATTAATGTGAAAGCCTTTTAGAAAGGGAAACAAACATACAACTTTTTCCTAAGAATGAACAAAATGCAAGGAACCCTGATGGGTCCCACACCAGTGTAGCTCAAAAATATTTCGATCCTTTTTGCGTACAATCAGAGACCAAAGGTCTTGATAAGGGTGTAGGAGGTTTTTTAGGTTGTTTGGTGATGGGTAGAAGGTGGAATGCGTGCGTGTAGACTTCCAATCTCGGTCGATCGTGTGAACTCCTTTTTGGCTGGGAAGGACTACCATGTAATAAGAAAACAATACCACAAGAGAGAGTTAAACAACATATGGCAGTGGACTTACCTAGCGTATGCTAGATCCAGGAAGTGTGATACTTCCTAGAGGGTTAATCCACTATTTTATAAATTAATATTAAATGACTCGAAACACGTAATAAAAGGAATCTAGTGCTGATTTGGGTGCCTCAGGTCACTATCAATGTCGATCCAATTAAATACTAGAACTATGTAGGTATAAAGGTCTTTGCGTCGGCTCACAAGTCATTTAGGTGGTTAGGTGGTCTGCAGGTCACGAGAAAGGTCTTGTTAGGTAGGGGTAGGGTTTTTAGGTTGTTTTTGTGAGTGGGTAGGTCGTTGGTCCTTAGGTTAGCAAAATGACACAAAGACCGACGCTTATGTCTGACCGATGCCGCTGAATGGTGGGTAGACCGATGCAGAGAAGGTTGACCAAGCATCGGGGGACCTTAGAGAAGAAAAGTACAAGGTTTGAGTGGGTGGTGTTTGGGTTCCACTCTCTGAATCAAGAGGGTGAGAGGATATGGTGAGGTTTAGGTGAATGGTAGGTTTAGGGTCATAGATTTTGGGGTCTTTGGGGGTGATTTTTAGGTGTGTTTGGTAGAAGGTGGGGGCTTGAACTGTCCGACAGGTGAGCAGGTGACCGTGACCGATGATGGTTGTGCTCAAAAAGACTTGTGGTTAGGGTTAACCACTGACTAGTCACTAGGATTTGGTCAAAGTTTGGTAATGGGGGGGTGCTCTCTGTTAGTCAAATTTACTAGGGGGAGTGGAATGGGGTGAAAAAGGGTCTTATGTATGGATATGGGCTGAATAGGTGGGGTTTAAGGAGCAGAGAACAGGTTTTTGTTCTTGGGGAGAAAAATAGAGAAGAAAAGTACAAAAACATGAGTGAAGGAGGAGGGGACCCACTTACCCGAGTCCAATGTGTGTAGAAGACTGAGAAGCTGAAGAAGAAGAGTGATATGTTGGTGAAGGTTGGTAGGTTGGTTTGAGAGCTCTTGCTTGAACTTTATCCGGCTTCAAGGTCCTTCAATGGTTGTGCTCACAAAAGGTTCTTGTGAATACTTCCACTAATAGTCTCACTTGGAGTTCGATGGCTTTGTTGTTTCCACAAATTTCCAATGGGAATCCAAATGCCAGTGTTGAATGAAGATGCCCCTCACCTAAAATGTGAATCAACCAATGAAAAATCAATCAACCAACCAACCACCATTTCGAAAGAGTGAGAAATGGGCATTTACAGGTGACCAACGCTGGTCCCACTTGACCGACATCGGTCGTGACTGACCAACCAACACCGGTTATGTCGGGGAGGTTTGTTTTTTCAAAAGTGGGGAATATACCTTCCCACTTTATTTTGAGTGGCGGAGCACATGCATCTTCCACCCTTAGAATAAGTAATAGGACAAAGAGGAGTCCTATGAGTGGGGTGGCCACTATCAGGATTTCTAGAAGGGTATGGGTTAGGTATGGGCAAGGAGGGGGAGTGGAATGGTGAGGTGGAGGGGCAAGGTGGGGTAGGGAAGGGGGTAGTGGAATGGTGAGGTGGCTGGTCCAATGGTGGTGAGGTGGCTTTGATGAGTGGGAAAAGGGGAATTTAATTAGTTGATGTTAATTAAATCCCTGGGTGTGTGGATGCGGGTCATTATGGTTTGTAAAAGGGGGTGTGAGTGCCTGAATTAGGGTTAAATCGATCAACCATGTAGAATGTGGTTATTAGGTCATTTTGGAGGAAAGTGATGAAAGGTGACATGTTTTTGTTGTCTACAATAGGTCCAAAAGTGTTGAGAATAAAAGGAGGTCTAGGTGGAGGCTTGAGCCATATTGCCTTGAGGAGGTGATCTTGTAGGAGGATCAAAATGATAAGGGACGAGGGGTCTCTGGGCACAAGAGTATAAATCTCAAAGTAAATATTCTCTAATGACTCAGTTTCTTGGAAAACCCTATCAACCTTGGAAAAATAGGGGAAAACTAAGAGGCACGCTTTTCAAACACAAATGATGGCCCCTCTCTAGTTGGAGAACTCAAATTTATATAAAGATTACTTGGTTTAGAATCACTTGAAGATGTATGGTAATCTTCAACCACAAATTGATCACCTTTCAGAACTAATATCTCCTTTCTTGATTCTTGATTTCTAATCACTTTCTAGACTTGTTTTCCTTCTGAATTTGCTTTTCCCAGTTCTAGAAATAACTTTCTAGTAGGATCCCTAGTGAAGAAATACCTTCTTCCCTCTAGCTTTGCAAATATTAATGAAAAATTTCACTTGATATAGGTTAAGACACTAGTAATCATCAAAATTTCAATTCAACATGGAGTCGCCACTAAGGATTTTCACCTTAGTTGTGTAGATGCACTATAAGTAACTTGTCAAATATCTATTAATGCTTAATTTCTACAAAGCTTAACAGATCCAACCTTCCTTTACCCACATTTATCACTATTGATGCAAATTTAGTACAATAACCACTAGAAACTGAAATACTTGCACAATGAACTTGTAATCTTACACAAATCTTACAAATCTTGACAAAGGATAATGTTTAAACAATGTATTTGTACTTAAATAATGTAAGAAACATTACCAGGGTCGGCATGTGTATGCATTTGTAAAAATAGTCCCCGACAACGACTCCATTTTGGTGGTGTTTCCACACAAATAGGTCACGATGTTCAAATATTCCCTGACAACGATTCCATTTGGGTGTTGGTATCTAAATTGATTCTCCTGCGAGGACTGAGCAAAGCATCACAAAACTGGTAGGGATGCTTAGAGATAGATGAATCATGATATGAGTCATTTTATAGTTGGGAGGGGATTCAACTGACTCTTTGTCACTCAAGCGTTGGAGAAATGGATAGCACCTTATTGAGGGTTTGATCTACCCTCACTACTTTAGGTCGTGCCTTCAACCAGGGTGAGAGGACCCGTTCTGTAACCCATGTTGGTGAAGGATATCAAGAGATCCTTCTTTGCACAATTTTCATGAGAACCTTGAGAAAATATGATCAATACAACACAATCTAACTCTCACGAGTTGTCACACTAGAGAGTGGAGATGTTTCTGGACAAGGTTCAGGTTACTAAAGACAATAATTGAATCCTGATTGTTTCTAGCATATTTTGGCAGTGAAAATTGTTAAACCTTTGTGGATACAACATACAAATAGGGGTATTTAATGTAGGATTTTCATTTGAGAATATTTTGGTGGGAAGTTAAGCAAGATAAAGTTGATTATACTAGATCTTTGAGATCCTTTACAAATATTGGAAAAATCACAGACAAAATGCTTCAAAATAGCCAAAATATTCCTTCAACTAGAAGGTGTGTATCAATGGAGGCCCATAGATGCACGGTTTCATACACTCTTCAAGAATTCAACATAAAGGCTCATGCTAAAGACTCAATTAAATGTTGAAAGTCCTTGATTCGTCACACCTAAGATACACTCATAGACTTACAAACAATATTTGTCAACCTAGTGAAAGTAAAGTGATTTTAAATTGTTTATTTCATTACAAGATGAAAGCTCTTCTCATAATGAAATTGCAAATGCCAGAATACTACCACAGGATAAGATCTTGTGTGATTTAGAGGGATTTCAACATAAGATTGCAATAGGAATAAGAAAAACTATTTGAAAACATTCTAAAATAAGAGCAAAACACAATTGTGCTCATGATCAACACAAATTCATTTCAAGGTTCATTAGATTCATCAGCAGGGGAAAGTTTCTTTAACAATCTCAGAGCTTGTCAATGGTTGTACACTTGCAACCATCTTGACATGATTAAATATAAAACATAGGAAAATAAAATAGGTTTCTCAGACGGTCTCTCTGAGAAAATGGTTTTTCTCAAACTTTCTTAGAAAAATTAACCCCCTATGCAAGAGTATTCTCATTGCATTTATACAATTTCACTTGCTCACTCATCCCAAATTTCCCCCAAAAGTCTAAATCTTCAAGAGAATATTCCTCTTTACAACATACTATTTAATCATGTTTATTCCCTTGAAAATATCTTACTTTCTATTGCTAGGTGGATAAATCATGAACTAATCATGTTTCTCAGTTCCTCAACTATGACTGGGATGCCATGTCATAACTTTTGACAGTCTTTTTAATCATTCTTTTATTTTGTCGCAAGAAATCCCCTTTTTAATAATTCTTAGGTGGCTCCATATGGCTTGATCTGACAAGCAATCCTTTTCACCTTTGAGAATACACCTTGAGGAATAGATACTTGCATTCGTGCCTCTCAGAAATGAGTGTCCTCGCATGGATTATACCACATATCTACGCTACGAGTCCGAGTCGGCCAAGTGTAAAGAGGAACCAACGGAAGCCTCCACGTGTTTCCTTGGCGCTGCAAGTCCAAAGGTAGGTTTCTCAAATGAGTGCGGGCCCTCCATGTGTCTAGAACCCGAGAGAGTTGCACCGGTCACTGAAAATTCCGAGCATGGAAAATCCAGTGGAAGCTTCCATGTGTCTGATTCGGTATAACTTTAAAGATGAAGTCTAGAGGCGGGACCTCAAACGAGCGCAGCTCTCCACATGCCCTGGGCCTAAGAAAGTTTCCTCGGCCGTTGAAAAGTCTCAATGTATAAAGAGGAGCCAGCGGAAACCTCCACGTGTCTCTTCGGCACACTTTTGATATGGTGCCCAAAAGTGGAGACCCCAAACAAGTGCGGGCTCTCCACGTGTCTCGGGCCCAGAAAATTTGTACCGACCATTGAAAAATTTAAGAACCAATGAAAGGTGCCATGTGCCTAGGGTCCGAGAAAGTTGCATCGGACACTTGAAAAGTATAAGTATGGGAAGATCCAAATGGAAACCTCCACGTGTCTCTTCGACACTCTTTCAAAAGTAAAATTTAGGGGTAGGTCCCCAAATAGGCACGGGCCCTCCACGTGTCCTGGGCTTAAGAAATTTTCCTCAGCCATTGAGAAGTCTCAATATAGAGAGGAGCCAGTGGAAGCCTCCACGTGTCTCCTTGGCGCAACTCCAAAGGTAATACCCAAAGGCGGGACCTCAAATGAGTGCAGGCTCTCCACGTGGAAAATATTTGAGTCGTAGGCGGCCTAGGGGTGCTTTTCACATTTTGTATCACTTAAAGAAATTGTGCATTTTTGGACAATTTGGCCCACCCATCCACTTTTGATATAGGATTTACACGTGGCTTTCCTGGGTGCATCGATGAGGTTGTGGCTTACTTTATGACTTTCATTCTTTTTCAAAACAAAGCCGAGAATCTTAAAATGCCCCTTGGTGACCCACCTCCCGATTTTAACTTTCGATGTGGGCATTAGTGGGCTGCACTTCACTTTTATACTTTATTCCTTTTTCATAATAAAGCTAAAAGTTCCAAACACCTTCAGCGACCCGCCTTCCCGCAACAACTTGATTTATGAAACGTGTACACTTTTTAGGGCCAAAGTAAGAAATTGCTCCACCACTTCATATTGTTGAGTAGCCAATTAGAATTCATCGAGCCACGAGACCAATTTGGCAATTTTTACAAATGTGACAAAAAGTGACAAGTTTATTAAATAGACCCGTCATGCCGTGTCTAATCAAAGAAGAACAACGTATCCACAGGCTCTAGGATAAAATTTGATAGGGAAAACATGACTGTGGAAAAATAAAAGGAAGGGGAAACCCAACATTCACACCCAAATAACAAACTGGTCCACATGGAAAGAGAAACTATAAACAACACAGAGCTCAACGCGTTTCATGACCATAGAAAGTGATTTGACGACAACAACCTGATAAAGATAAAACTTCAATCATCCACATAGGGAGACAAAAAATATTTCAAACCACGTAGACTGAATTTTTTTTTTGAACAAACATGGCGAGATTGAAATGAGCACCAACACATCCTATACACATGAACCTCACACACTACACTACACTACATGTTACATACTAAACATTACACACTACACACTTAAATTTTTGTGAATTCATCTCTTTATATGCAACATATACTCTATGCATTCATGACATATCTTTCTGGCATCTATTTCTACACGCTGTGATCATTACCTTATGATGCAATCTAGTTCCATGGTCCATACTCAACTTATTTACATATCAAATAGACCTCACCACACTCACGCATTCACTCACTCACTCACTCATTCACTCACTCACTCGCTACACTCTATGCTTTACCAATCACATCTTTCTATCGCGCACACATTCAAACCATTTTCGGATGACACACTCTTGTTATACGGTTCATTCTTGACTACTGAGGGGGCATGCATAAATGAACTTCATTACCTACATACTCATTCAATTTGGGGAACCCAGATCCTATCACACTCACATTGCATTCCATTCCATATCATCCACAACATCTTGCATATCTTGGTCGTATTTACTCTTGTTTGCTTATGCTTACATGTACACTTGTTACACATGCTAGACATATATTTGTATGTCATTATATTATCATATACACATGCGCATTCACTTTCTTTCTAGTTTTGATCACAAATTCTACAGATCCACACACGTAGCATGGATGTTTGACATAATACCTGTGTACATGTATAAGTTGAAAAGCTATGGAAATGAGGTTAGAGAACCTCAAATCTTAACTAACTATGCACCATGAGATAAGAGCTAAACAAGAGTTACTCCTATACATGCATCATAACTTTGACAAAAACATCAAAACCTAGCATATATACTACTCTCTACTCTTTTGAAAGCTACAAAACATTGAACCTATGAAGATCCTAGCAATCAAATGTGATGTTTGGTATGAATCTCAAGCTTTTTAAGAATGAGAGCTCACCATTAATGGCTACAAGGCCATATGGTTCTTCTCATTTACTCAAGCTTGGATGATGGATGGTGTATTAAGATATTAGCTACAATGGAGGAGGTCTTAACAATGGAGTATGGCCAAGATCAAATGTCTTATAGCTTAAAGCTACCACAAATGAGGTCTAATGCCTTTCCAAAGAGTCAAGAGGTTTGATCTGATAATCAAAAAGTAAGTTGAAAGGGAGGGCTTAGCCTTCTATTTATAGATTTCCAAATGGGAGAGTTTGGAACTTTGGTGCATGTGGGACTAAAGCTAAGCCAAAAGCACTTTATGATTAGGAGTGATAAACATGCTTTAGGATAGTTAAGCTAGGTTTAGGCTAGTTAAACTTGATTAACAAGTGATTAGAGACTCATTGAGAGTTGGGAGGGGTCTGGTTAATCATTTTGACTGATAGATAGCCTACAAAAAGTGATCCAGAGGAGAATAGAAGATGGTTAGCTAATAAAAGGAGGTTATTAACCAAATGAGTTGAATATAAGAAGAATACAACTAAGAAGGTGTCGTAAATGGGCATTCGATAATGAAGCGAAGAATAGCCAATTAACAAAGTGTCTTCAATCGACCGAATCAGAGGAGATGCTAGGCATGAGCATACTTTAAGTGTCTACATTTTCCCCTCTTTGGGGTGGCGTAATTAATGTCACTTAAGAAAGTAGACAAACATAAATAAGTAAAAAGTTTGAAAAAAGAGTAGAATGAAGTATGCCCCCTCGATTGTCGATAGGGTAATGGAAGAACTCGATCGACAATCGAAAAGATGTCAAAAAGAGAACAAAAGAAAGAATAGTGTGAAGAAGAATAAAATAAAGGGGATATAGAAGAAAAGAGTATGAGGAAGGGGGATGAGCTAACATCCATCCAGTGCATTTTAAACAACTTTATTTTTCATCATATTGCTAGCGACTTCTTCATCGGTCCTTATTAAAAATAATGAACAAAAGTGTAGTATGACATTAAAAGCCATATACGAACAAATGTCCATTACTAAAAACACCAACTCCATGCAACATACAAAATGCAATGCAATACGAGAAAGTAAAAGATGCTTAACTCCATGCAACATACATGATGTAATGTAATATAAACAAGTAAAACGATGCTTAACTCCATGAAACATACACAATGCAACGCAATATGAGAAAGTAAGATGAGATAACCTAACAAAGAAACAAAATGTAATGTTATTTTATCAAGCTTTAGTTCGAACTCCGGCGAATTAACGACAAGGGTTGATGATGATACCCCAAGCAAGGATACATGTAAGGGAAATAACGAATGACACTTGGGTCCAATGATAAAGCATTGTGCGCTACGAAACAATACCAGGAAACTCATTGTGCCCTAGAGTATAGATGAAGTATGCATACTAGATTTGTTAATGAGGGTAGATCTAGATGATCCACGAGTCGTTGATGATGAGAAAAAGTAAGAACCAAAGAACAATGTTTTTTAGGATGATTTTCAATTTTTAGAAGTTTTCTAAAACATATTTGAATGTTTTGATTTTTCTAACATATTTGAATGTTTGTGTGATTTTGAAAGTTTTATGAAGCTATGTATAGGAAGACAAAGAAGCATGGACTCCCCAATGATAGATGGGATGTACAAGGGTAGAATGCCACACGCATGCACAAGAAAGTGAAGATTCAAAAAATGCCCTAGTGTTAGGTGGGATTATTCAAAGGTAAATTCTTCATGCGCGAGAGGATGAATCAAGGGTAATATGGGTAGGTTCAATCATGATGATGAACAATAATTAATGAAATGCTAGGAAGGAGCAAGGATTCCCCCAACGTACTTTTGCCAAGAAACACATGATAGAAGGAAGTAGAAGATTATTTTTGAAATGATTTCTTATACATACATTTAAACACTGTATAAATGATATCTTATACATACATATGTTTTGGATGAAGTAGAGGAACAATATGGATGCTATGTATAAATATGGAAAATGTAGCCAGGATACTCACGACGAAAAAGTGATTAACCAAAGGCACAAATCATGAGACAAAATATGGACTAACGCAAGAGTTTGAACAAGTTTTAAAAAAACACTTGGTAACATACTAATCTTGTTCACTCATCGAGATCCAATGTGTGCACGTGGAAATTAATCACCTGTTGAAGGGAAGATTTAATAGGCAAAAATTGAGGGCAAACTAGCCAATGTGTAGGAATGATTTATTTTCAAATTTGATTTGTGAATGAAGGGTGGAAAGAGATCCGTAAATTTCTCCACTGCCAGCCAAGCATCCATAACCCCGACAGAGGTGTATTTGATTCTAATCACAACATTGCTTTGTTACCGCTCAGACGTCCATAGCCCCTAGGTAGAGTTTATTGGAAATACCCAAGAGAGAGTTATCTATCAATTTGCTTTTGCTTGTAGCTTTTGGCTATTTGATTTGATTGATTATTTTTCTTTCTAAAAACTTATTTCAACTCTCTTGATTTGACAAGGGTTAAGAACCACTAATGGATTGATGGAAGGAGGTGGAAGTGATTGTGAGGACGACATTGGCTAGTGTCAACAAATATGTCCAAAATTTCTTCGTAATAAGTTTAATAGGTGTTGATAGTGATAGAATCTCTAAGATGTCAACCATTCTTTAATTTACCAAGGTGATGAAAGACCAAGGTCAAATAGATACCATAGAGATAAATGTTGCAAAATGCGTGCGAATGAGCTAACCAAAATATCATCTAAGGGATGAAAATGGTGGATGAATTGCAGAGGAATGTAATGAAAGGGAATAAAGAATATCCATGTGTATGTAATACCTAATTGCATTATTTGATCTTTATACCACTGATATTTTATGTTTTCTCGATTTTTTTCATTTTTTGTATTTTGTAATTTTGAAATTGTTTTGATTTTTAGATTTTCGATAGTTTTTGGAAAGTTGGGACTAAAAATTCACTCTATGTGATAGGATCCAACAATAATGTTTGTGACTTCCTTGATAAGGGAGATTAGGCGTGTTTGCTTATTAAGAGTTATGTTATCCCCAATCTCAATGATCGAGGTGAGCTCATACTCAACAAATGACTACAACTTATTCTAAAACATGGATTTCGTATGCGGGGTCTTGAGTTCCCTATCCATAGACTTCTGCACTTTGTGCCATACTTAATGGTTACATTGATGTGCATTCTTGAATCATGTTTGATCTTTAACCTTAAGATCGTTGGAATTGTTGGGAACTTTGGAGCTCGTGGAATGTGTGACCTGTGCTTGATGAAGAAGCCGTTTGGATTTTATATAAGTTGATGCGTGACTTTTCTGATCCCAAGAAGTGGGAGAAGAAAGCATACATTTATGATTCATGTGAGGAAAATGATACGGTCCAAGAATTGAAGAGGATGGGCTACCAGGAGGTGAGCCACTTATAGAAGATGATGAAGGGCTGCTAGGATATGGCCCTAAGATGGAAGAAATTGGGCTACTAGAACATGGCCCAAAAATAGAAGATGATGGGCTACCTAGAGGTGTCCTATAGATGGAAGATGATAAAGGGATACTAGGACATGACCCAAGAACAAAAGGTAATTAGCTACCCCAAGGTGTCTCACAAATAGAAAATAATGGAGGGCTCATTTTTAGGAAGTGGCCCCATAATAAAAGAAGATAGCAAGAGACTAGTAGGGGTGATCCACATGTAGAAATGGTGGGATACCAGATGATAAACCAAGGATAGAAGATAAAGGGCTACATGAGCAGACCCACTAATAGATGACAAAGGGCTACTAGGATGTGACCCAAGAGAAAATTAGGATGGGCTACTGAGATGCGACCCAACATGGAAGATGGTGAAGGGCTACTTAGACGGTGACCCATGGTGTGATTTTGATTGAGGAATCGTGATAGATAAAGAATGATTGTAGGTAATGATAAGAAGGGCCATGGATCAATGCTAGACCCCGACATCTAATAATGCTCAGAGGAAGGTGAAGATGGGATAATAGAAGAAGCATCACTTTCCATGGCCTTAGGCTCTTCCTCTACGTTATGAAAAAAGGAATCAACTTTTTCCTCCCCATACACGAGCGTATCGAGTTCTAGAAAGAATCCTTATTTGTAATCCTCTAGAGGGATATATTTGTGTAGGCTGATTGTTCCATCATCTTGAGAGAAATCAATTAGTAGAGGTTGTTATTCTTCGACCATAGGAGGTTGAATAGAAGAAATGGGTCCAAAAAGCATGGAAATTTTAGAAGATGTTTGATGACGTAGACGAGGGGAAGACTTTCCCTTATCATGTCTAGAAAGGAATTAGATAGTGCATCGTAAATATATCTTAGCACATCATTTCTTGTGAATTGTTCTACGTGGACAAAAACATTCATCTTTAGAAGATGGATGAATATATAATAAGGCATGATCGAAATGACATAGAGGCCAAAGAGGATTTGGATCCTGATTAATAGAAGAAGATGACTCGAGAGATGAAGTAGACTTGGATTGAGATGTCTCATAAATGGATGAAGATGTGAATTTAGAATTGGTTGGTATAGGTTTCCCTATAAGATGATGTCGTGGAGGAAGACTAAGAGGATTTTATATCCAGAAGTCCGTAGAGCATGATGTAGGAATTGACTTGAATGATTGATTAGAGGAACTTCGAGTCAGAGAGCTCTTCGACAAAGGAAGGGGTCACCGAGGTGATGGATAAAGGAGGTCCTGTGAAGGAAGGGAGGACCGCGACATAGGAGCCGCTTTAGATATTTGATTAAGAGGGTCCTGTAAAGAAAGGGAGGATTGTGACATAGGAGTCACATTTGAATAATAGTTGAGATCAGAAGCCTTAGAAGACTGAGAGGCATCAGAGGAATAATTAGGATCAGAATCAGAAGAAGAGTGGGGGGAACCTGAATAATAATTTGGATCAGAAGCATCCAAACCATACCACCGAATATGAGATGAAGGTGGGGAGCAAGGTACCTAAACGGGCCTTTTAGCATGAAGAACCTAACAAGGTTTAGTCGTAATGGGCATATTTTGATGTGAATGCCTAAAACTAGGTTCTGTATTGTTATAAGTGTGAGGAACTACATGATAGTCAGTCATTATTGGCATCGTTTATGTATAAATTTAATAGACCTAAATAGCATGATGGAACTCCTTCAAAGGGAAGGAAGTTCCATGTTGATTCAGGGAAGCATAATGACATTCAACTAGACATTTGGTAGATATGGGGATGTTTGTGTGATTCTCCACAGAAGATCTAAGGAAAATATACATTACGTTGACACTATTTTGATAATCCAACAAGATTGTCCTAGAATAAGTATATGAGTTTGCTAACACACAAGGAACAATCATGTAAGTCCATGGGTAAACCAATCAATCACTCCAAGTGTTTACACCTTAAGCTAACATTCCAAAGATAAGTGTAACGTATATAGTGACAACACCTTCACACTTAGGATATATTATTAACACTAAGAACACCTAGCTTTGGGATTCCATTTGTATTATCTTTAAGATAATTAGAAATTTGATCTTAAGCTTACTTCCTCCATTGATCTTGAGCTAAAACCTCCATTTACATCCATAATCCACGTTTTAAGTAAATAGAGAAACCATATGGCCTTGTAGCCATTAATGGTGAGACTCCATTCATGAAAACTTGAGAACCATAAAACAACCAATCACCCCTTTGATTTCTAGGATCTTTATAGGTTCAATGTTTTGTAGCTTTCAAAAAGTAGAGAGTAGTATATATGCTAAGTTTTGATGTTTTTGTCAAAGTTATGATGCATGTATAGGAGTAACTCTTGTTTAGCTCTTATCTCATGGTGCATAGTTGAGTTAGTTAAGCTTTGAGGTTCTCTAACCTCATTTCCATAGCTTTTCAACTTATACATGTACACATTGTATTTGTTTTGATTTTGATAATTTTGATAATTTTGGAAGATTGGGATGAACAAAGTCACTATATGTGATATGATCCAACAATAATGTTTGTGACTTCCTTGATAAGGGAGATTAGGTGTGTTTTCTTATCAAGAGTTATGTTATCCCCAATCTTAATGATCGAAGTGAGATCATACTCATTAAATGAATGTGCTTTATCCTACAACATGGATTTCATATGCAGGGGCTTGAGTTCCATATCCATAGGTTTCTACACTTTGCGCCATACTTGATGGTTTCCTTGATGTGCATTTTTGAATCACGATGGATTCTGAACCTTATGGTTGTTGGTCATGTTGGGAGCTTTGGAGCTCATGAAATGTGTGACCTGCACTTGATGAAGAAGTTATTTGGGTTTCTTATAAGCTGATGTGTGACTTGTCTGATCCCGAGAAGTGGGAGAAGAAAGTAGATGTTTATGATTGATGTGAGGAAAAGGATACGGTCCAAGAATTGAAGAGGATGGGCTACCAGGAGGTGAGCCACTAATAGAAGATGACAAAGGGCTATTAGGATATGGCCCTAAGATGGAAGAAATTGGGCTATGAGGACATGGCCCAAGAATAGAAGAGGATGAAGGGCTACTAGGACATGGCCCAAGAATAGAAGATAATGGGTTACCCCAAGGTGACTCATAAATGAAAGATAATGGAGGGATACTAGGATGTGGCCCTAGAATGGAAGAAGATAATGAGGGACTACTAGGGGGTGACCCACAAGTAGAAAATGGAGGGCTACCAGATGGCAGCCCAAGGATAGAAGATAAAGGGCTACATGGAGCAAGACCCACTAATAGACACATAAGGCTACTAGGATGTGACCCAAGAGAAGATGGGGATGGGTTACCATGATGCGAACCACACATGGAAGATGGCGAAGGGCTACCAGATGGTGACCCACAACGTGATTGTGATTGATGAATCGTGATAGATAAAGAATGATTGGGTAATGAGAAGAAGGACCATGGATCAATGCTAGACCCCAACATCTCATCATGCTCAGAGGAAGGTGAAGATGGGATAAAAGAAGAAGAATCAAGTTCCATGACCTTAGGCTCTTCCTCTACGTTCTGACAAAAAGGAATCAAATTTTTCCTCCCCATACGTGAGTGTATCTAGTTCTAGAATGAATACTTGTTTGTAATCATCTAGAGGGATATATTCATGTAGTCTGATTGTTCCATCATCTGAGAGAAATCAACCAATAGAGGTTGTTGTTCTTCAACCATAGGAGGTTGAATAGAAGAAATGGGTCCAACAAGCATGGAAGTTTTAGAATACGTGTGATGATGTAGACAAGGGGAAGACTTGACCTTATCGTGTCCACAAAGGAATTAGATAGTGCATCGTAAATATATCTTAGCACATCATTTCTTGTGAATTGTTCTACATGGATGAAAACATTCATCTTTAGAAGATGGATGAATATATAATAAGGCATGATCAAAATGACTTAGAGGCCAAAGAGGAATTGGATCCTAATTAATAGAAGAAGATGAATCGAGAGATGAAGTAGACTTGGATTGAGATATCTCATAAATGGATGAAGATGTGGATTTAGAATTGGTTGGTATAGGTTTCCCTATAAGACAATGTCATGGAGGAAGACTAAGAGGATTGTGTATCTAAAAGTCCATAGAGCGTAATGTAGGAATCAAATTGGATGATTGATTAGAGGAACTTTGAGTCAGAGAGCTCTTCGACGGAGGAAGGGGTTTTCGAGGCGATGGATAAAGGAGGTCCTGTGAAGGAAGGGAGGACCATGACATAGGAGTCACTTTAGATATTTGATGAAGAGGGTCCTATAAAGAAAGGGAGGACCGCAACATAGGAGTCGCATCTGAATAATAGTTCGACTTTAAAAGCCTCAAAATATACGAGAGAGGCATCGAGAGAAATAATTAGGATTAGAATCGGAAGAAGATTGGGGGAACTTGGATAATAATTTGGATCGAGAAGCATCCAAACCATACCACCAACTATGAGATGAAGGTGGGAAAAAAGGTACTTGAACAATTTTTCTAGCGTGAAGAACCAAACGAGGTTTAGTCGTAATGGGCATATTTTGATGTGAATACCTAAACCTAGGTTCCATATTGTTGTAAGTGTTAGGAACCATGCGATAGTCATTTATTTTTGGCATCATTTAGGTAAAACTTCCTAGACCTAAATAGTGTGACAAAACTCCTTCAAAGGGAAGGAAGTGACATGTCGATTCAGGGAAGCATAATGACATCTAACTAGACATTTGGTAGATATGGGGATGTTGGTGTGATTCTCCAAAGAAAATATAAGGAAAATATAAATCGTAATGACACTATTTCGATGATCCAACAAGGTTTGGATGATAACTATACAAGTTTTCTAATACACAAGGAACAATCATTTAAGTTCATGGGTAAGCCAATCAATCGATCCTAGTGTTTACACCTTAATCTAACGTTCCAAAGATAGGTGTAACGTAGATAGGGAGAACACAATATCACTACCTAGGCTAAGTTTAATAAAAATAAGACCTAAGTACTAAGGTTATGTTGACACAATCTCTCCACAAGATATACTGCGACTAGTTCGGATACAAACAAACTCTAAGTTTTTTTACAATGGAAGTTACAAATATAAATAGTGTAGAAAAACTACCTTGACATGTTAACCAAGTTTGGAAAAAACAAGGTATTAGTATCAAAATGATGTTATCGCGGTACAAACAATGTAATATCAACACTCTCAAAATCCTAAGATGATGTTGGAATCAAAAATAAGTACAAGTATAACAAGAAGTTATCAACCATGCGAGCAACGTAACAATACAATATGGAAACTTATACCAAGTTATCACAAATGAAAACAAGATGTAAGTGTCATAATTGTATGGCTATAATACAGTAGCATAACAAATCAAAGGAGAAACAATGATGAGGTCAAACCTAACTATGAAGATAGTATTGAAATCAAGATTAAGTGGTTATCAAGATGTTAAAATGTACCCACACACTTTAGATGTTTAACAACTCAGCCGTAAATATGGATGAGTGTAAATGGACATAAAAGTGGCAAACACAATCTAGGATAATACTCGTGAAAGATGCCTTCCCTAGTCCCAAGTGGTCAACAAGAATGCAAGGGTATAAATCAAATGGGGTGGAAATGAACCAAGTGCTACTTGGGCGAGTTTCATCTTGTCCTA
The DNA here is from genome assembly GCA_018340775.1 of Taxus wallichiana var. yunnanensis. Lineage (NCBI taxonomy): Eukaryota > Viridiplantae > Streptophyta > Pinopsida > Cupressales > Taxaceae > Taxus > Taxus wallichiana. The sequence goes on along the minus strand of CM031241.1, from coordinate 330,164,293 downwards.
AGGCGAGAATGAAACTAAGCTAAGTAATACTCCGTATATCTCGTGATGAGTGACACTTAGTTTTAACTTAAGTGGACTCTTTGCCTTGTTAGAAAAATAATATTTTGAGTCCAAGTAAGTCATCACTTTGTGAGAATTTTTACAAGACACGATGGTTTGGACTAGCAAAGTGGGCTCCAAGAAGATATGGATTCCCTAGGTAGTTCACTCAACTAGGTGTCATAAGTTTATCTATTGTGAGCTCAATTTGCCAAGAAATTCGCAATGACTAGTCTTGGTTTATCTCATCTTTACTTTACCCCCTTCGAACACGATGAATAATGAATGTGTTCACGTGTATTCTCACTGGGGTTACTATACAGATAACGTTGACTCTAACTCACAAAATGTAATACTACTCAAGTAGGTAAGCAGAGTGCTTCTTGTTTCATCCACGAGGTTAATCTTCGGTGGACTACTTTAGGTTCTTAGAGCCACCCCCATTGTTGTAGCTTAATACATTATGCCAAAGGCATTACATTCTAGTTAAGCGGATAAGGACATACCCTTTTTCGAACCTACATATACAATGTGATGAATATGGTGTGTTTTTTTAATCTTTTTAGACTTAGTGTGGTTTTACATAACACACCTTTTGGCAACCTATATAAAAACGTTAGTATTGTTTTAGCCTCTAATTATTTGACAATTAATTTTGGTCTTACACCAAGATTAGAAATTTTACTATAACATCATATAAAGAGGATAAGATGTTGCTTTTGATTTCCCAGATCGGAAAGAACATACACAACAAGCTATCCCACTCAATCTTTACAAGAAATGGAAAATACTTATGTATATGCAAAAAGAGTTCCTTTTAACAAACTTTGAAAGTCAATCCTTTATAAAACTAAAATTGAAGTGTTTGGAGAGCAAGAAGAAGGTTTTTGAAATGTTTTTGGTTCCCAAGATCACCTAGAAGGTGCGAGGGAAGAGCATACGCACTTCAAAATACCTCTACAAATGAAAAATACAAACACTTAATTGAATTAGTATGAAAAATATGATGGAAAAGAAACCTAAAAACCATTAATTAGTCCCGAAAGACCCTTTAAAGTGTTAGAATAACCAAGAAAACAATTTTACAAACTTTAAGACATGTTCAAAAATGAGTAGTTATCTAAAAAAGTATACCATAAAATTTTTGTAAGTCAAAATCCTTATTCTATGTTTCCATTGCATAGTTTGCTTCAACACCTTTCCAATGCAAAAAAATGGAGTCGAGTTCGAGTTTGGGAGAAAACGTTATGCCTCCTAAGATAGAAAATGCACACGATGCGTGCGCAACGCATGCTCACCTATAATGACATGTGCGTGCTCGTCCCGTAATACCTATGTGTGGCCCTAAAAATAAAAAAACCACGTAAACGAAAAATATAAAAATGGTAACAAAGTTATTTTTTCATCATTTAAATCTATTTATAACTTGAACCCATTAAATACTCATGTAAAAGGGGATTTAGCCCACCTAAAGTTAGAAATCATTAGAAAACAAGCTATTTAACCCTAAAAAACATAAAAATGGTTAAAAATGGAAATGAAAAGCTTGAAAGATCTTCATTAATGGAGTATGGACTAAGGGTCCCACTTTGGCGTGCCAAATATGTACATGTATAAGTTGAAAAACTATGGAAATGAGGTTAGAGAACCTCAAAGCTTAACTAACTCAACTATGCACCATGAAATAAGAGCTAAACAAGAGTTACTCCTATACATACATTATAACTTTGACAAAAACATCAAAACCTAGCATATATACTACTCTCTACTCTTTTGAAAGCTACAAACATTGAACCTATGAAGATATACTTCACATGCTAAAGTAAAATGCTCAAAACAAGAAGCATTACAATGTAGAAGGTATAGAAAGTGGAGCAAAAGGTTGAATGGTGGAGGAGCCACGCCTGTAGAGTCCTCTCAACAAATGCCTATGTCTCCACCATGAGTGATCAAATATCCATCCCAAATCAACATGTATGGATGATGAAGATGCCTGCATATGAATTGGTGCAAAATTCACAATGGGTGCATACAAAGGAACATCAAAATGTGTGTTAGGTTGATCATGTCTGATAGCTGAAATCTCAGGTTTCTCAAGCCTGAGTGAAGGTGCAAAACTCATGTGTTTCTCATGATCCTCAAAAAGAGTTGAGCGAACAAAAATATGAGCTTTGTTAATGTGTGAGCCCAATTAAGTATATGCTCAAAAACCAATGTCATGGAGAGAATTCCACTTAAGATGTGGAATATGGGAAACAATACCCTATGAATGTCTGCTGCTAATACCTCTGCTAATGAGACCCTTAGAACGAAGCATTCGAGAATTGAATGCGGTGGTATGCTTCTCAAAAGAGACATGCATGTGAGCATAAGTAGGATACACAACATGTGCTATCAGTAATAGGAAAATATGTGGAAGAGCATGCGGAACAAACCTCATAGGCTTAGGAGCATCAAGAGTAGAATGTGCTCAAAGACCGGAAAATCAATGTCATTGGGTACAAGAGCAACAACTACAAGTGAACTTAATGGACATGGCTGTCCACAATATGATGGTGATGTTAAAGGCTAGCAAGTTTTTTTGAGTGATCTATTTTCTTCCACAAATTTTACAATATCCTATTGAATTCCACACACATCAGAGAAAAACATATCATTCTCAGAATCAATGATAGATACAATAATGCAACTCCCAAAAATTTAGGATGTCGGGCTCAACCGAAATTGCGTCCACAATTGATTACAACACTCCTCCATATTTGGCACTTTATAATGAGTGCGTGTTATAATATGACACTTTATAATTATAGTGAAATTCTCAAAATAAATATTTCCAATGGAAAGAGAACAAAAAAATCACTTTTGTAAAAAATGACACTCAACCGAGTTACCGATCAAAAGATGCAAGCTTTTTAATACTATGCTCTACTATTTTTTAGATGCCCTTAAAACAAAATAAAATGTTCTTGCCTTCACCACACAAATAAAGTGAAATGGGGCTGGAGTTAAGCACCTACTATTAGGAATCACAATATCTAAGCCCTCATATGACCAGGGGCTAAGGATTTCAATGGGTGTTTTTCTTTCATGGTCGGCACGACCCCGAGGCAAACACTAGTGTGTTTCTCAAGAACAACAACAAAAACCAAAAAAATGATTGCCTCTTGAAATGGTCAAATTTACAGTTGATCTTAGGGTTTTGACACCTTTCGGATCCAATGGAAGCCTCTGTTTTACATAAAACCACATGCAACAACAAAATATGACCAAATCCCAAATATATGAATATACAAATTTATTTACAAAATAAAACTTACAGACGGATGTCAATAGCAATCTCCTGCTCTAATACCATAAAATGAATGATAACCAGATCATACCAAGCCAAGAACACAGATGCTAATCAAACACCATAATCAATAAGATGAAAGTAATTTTCTAGAATAACTTTACATAAACCTTTGCAAACAAATGAGCAGCAATCTCATATATTATTATGGAACTCAATGAAATACAATGAGAATGGGCCTTGCTTATATAGGCAAGGAATAACAATCTAAGAAATAGTAAATATCTTAGATCAATCCATAAATTAAGGAAATAACTAGTCATCAAAGAACTAGTCACAACCATAGATTTATGAGAGAACAAGACATCAAGGATCTAGTCAATACCATAGATCAAGGAAAGAACTATACCTAACAACTAGATAATATCTCCTAATATCTAAATAAGATAAAAGAAATATCCACACACATAAGTGGGTGAGGATAAATACAATAAAGGTAAATAAAGTACCTAGGTGAACATGAGCTAAGGTAAATAATTACTCTAACACACCCAAATATAACTCCAAACTTTAGATTATTCTATAGAAGAATGTTAGAACTTAAATCCTTTGAAGATGGGTAGTGCATAGATGAATATGATCTTCATTTAAATCCAAAATCTTACATTCCCACGCAACTTTTCTTAACTATTGAAACATGCCTTTATATTAAGAATATAGAAGAGTTACAACAACGGGGTGACAAAAAAACTTTCGAAACAAAGTGCCACGAAGGCATGAGAAATGCCAAAAAGGTAACCAAAAATTCACATAACAAAAAAACTAGGCACATGGGGCAAAAACACTAGGCGGAGGAGGAGGATATGCAATGGCTCGCAAGATTTTTGAATGTAAACTACCCACCAAACATGGAGGTTAATGGTCCATGATATGCTTTATTTGATTTTATTTCTTAACAAATTTCCAATGAATCCACTATTGCTTGATTTGGTGGCCTCAATAAAAAAATCTAGTAAAACATGCGAGAGATCTATCATTTTCCGTCACCATTAAAAAATTAGACACAAACTTTTGATTTTAAAACTATAATATTGTCTCCATTTTTATTATAAGACCATGTAGAAGACCTTGATTAGTGTCATGGGTCCAATTTTCATTGTTACGGGCTCCTTGAATGAAAATATAAATGACGACCATGGGGCCATAAAAGTTATCCTAGTAGTTCCCCTTTCCAATTGTTCTTTTCTTATTGGTCACAGGTTCTATGGTTTCCATTCCTCATGTGTATGTATTCCTCATTTGGTCCTTATTCTCCTCAGTATCTAAATACCTATGATTGGTTCTACGTGGCCACTCATGATTAGTTACAAGATACAAGACTTTGCCTGTCTCTACACTAGCTCCCTAACCTTCTAAATCCCAATGGCCCATGATTGGTCCATGTGATAACTAGTGTTTTACACCACATGAACTATTTTGGGATCTAAAGCTTTGATTTTCTCTTCTTTATTCCTATTTTTATTGAAATATGCCCTATACGCAATCACCCTTGATTAGTCCATGTGGCAAGATATGAATGGCTATGGTCTATCATGATGTTGGTCATCGGCCATCCAATCTTCAAGTTCTTGGGAACCGACTACAGAATATTACCCCATTTGGTTCAATCCCAATTAGTCGGGCCTTGATCCCTTTCTATTCTACCTTAGCTAATTTACTTGTGTGCTCACTCAACTACTTAGTTGATATTTGATATTTTCTAAAAGGGTAAGTAAGGGGAGCCTTTGCTCCACTTAAGAATAAATGATTTTTCAATATAAGCACTAAAGAATACCACTACTTGGTGAATGTGGGATAAATCCCCAAGTTAAAAGTGAAGGTGGCTACCATTCTTACTCCAAATTTGAATGTGTTACACCCACAAAACAAATATCCTCCCATGTCTTGTACCCAACCGTGAGGGAATGCAAAGACTGAAAAGATTCCAAGGCATAACTATGAACATTGTATAAATCTTAGACTTGTCCCCAAAACCAATTGTAACACATTGATAGCACAAATTTATCTAAGGCCAATTGTGCATGTTGTATTTACCCCTAAAAATATGATAGCATGCCCAAAATGGAGTGCAAAGAAGAGAAAAGAAACATACTATACCGATACCAATTAAGACTCCAAAAGGCATTTGAAATGCCTTGACGTGATCTGTTTAGGCCATACAAGGTAGAAAATGGGGCAAAACCCCATATGAATGAAAATAGATGAAGAGGAGGGTGTTATCATAATTCCACACCTTCCAAACACTTGAACACATTTTTAAAAGCTCTTGTAACCTAAAAACATTACACATAAATTATGAAAGCATTTTAAGATGTGAGAGATCAAGGAGAAGTGTAGTTTAGTTGCTTCAAATGAACCAGGGGCTCATTTTGGCAAAAATATATAATGATGGGGTAGTGTTATCCTATAAGATAGATATTCATTGCCAAAATAAACTAGTGTGTAACTATGTATACATTGAGTAACATGAAAACATGGATACCATTTTCTATGCATAAAATAAAAAAATAAATCTATATAAATGTAATACAAGAAGAAATATATAGTTTTGTGTTTCACAACGGTTCCAAATTTGGGTAAGTAAAAATTTGAAACACGAAATGGAAAATATACTAAAGGGCATAGCAAGGAAAAATATATGTAAATGATATTGAGAATAAATTGAGGCAAAAGGAAAAATCAAATTAGGTTCCACCTCCACCTAGTCTCTTCAAATTCAACTTTGACATAACAACTAGAGGTAACTTTGGGGCTAGTTGTGCAATGATTTTTTGTTCCATTCTCTATTTGCTTATATGAAGCGATTGATGAAACCAATAATGAAGTGGAATCCTAAATTGTGGTCTTGGGTCTACAATTTATCAATCAATGTTGCATCTCTAAGGTGGTAAAAATGGGGACTCCATTGTAATTATCAATTAAATTCATTAAAAAAGTCACAATATTGTAATTTGGGAAACATTCTTAATATAGTTTGGGTCATGCTTTTAATTTAGAGGTTTGGTCATGTCAAAATTATTGTTGGAAAACAAAATTAATGGTTGACTACATGACCATTGATAAAAAAATACCATAGGTATGATGTGATCATCCATAATGTGATCAATATGTTATTTTTCTAAACAAGTGTTGGTTGGGGACACCTTACGACCAACCTATTTGGGTTATACTAAGGAACCTATAAAATTAAATTCACAATCTCCTAATCCATCTATTGGAAATATTATTCTCCCTCTTATAACGAGTTCCACTACTACGGACATCTCTTTTTGGTTACTAATACTCTTGGAACATGTGAGATGCTTCTAGGATACCCTTGGATTAACAAGATTTGGGTATTCCTTATACTCTCGGAGTTAAATGTGTAAAATACACTTATGGGAATCAAGTTATTATGGTTCAAAGGATTCCTTATGAGGCTCATTTAGCTTTTCCTCTTCTAAAAAACAATGGTTTCTAATCTCATTCCTATCAAGCTTACTCATGCTAGATCTACAAGTCCTACCTCTCGTAGGCCTTCTCATAGGTCTCCTTCTATAGGATAAAAATCCTAATCATGTCCCGTATCTTATGCTTTTTAATGTGATATGTCCTAATCCTATGACACAGATAACAATTTTGAGGTCCAGTCTACTATACTTTTGAATCCCTCTTCTCACACTCTTGATTATATTATAGGGTAGCCCTTGCCACATACATTATAAAAAATAAAACAAACATTTCTAAAAATGCAAAAGCATTCAAATATGCTAATAAATTAAGAAACATTCAAATATTTTAAAATTAAAAATAGGATTAGAATAGGGCTTGATCTACTTGGTGTCTATAGTTTACATATGTTATTTGTCACATGATTTGATAAATAAAATATTGTATACTCTTTAGAAACATGCGTTTCTCATGGTATATGAACATAATGAGGTATAAATAGAGTGATCATTATATGAAGCATAATATAACATGTCATAATATATAAGGTGCTGCACGATATGAAAAAGAATCTTTGTATCACTAATGGAATAGTGTGTAAAGACATGATCTAGACAATCTTTATATGTGAGATTCCCATGGTGTATGTTTTCCCCTAATGTGGTAGGTATCCCCACAGGTTTAGGGTATTGAATTCTTTTAACAATGTGAAATATGCTATCTATATTATATTTTATGTAATATACCCTTGGTGTAGGTAATGTGTAGGAATTCCACCAATTTGGTGGATTGTCCCTAGGGTATAAGGCTTAAGAAGCCATAAAGTGTCTGTATAAATGTATAATGATTCTGGTATTTAAGACCATACTATGTGTACTATAAGGAAATATTGCATAAGTATGTAGGGTCTATAAAGTGATAAACTCAAAAAAACATAATGTGTAATTTTGTATAATGAATAAGCCATTTACATGCAGGTATTTGTTTTGTATTATTTCCACATTGTATTGGTTTTCTATGTTTTCCATAAGAAATATTGAAAAGAAACTACTAACCCGTAATGTACTAAGGGCATTGTGTCACACACTGTAACAATAGAATAAAGGAGCTGGGGTCCCAAGTAATGATTATTACTTCAATAATCACATAAAACCTATAAAATATGTTTCTTCATCGGGGTTTCCCTAGTCATGGACTATGGAGAATGTGTTTGAAGAATTCATTTTATACTACGAGAAATTGTCATTTATGGTTAAATATTTGAAGCATGTATGTGCATTTGAAGATATGTACAAGTAATTTCTCTTTTGGTTATGAGTAAGAGAGAAATATGAAGGCTATCATATGATCTCATGATGAGACAATTGTATATTTGTTAACATCAATGAATATGTCATTCATAAGTTGCATATGAGTAGGGATAGAAATTAAATAGTCAATGTAACTTGATACTAAACAGTATCCATGTGTGATATATTATTTCAAAATATCACCATCAATACTAGGCATATGCACATATGATGCAATTCAAAAGTAGTCATACTAAATTGATGCTTTTGGTGTGTATGTAGAGTGTGGATCATTTTCCCAAATGGGTCATGCTCACAAGGCTACTGCAAAACTACAATGCGTCACATATGAATAGGTAACATAGGATGTACCCAGTGTGTAGAAGATGTCAAAGGTCACTTAAGATTAGAAAGTATTGGGATATGCTACATAATTTGTCTAGGAATATGATAAAAACATTGTCCATGAAATGCAAAATTTGTGCCTTGGTCACCTCCTACTAGGTTGAAGTATTATTAGGAATTGTGATAGGAAAATAGTGTATTCATAATAAACAACATGAATGATAACCACTATGTTATTAAGTGCATAATTTAATCATTTATGTAAGTTAAAAGGGATATTTTACATATATTTAATCCTTGAGCATCCGAGTAACATGTTGAATGTGTTTTAGAAGTGACCATTAAGAACCATTTGGCAATCATCTTAGGTCTAACATGTAAATGAATCAAAGCATCCACCTAAGTGGATTATGTTGTTATCCATCGAATCTTTGAACTATTTCTACTTTTATGTCAATGGTGTTTTGTATGGTGTAGAAACAGAGTAATAATGAGTGTCATATTGTAAATGTTCTAGCTAGAACCATTGTTTACCCTTACGCAAGTGATTGGATGTGAATAAATATGCGCTCAAATAAAAAAGTATAGATGTGTCTTCATTGCTAAGAGGAATGTATAATTTTTCATAAATGATATGTTGTATAAACTTTGATGTCTTTATAGTCAATATTATAATTCCATCAATAGAATAAGATTCAACCATGTAGGTTTGTGGAGGAGATATTGTGTGATAAGGAACGTGTACTTCATCTCCTTAATGAGCCCCGATATGATGTGGTAGTGTGTTAGTAAACACCATTAATTTAGAATTAGATTTGGAAACTCTTGTGTTTGTAGGCATTTCCAATTCTTTCAAAAATGAGTTTTTATCATCAATCAAGTCTTTAATTCTAATAACTAATTTGAAGTATCCATTTTTGAGTCTATAATCAACCTATGGTAGTTAAAAATAGTTTTCTGTTAAACCCAGAGACACAAAATCACACACTTTTAGGCATTATTTAGTCTCGAACTCATACTACTATTCATATGGTTTTGAGTGAAGAAAGTACTAATTAAACCATGTCCTTTGGCCATTTTATTTTACTTTCTCTCACTATCGACCTTCAAAGCACATACTTGCACAGATCTGTTTTTTTTTTTTGCATCATTCTACCTCCGATTAGGGCACCCGGCCCGTCTAGGGCACCCTAGGTGCCCTGGTCCCATCAAAGGTACCCTAAGCCTTTTCTTACTTTACCTCTATCTTTTGGGTACTTTTTAACTATTTGAGCTTTCCATATTATTAGTGGTCGGCCTTTTCAAGGTTAATTAGGAAATTAGAACAAGAGAACCATATAAATATAAAGTTATGAGACCATACTTGATGGACCAAGAACTAAGCAAAGTAGTATCATCACCTAAGGTTACATCCCTCAAACACTCCATTTTCATCCATCTAGCTCCATCACAAGGCACAAGGTTGGTTCATCTGCATCACATTGCATAGGAGGGAAGTTTATTCTATTCCATCCACCATTTTATTACATTTTTACACATAGTTATTTCTTGCTACTTTCACAAAGTGTGATTGACATAAGAGCACCTAGGGCATGATTGCATACACACACATAGAACTACATTAGGTTTGAGATGTAGTGCAACACTCAGTTAGTAAGTCCACTATTGTGGCCACTAAGGATAGTCTAACCCCTTCATATGCATCTTTCCTTTTTAGGGATTTGATGCTTGTCTTGGGGTTTTGCAGATCTTTCCTTCATAATTGATTATTAATGACATAGAGTACAATTCAACGACATCAACGGGACAGGAAGCGAAGGTGGATAATCATTTAGTGACACCTTGGAGGAAGGTTGCAAAGCTTTTTCACGAGACTGGGCACCACTGATCTCGTAACAGAGTGCCTCGGGCATTCTAGTCCTTCTCCGGCGCCCCATTCCAGCCTACTTGCCACAAATTTGTGTTTCCTGGAGCTTCTGTGTGTTTGGTCCCGTATTTTCTTTCTTTTCTTCACCGTAACACAATTATGAACAATCATTGAATCAACTAAGCTCTATATAACCCTTCTTGCACTTTAGGGTTTCATATTTTCATAGCTTAGATTGCTTGGGTCATTTTCTTTATGCATTTATTTGTTATTTACTATTGTTCTTAATATTAGATCAACTTAGAATAATTCCATATTTTATTTAATCAAAACCTTGTGATTTATGTAAATTATTGTGGGTGTAGGTAACTCTACGAGATTTCAATCTAGGGTTTTGTTACAAATTTTTATGAGTTTCTAGTAGCTAGATTAGTGTCCTTTTTAGATCTAAAGTAAGGACCATAACTAGATTTTACATGTGAAACATTGATAGTTTTATCATCAAATTTCTTAGTGTCATTTGGTTTACCTTTATAGGAGGGCTTAGATTGGAATTTGGTTTCATTAGACATAGGTGTATTATTGCCATATTTTAACATGTTGATTGGAAGGATCTTGGTCACATATTTTGTACCTACCCAACATAAATGTTCAAGGGACGTGAAATTAGAGAACTTGAAATTTCCCTTGATTTTTGAAATAAGGCTATCCATGAACATTTCTTGTAATTTTCACCCTTGTCAATGTTGTTAAGACCTTGATAGAGTATACTCTTGTAATGTAAGACATAGTCTGTGACATTTTCATTACATTTTTTCTTAACTTGTGTGATTTGGGAAAAGGATGGTCATTGAAAATTTTTGATAGAGAAATGGGGGATGAAACTACCATATGAGGTTTGGAATGAGTATAATGAACCTTGAAAAGGATATAAAACCAATCCAACTCATATTTTTGGAGACTTCATTTAATTTTTTTGAATAATAAGGTATTATTGCTAGTATAGTCCATAAATGAAGCCATAAAGGCACAAATTTGTTGTATGTGACCTACCTTTCCATCATAGAAGGAGAAATTAGGTGAAAATGGATAATTAAGGACCTTAAGTGCTAATAGATTATTAAGTGACCTGATATTTACATGAGAAGATATATCGAACCTACATGTCTTGGAGTTTTTGAACATAAAAACTAGGAATAAGATTTGAAACCACTTACAAAGTTCTAAGTATCATAGTGTAGGCTATGTGTCGAGTAGGCATAGACATAACAATTTTGGAAGCTATTCAAGATACTCGACAATAATAGGCACATTAGATATATGAAATGTTGGGTTAGAAACATGAGTGCTATCCCCTAAAGTAAAGGTGGGCCTCTAAAAGGTGGATTTGTATCACTTTAAGGCTCAATAGTATCCCCACTACCTTGGTTTTGTATAACGGTTTACATTTATAGGTATCAAGTAGTAATGCTAGGAATATGTCAATATTATTACGTTTCTCTTAAAGAAATTAATTAAATAGATTAATTGGAATCTTAAGTGGGATTTATTGGACAATACGAGCTTGGTCATCATTAATATTATATTGTTCACCCTCACGATTAGATATAGTTTAGAAATAAGTGTATCCTCGTTGACATGTGTGGCATTACCATAAATATATGTAGTATTTCCCCATTTTGTTAATAGTTCGACATCTCGTAAATGAAGTTACTTGGGTATCATATACACTTGTCATTGTTTTAGGAGAACGTGGAACCAATGCCACATGAATTTAATATATATGGATAACACTCAATAAATCACTTTGTGGAGTTGGAGTGAGAGAGCTATTTTTCTTAGATGGTATATGAAATTATAATTTGAGTAGGCACAATAATGTAGAAGAGTTTTGATAAAATCCAAAGAGAAACAAAATCAAGCCTAAGGTCACAAAGATTGGATCAAATATGAAATCTTAAGGGTAAGGAATGAAGTTGTAGCTACATAGACTGATAGATAAAGTAGATTCACCAAAATAGAATATCAAAAATAGGGTTAATCTAATTAAGATATTATGAATGTTGTATATGCTAGTATTGAACACAAAATAGAGCAATATCAGTCTTAGATTATGTAAGGATGTAATTTTCAGTCAACATTTTTATAGAAATTATATAAAAGTAATTAAGGTTAGGGTTTGGAACATTTTCAGCCCAAATTGGGCTCAAATTATACTAAGCAATAATATAAAGCTTGATGAAGGTTGTGTAGGGTATCTTAAATCTTTGTGTGAAACATCAGAGTCTAAAATTGAGTAGAGGATAGGATTTCTGTTTAGGGATAGTTTTTCCTATAAAATATCGTACAATTGAAAAATGTGTCCTTTATTGTTGCATGCTACAATCTACCTCTCAGCACCTACTTTATACACATGTATTTGGATTTGTTTCATGTATACGATATTCAAGATGGCTCTTTTTTACCTATATATGTTTTATCTTTATCTTCTTGACCATTAGTTTTTATCCTTTGACCTAAAAGGGGTTAACACAATTTGAGTTGGACTGGCCTCCCCTACCTTGACTAGTGTGACGAGCATTACACTATGTACCAATACTTGAAGTGGGATCAAGGCACACACATTTCTATAAGTCTTACGATGGTGTGGAGATTGGAAAATGAAAATAAAGATGAAGTCCTAATTCATCCCCTCAACACTTGGAAATGGCATTTGGATTGATTGTAATGTAATAGAGATGTGTAATCTAGGCAAGAATAAATATGTGTCCAAATTTGAGTAGCTCACTCTTATATTTTGCTCTATGAGATAGGTATACTTCAATAGTAGGTTTAATGCCCTTCATAGGGGTGTCTTTAATATGGGATCCCTAGATGCCCCTAATGAGTAAGGGTACATCCGTTTATTAGATGACTTATGTGAATAATTTCCTGTTCAATGACCCTAAGGAGAATAAGGTAACTTGTGCATTTGAAATGAAGACCATTCTAAGCATGAGACATACGTTCATGGGCCATGGGATAAATTCATCTATTGGACTTGTCCAGAACCCACAAACTTGTATGGGTTTAAATTGAGACTTGATCCAAGATTTTAAAATGGTTTCTAAAGATTATGGAGATGTGTTCTATATAAGGTGTATTCATCCATGGAGTGCACCTATTTATCTACACTTTGAGTCCATTAAAATTATCTCGTTAAATGGACTCAAAGTGTATATAAATAGGTGCACATGATGTTTTAAATTTAGTAAATAAATAGGTAAACGCGATATTTTCTGGATTAATGCCAAAGTATTGTTTCCAAGTGTCGTAGGACCAAATTTCAGATACTACACATTCACTTATGAAATCTTATGACCAATTAACACAAAATAATGCTATATAGACATTATATGAGACTACATAATTTAGAGGAAGAGAATCCTTAAATTTTATAATTCATATGAAATTGAAGATAAAGTAAAATTTCATTTCTTCTAACATGCCTAGTATGCAATGATATAAGATATGTTTATGTTAATATTTGTTGGGGGTTCACTTAGTAAAAATATGGTATAACAGATGTTCGTTTGAAGAGTATTAAATAATACCCTTAATATTAGTTTTTATCTCTAATCATTCAATTGCTAATACCTCTCGATTATATTATTAGAATGAAAATATTCCATATTTTTCCATGTACCTTAGTTATCCTTTTTTACATTACAATTTTATCTACCCCTTTTTATTTATACCCTAATATATCAAACAAAAAATATATCATGTTTCCCACTCAAATAATATTTTCTTAATATGTCTTTTCTCTAGAAAAAGAGTTTGAAGCCATTTAAGACCTATTACCAATTACCTTAATGTTAATATTTAACCATTTATTAATATTTCTTCAAATAATTAATGTGGTGAAATAATATCATGTGTTGAAAAGCATACTCAATTCTAGTTTTCTACCATCTTATTATTTCTTGCTTAAGAATCTCCTAATTCAGATTTCCTTATTCAAAAAGAGATTATAATATAACTTGACTAAGAATCTTTTACAATTTTTAGATATTTAACTCGTAAAAACTAGGGTTCAAATGTTTTAGTTTTATATTAAAATTAATCTTACCTCTTCTTTAGCCCATCTATCTAATCCACCTCCAATACCTAATTCAAAATATTAATAAATTAAACCTTTCCACTCCTAATGTCTACGGGTATATTGACTTTGCTTTTATCAATTTTAATTACCTCAATATGAATGAAGTGCTAAAATATTACCTTAGTAATGAACCCCGGTCATATTTACAATCATAACTTAATTCATGAACTTCTATATTACCAAAACATTCAAACTAAACTCAAAGTGATTTTATTTTTAATCTAATTCCATGTCAAATCAAATCTATACACAAGTAAACATTGTTTTGACAGTACACGTTTTCTCTTGAAAACTTTGGTAAAATTTCATTTCTCTCACATAAGTTTGTCTCATATTTAGATTGTGTTTAACTAGTTAAATTGTTAGTTTTTTGAATCTTTAAGTTTAAGTTTCCTGGTTGGAATCTTTAAAGAAAAGTAAAAAAATAGACTTTGCATAAAGTATTAAAAAATAATAGGTAGTGGAGAACATCATAGTGGGGGCGTTGGGTCTGTTGAATAATGTCGTGGGAGTACATGTCCATGCCAATAGATTTATAATCTTAATGAACACGAAATATAGAAAATCTAGGACGGAATGTAAGTGGAAAATGAAGTTTATTCAACAACTTCCTATGAATTCATACATTAAAACAATGTTCCGTGAAAAGAAAAAGACAAATTAAAAATAAGAAAGGAAGGTCTGTGGAAATTTAACAAACAGGATTCCATGAAGCTTTTTATAAGGATATGATAGGCGCAGGTATTGACGATCACAAATGTTCTTTCCCATATTATCTGTCTGGACTCCGGACTCCACTCCTTTACGGAAATTATGAACATGATAGGATTGGGATACATTATGATTAGAGTAGCACTAGCACCTTAGGAGGTAGACTGGTTATGGGTAAATATTTCAATTTTTAGATGTACCTAAGTTCTACTATGATTTGCACGAGTAAACATTATAAAATAGATGTGCATACACTCTTATTTTGGATAATATATTCAATATATTATCATCGGATTGACCAACATTACAAATGAAAAAAAGATAAACATACAAGCCAAAATTGTTTCTAATTTAACTATATGAGTTTGATTAGAGTTTGATATTTTATTCATTTAAGTTTGATTGGGTTTAATATTTTAGTTTTAATTTCAATGGGTGTTATTTTTGGCTTCAAATTTTGTGGATCCATCAATTATTATTAGTACTATTGCAATTGGGAATCCAATACGTGGTTAAAATTTTAATGGTTGCTCTCAAAACTTGTCGATGTAAAATATGACCGTGTGTTTTTTATATAGATATATTATGAATAGACGTATACTAGATTGACAATTCATACTTTGTAATTTTTTCAATAGTGTGCTACCAATATTGGTATGCATATTATAGATTAAATAGTGTAATAATAATGTTGGTGTGCACATTACCATTAAAATTGTTGGATGGTCATAAATAGTTGTCAAAATTGGTTCTTATTCAAGTATTTCAGCTTACTTCAAAATTCCACAAAAATTAACTATCTCGACAAAATTTCTTGTGAAAACCTTTAACTTAACATAAATACATGATTGGTTGCAATTGAGTTAATCCCATATTTGGTAATAATTGTGGAACGAGGGGTATTTACAAGGCACCAATTATTAAAAAAGAAATCAAGAGGGAAAGAGGCTAGAGGAGGAGAAGCTCAAATCGGTAGATTGCATGCTCATGTGGTAAGTGGACCCATTTACCTTGTAATTATTACCAAATAGACAAACAAAAAAATATAAAAATTTATGTTAAAGATTACTCATGGTGGTCATCATGAAACAAGATGAGATGGATTAAAACATACACAATTTGAAAAATCCTCATATCTTGATATCATTCTAAAAAAACTATGCTATCCACATATTTTCATCATTAATTTGGGAAACATTAATATGTTTGTTACTAAGTGAAAGGGTCAAATTAAGGGCTCCATATTTATATTAAAAATTATATATCACGTGTGGCTTTGAAAATTATATATCGCATGCGGCTTGTCTAGTGTTCATGTACATACTATATGAAAAAGAATAAGAATAAGGTTACAAGAATTGTACATACCATATCAAACTCAAGTCCAGTGTTGAATTTATGTGCAAACTCATTCTTGTGTTCTTAACCCAAGTTTCCACGTTGTCCAAGGTCAAGCGTTCGCCATCATACACGTTCTTACAATAGCTTCAAAAGAGGTCCTGCAAGGGAACCAAGATGTGGTCACTTTTCCTAACCCCTTAAACTCCCAAGTGAGCCAACATATTACTCAGTTTGAACCGGGTGCTCACCCAAGGCATGTGCAAGTGTCAAGCCCTCCTTTATGTGAGCTTTGTAAGAATGTTCATCATTAATAGATAAGTAATGCACAAACATAAATGCATACATTCTATAACAGAGATAAAGAACCTCAAATCCACATACAGATGCACCAAAATATGAAGGAAAACATCACAATAACATAGAGGAATCATATTTGAACCATGAGTATTATCAAGAACACAAGGGTTTAGACCCATAAACATAATAAAGAACACAGATATTCAGAAAAATCCACCATATATTGATTAATAAATGTTTACAATAGCCAAATACATCAAGAAATCCATAACTTGACTAGATATATTCACAGAGTTTCAATATTTTCCTACAATGGCTCCATTACAGAAGTTACAATAGTGATCACACATCTCTTTCCTAGCTCTCACTATCTTCACTCTTCTCTCCTTTCTTACACATCCTCTCTCATTTCCATCCAAACCAATGCATAAGAAGGGACTCGAAGGAATCTCCTCTAACCACCTAATCATTACCCAGAGCAAACCGCATGTCAAATGTCATCATGTCTTGCCATACTCAAGTATCTACATCATGCAAGTGCTAGCTAATCCATAACTAACTCTACTTTACAACTCTTAATCCTATCATGATTACCATATCCTGGAATATGCTTTCCTTGAGTTGTAAGTCTTCATATTATAACCTTATCCATAAAAATTTCTAGTCACATATCCACGCATTCCTTTATCACGACTTTAACCGAGATCCAAAATGCGGTTAAGTCCTGACCTTGTTCTTACGCCTAGGTGCGACCCTTTGCGCCTCCCCAAAAGTTACTTTTTGGGAGCCTTTGCGCATTGCTTTGGTGTGCGGAAAAACCCTTCATGCCTCAAGTACTTGGTCATTTTAGGGGCTCAACAACGAGAGTGACATGCAAACAACAAAAGGGATGTTGAAAATATGTCCGAGAGCTAGAATCATCATATTTGTCATCATTACATCACAAGGTATAACGCGCAATGCCAAAATATTGTTTCAAACAATGGAGAACTTACAAAATATCCGAATTGTTCCACCACGAGAAGAAGAAGAAATCAATAAAAAGTACTAGCACAACAATGGAAGAAGAAATCATGACTAAACAAAGAGACGAATGTATTGAGCATCAACTGGTAAGACTTCCAAAATATAAACCATGCTGATATGTTGATTTTACAGGATCTAAATATAAACCATGCTATACCTCGTTTGGCTATTAAATGAATTTGACGTGCAATTAATTTGACATTAAAGCTTCAAATGGCATCGCCTAAGATTACTTCCAAATGTGTACCATCACTATTCCCAACAAATACACATGTAGTTTGGATGTTAGTTAACATTAATGACTTGTCGAAATATTTGTGTTTAAACTATAAAAAAATCTAAAAATTGATGGGTGTCACTTTGATAGTGGATGAGAAAGAAAAATAAACATTTTTATTAATCATAGAATCTAAATATGACTATAAAAAGCTTCAGCCAATCGAAAAAAAAAAAAAAAAAAACTTTTTAAAATATAAGTTAAATAAAAAACATTTTCTTATAAATATTAAAGAACAGTTGGCATGACACTATTGGTCAAAAAAGATAAAGTTATTTGCAAATCTGAAACCTATAAAACTTGCCTTCGATAGTATAATAACAAAAATGTATACACGACATTGACCTTCGTTCAAGTATACCTAAAACAACTCCCACTTTCTCTTGCTTTTGAATTAATTGTCACACTTGATGCCAATTTTATTTTCCTTCTCCCACACTAATATAAACCAATATAAACCTTTTTGGTAGGGTTTGCCATCTCATGGCCTTGTTTTATTAAAATCATTACATTTATTTTCCTAAACACTCCCTTTTGAAAGATTCCAAAGGTTATGAAGACATTTCAATTGAGAAGAGTTCAAAGACTGTGAAGGCATTGTAGTTGAAAAGATTTTATTGATTACGAAGAAACTTTAATTTTGCAGTTTCCTCGTTGGAATCTTTAAAGAAAAGTAAATTTTTGGCTTGCTTTGTGGATTGAGGGGAGCTCTTTTATATTGTTGATTCTCGTTTAAAGTAACAAAATTTAACTTTGCATGAAGTATTAAAAAGAATGGAGAATATCATAGTTGGGGCCTGGGCCTGTTGAAGAATGTTGTGGAAGTACGAAACGTGCAGGCCAATAGATTTATAATCTTAATAAACACGAAATAGAGAAAAGCTAGGACGAAATGTAAGTGTTAAATGAAGTATATTCAACAAAATCTGGAATTGTCACGTCTTCGACCAAAGGCGATATCTTGGTACTCGTCGTAGCAACCTCCTATGAATTCATACATTAAAATGAAAAATGTTCCATGAAAAGAAAAAGTATGAAAGGAAAGTTCGTGGAAATTTTACAAATAGGATTCCATGAAACTTGTTATCATAGGATTAGGATACATTATTATTAGACTGGTTGTGGGTAGAATCAGATATACCTAAGTTCCACTATGATTTGCACAAGTAAGCATTCTAAAACGGATGTGCATACACTCTTATTTTGGATAATATATTCAATATCATCATCGGATTGACCCAACATTACAAATGAAAAAATGAGATAAACCTAGAGGCCAAAATTGTTTCTAATATAGCTATATCAATGCATGACGCCAAAATAGAGAGTTTGACTAGAGTTTGATATTTTAATTTTAATTTGAAATAAAATTCATCCATTAAGTTTGATTGGGCTTTATATTTTAGTTTTCATTTGACCATAAAATATATGCAAAAATTTTTACAACCCTCTCGAAACTTGTCGATGTAAAATATGACTGTGTTTTTATATATACCTATTACGAATAAACATATATTAGATTGAAAGAATTCCTATTTTGTAAATTTTTTAGTAGTGTGCTAACAAGGTTGGTATGCATATTATAAACTAGCAATCATACGTGAAATGTATGATGGGAACACCGAATAGGATCTTTTGAAGGATTCATATTAGATGAAAAGAAATACAAGGAGAGGAAGATGAGTGAAGATGAAGGGGTTAGCGGATGGAAAAGTGTGGGTGTAACGGAAATAGAAAGTAGAAACAATGTGAAACTCAAATGTAGAACAACATGACATCGTCTATGGAAATCCTTTGAAGGAGAACAAGGGTGTTGTTCAAGACGTTGTGGAAACAAAAAAAAACAAAGGCACGCCCCCTAAAAGAAAAAGCAAACAAAAAAATAAAACTACTCCCCCTCATGGCTTTCATATGTATTAGTTATTTAATTGTTACATGGTAGGTGGATTATTGCTTAATAAATACTCTTACACTACATATTAAATGCGTGTCATCTTTGCCAATCTTCAATGTACTTGTCTTTTACCTACATATCATTTTATAATACAATATTTATGTATCTACACCTCTTGGTTACTACATATTAAAAAACGTTTGAATCTCCCATCCACCTATCAAGCATATATACAAATAGAGCACTCTCTCATTTTCCAATTATAGAAATAAAATTAGTGTATTATCATTGGTAAGTAAGGCAAGTTGCTTGCACACATTGTATTGGTGTTGGGAGCTTTCACAACAATTAAACATCACCCACACCTTGTATGCCTTTTTATCAATATTTCCTTGATATGAAAAGTATAACAATGAAATTTTAGGGTTTGTAGGTTATAGATATTTTAGATTTATCCTCATCCTATATGTCATTATCAATATTTTCTTAATAGGACAAGTTTAATGTAAGAAATTTAGGGTTTGTAGAGGTAGGACACATTTTAAATTTGTTTTAAGGGAATTCGATATAGATATTCCTTAGATTGATAAGATTGTGGTTGAAAAGATATGATATGAATCGTATAGCTTCAAAAGTATCGTATCTATTGTTTGTTTCTCCATCTATTTAATAGCAAAATAAAAGTTGAGTGGGAAAAATAAACCCATGTCAAACAAACCCACTAACCGCATTAAGTGTTATTCAAAACCAAAAGCAAAACATGGAGAATGACACATCCTAAATGGCCTTTCAAACTTGTCATTTTCCTTGCATAATAATAAAAGCACTTTATTGAGATCCAGAATCGTTAACCATGCTAAAATCCAAGTTAACGTTGTAAATTTAGCAATAATTAGATAGTTACATTGAGAATTAAATTAAATAAATAAACAAAACGTTACGGGAATCAGTACTAAGTCATCCTAAAATCAACACCATTATGGGTTAAATCAGACCTGCACATGGAGATAAATCTGTAACCCTAATATCTCTTCATTTTACTATATACAAATTGATTGATCTAGCTCTATATTTGTATCATTATGTTGTTTTCTTTGTTATATGCGGAAGAAGAAGAAGATTGAGGATTTAGAGGTGCTTCATTTGGGTATAATGTCTAGTTGTATTGATTTTACTTCTTATGCTTCTGAGCACCTGTGCCACGTGCAATATAACCTTTATAACACCATTCTCGAGGTACATGATGGCAGTCCTATGGAAGATGTGGATTGTAGTGTGACAACCATTCAAGACTTCATCCGCATTGGCACATAAGCATTGGATTTTAACGCATGTACTGCAACCTCCCTCTACACCGTTGATTTACTGAAATCCACCAGTCTTGACAAGCCTCCACCCATATACATTCTCACTGTGTATATGCCTTCAGCGTAATTAAGTAGTGTAATAATAATGTTGGCGTGTACATTAAAAAGACAATATTAAAAATAACCATCAATGAAAATTTGTTGGATGGTCATAAATAGTTGTCAAAAGTGCTTCCAATTCAAACATTTCAATTACTTCAAAATCCCAAAATAATTAACTATCCGACAATTTTTCTTGTGAAAACCTTTAAATTAACATAAACACATGATTGGGTTGTAATTGAGTTAATCCTAGATTTGGTAATAATTGCGAACGAGGGGTATTTACAAGGCACCAACTCTTAAAAAGAAATCAATAGGGAAAGAGGTTAGAGGATGAGAACCTCGAATCGGTAGATTGCATGCTTATGTGATAAGTGAACCTCTTTACCTTGTAATTATTACCAAAAGAGAAAGAAAACAATAAAAAAATATGTTAATGTTTACTCGTGGTGGTCATCTTAAAATGAGGTGAGATGGATTAAAAATACACAATTTTAAAAATACCTTCTTTATATCATTTTGAGAAAGCTATTTTATCCACGTTTTTTCATCATTAATATATTTGTTACTAAGTGTGAGGGTCGAATTAAGGGCTCTATATGTATATTGAAAATTATATATCACATGCAAATTTTCATAGGCGGTTGAGCACTACATATAGTTTGATCCTTCCCTATAATAGTGGTATGTGACATGAGGCATCACATTAGTGAGAGTGTGGTAAGGTAGTTCAAACCAACCATTGTTACCTCAATTTTCAAGCCTTAAACACAAGGGGGGGGTTTTGAGACAAGGAGAATCCACATCTTATCACAACACAATCATCACACAAATAAAAACCCATAAATTAGATCTCTAGAAATAGGTTAACAAGACTACAATGATCATATCAAGTGTGTATTTCCATAAGATATGATCATATCCCCCTGTAAAATTTTTGGTGCTAAAGGTTTCCGATTCTTGCAAACCTTTCTTGCTCTTATTTCCAAATTGAGATAAGTTTTGAAAACTTTGACAACAATTTGATCCTCTTTTGAAAATATTTTGAGCATGATGCCACACATTTTATTCATATAATCTACTTCCTCTCATAAAGCTTAAAACCCCACTATACTCTATTGATTTATAATTGGTAAAACTATTAGCAAAACTAAGAGTGGAACACAATAAGACTATATTCACTTATTATGATGCTTATCCCATGTTTAGGTTGTGATAATTTATTCAATGTCATTAACTAAACATGTAGTACTAACACAACATTACAAATGATAAAAACAAGATAAACGTGTAGGCCAAAATTGTTTATAGTATAACTATATCAATTAGCTTAACAAAAAATAGTGAGTTTGAATGGAGTTTATTATTTTCAACTAAAAGAAAATTCATGCATTAAGTTTGATTGGGTTTAATATTTTAGTTTTCACTTCAATGTGTGTTATTTTTGGCTTGAAAATTTGTGGATCCATCAATTATTATTAATACGGGCCAAGAAGGTACTATTGTAATTGGCAATCCAACACGTGGTGTAAATTTTAATGGTTGCTTATAAATGTTTGTGTTTTTCGCTATAAAATACATGCAAAAATTCCACATCCCTATCTCTCAAAACTTGATGATGTAAAATATGATTATGTTTTTTTATATAAATATATACTTGTTATGAATAAATATATACTAGATTGAAAGAATTCATTCTCTCGTAATTTTTTTAGATGTGCTAACAATGTTGGTATGTGTATACACCCCAAAATTACATACTTGTTCCCAGTACTATCTAATTTCATAGCCTAATTCATACCCTCTTACGATTGAATAATCAAATTAATTAATCATGCACATTACACCCATTCGGATTAATTAAATTAGTTCCTAACACACCTTAGCTAAGTTAATTATCATTTATTAAATAAATGGTTAATTAATTATCTTGCACATTGTAGATAATTAAATTATTTACTTAATCAGAAAAATACACCTATTTTCCTAGTCAAATGCCATTTACACTCTTTTTGAACTCCACTTCCTCATTCCAGTTAACTAGCATTCTCTTGCACGCCTCATCATTCCATTGTTTCTCTCTATTTAACATTATTATTTTACAGGTTGTTTGTAGCACTAACACATCCATCTACACGTGTTGGTGTCCTCTGTAATGCCAACACAATCCAGTGCATGCTCTAGTGTGATTACGCTAGCGTAAAACTGTATGCGCTAGCGTGTTTTGTTGTTTTTCTTTATTTTTCTACTTATTATAGAATTTTGTTTGTTTCTAACCCCTGTTTTACAGTAATTTCATATTATGATTCTATAGATCTACAGTTTCTAATCATTTCAAGTATTGTTAAGAGGGAATTCACTTTTCTCTTAATCACGAAAAGGTCATGCGTATGCTCTTTCCTTGATTTTTTAAAGTGATCTTGGAAATCCTAAATGTGATCATTTTCCAAGTAGTGTTTTGAGAATGAAAAATTTCTTTTCTTAATTAAAATAATCTCAACACATATTCTCTTTCCTCACACTTCTTAAGTGATCTTGGAAATTAGAAACGTGGGCTTGTTTCTTTCGTCTTGTCCTCTCCACCTCAAGAAAACATATTAATCCTTGTTTGCAGGACCAACTCTAAAGGAGGTTATTCTTAAACTACTAACTACAGTTTCCTTGAACGACACTTAAAACAACTTACTAACTGCGCAGGTTACCTCAGTAAAATAAAAGTGGTTAAGACAATCTCATCTTTAATCAAGATAAAATGAACAATTCACATTGTATTTGCAGGTGTGGGAGACAAGTCTATTGCCCATTTTATATGACTACGGGAAATGCTTTAGCTTAAGCTATAAAGCTCATTGTGATGAGTACCACATGAACCATAAAGTAGTCGACACATTCAGGGAACTAGCTGACAAAACAGGTACCCCCAACCTACCCGATTAATATGCCTGTGAGATTAGAGTCACATACATCCAAAGAGTGGTAACCCTAGTGATTCATTTGAGCAAGATATTTGCTCATTATTTCTAAGGGGGTAAAGTAAATCCGCTAGCTAGTAATAAAGCACCTCGCTCGCTTGGGTATCTTCTGACACATAATTGAGAGAACCAACTAGGAAGACAAACACCGACCAATCTAAGGCTAAGGCGAGAGGCTAAAACATCCATAAACAAAAACTCTCTTTTTCTTTTTCTTTTATTTTATTTCTTTTTTAGTAGTGTTTCACACTCGTATCTACATTCTCATTTTCGTATCTTTTCTCATTATCCAAATAATCCTTATTTAGATTCTTCATCTTTTGTATCATTTTCAATCTTTCCATAGACTCCTTATTTGGATTATTTTTGGTCTCATTTTCACTCTTTCTCAAATAATACTTATTTGGATTCATTCTCGTATCTTTTCTACTTTCCCAAATACTCCTTATTTGGGATCATTTTCACCTCTTTCCAAAATCTCCAAATTTTCCTTATTTGGATTTATTCTCATCTCTTTTCTTATCATCCTTTTCCTTCATTGGAAATCATTCACTATCTCCCTTTTGCACTTTTTCAAATCTTCTTTTGGATCATCCATCCTTTCCAAACTTTTCTTCATTTGAAATTGTCACTTTACAAACAAGTCTAAGTCTTGAGTTGTGGACATCCATATCCACACTTAAGCACTTTCATCCTTCATCTAAGTCTTGACATCATGATACTCACTTTATCACGGTCAAGCACTATCGTGATCACCTTGATCTATCATTTTCATAAGTCTTGAGTTTAACATTTACATTGTTAAACTTCAAGCATTCCATCATCTTACATCATCACATTTCACATTCACTTTGTTGAATTTTTGACATCTTCAATATCTCTTCCCTCCTCTCTTTTAAGCATTCTCTTTTCTTTAATCTAAGATCCTCAATCAATCACTTTTCCTTCATCTCATATCTACACTTTTTGAGTTTCGAACCTTTTTCATCATCATTTCTTCACTTCTTATTTCGACATTCATGTTATTATGATTTGAGTTCTCTCTTTCCACTATTTAGTATTCTCTTAATACTCATCTTGTTAAGAGTTGAGCACCTTCATCATATTTCCAAGTCTCCTCTTTCAACACTAATTTTGTTGAGATTTGAGCACCTTCATCGTATTTTCAAGTCCCCTCTTATAACACTCGTTTCATCACAAGTTCAACAACCTAACCTATTTCACCTCTTTCCTCTTCACATTCAATTTGTAACTAGTCTAGGAACCTCTCAAAAAAATTCATCTCTCTCTTAACACTCATTTTCTTAAGAGACCTCTAACTAATATTTCAATCCCCTCTTCTACCTTAACAATACTTATTTTGTTAAGTGTTGAGGAGTCATACATTTTTTTCTCTAAACATTCATATTGTTAAGAGTTAGCATCTCAAATATTTTCATTTCTCTTAAAACTCACCTTGTTAAGAGTTAAATTTTCAATCTTTTAGTCTCTCTTAACACTCATTTTGTTAAGATTTGATCACATCATTTTGTTAAGTCTCTTCTCTTTTAAACATCAAATTTTAACAGTTGAGAAAACTAACCTTATCAAAGTCTCCTCTCCTATGTACTTTCACTTTGTTAAAGGTTCAAGCAAATCACTTAGCTTATACAATAATTCTTCCATCTTAGAATTTATTTTGCTAAGAGTTCCGCAATTGGACTTTTGCGTTCAAACCTTTTTCTCTTCATTCATATTAACATTCACTTTGTTAAGGGTCGAGAAA
The DNA here is from genome assembly GCA_018340775.1 of Taxus wallichiana var. yunnanensis. NCBI lineage: Eukaryota > Viridiplantae > Streptophyta > Pinopsida > Cupressales > Taxaceae > Taxus > Taxus wallichiana. Next base: position 330,138,139 of record CM031241.1, on the reverse strand, counting down.
AGTTGAGCTTCATTTCCCCCTCTTCCATATTAGCATTCACTTTGCTAAGGATTGAGTTTTCTATCACACCTCCTTTCTTAATTCTCAATCTCTTTCAAACATAATGGATTCATGTAAGACATCACGTAACAAGTTATTAGAACAACTTATTGAGATGGAAAAACAACTAGCACTCATATCTTCCAAAGTCACTAGTGGCAAAATCGATAAAGAATCAAAGAAGCACATGGATGATCCATCTAAAACCTATATTTTGCCACATAAAGAGAACAAAATATGAAGAATGATAACCCATAATTTATCCCACAATCCAATTCACCATTTTCTCGCAAATGAAAAATGATGAAAGACATTATTTCAGGTATGCAAAAACAATGCAAATAATTCAATTTTGATGAATTTTGTCCTTATACCTTCGATAAGGACATCTTACGCTTACCCTTTCCAAACTCTTTTGAGACACACAAATTTGTTGATAAATATAAGGGAAACAATGATCCAAGAGAGCATATCAAGGAATTATTCACAAGCATGCCATGAAGTGGCATATAATGAAATCTTTCTCTTGCGTCTCTTTCCATGAATTCTAGGAGGACAAGCTTTGTACCCGTTCTTACACCTTGCAAAGTGATCTATAACCACCTTCATGGACCTCTTAGATAAGTTATTCAAGAACTTATCTTTCAACCTTGACCCCAAATTCACAATGATGGATTTGTGCAATGCCAAACAATGACCAAATGAAATATTTTCCCAATTTTTACAAAGATGGAGAGGAATCAAAAATCGATTCCCATTTTCAATCCCTAAAAACACATGGTTAGTATCTTCATACCAAACCTTCATAGCGAGTTATCCTTTCACACGCATATGCACTACCTCAATAGATTTGAGGAGGTGTTCATAAAGGGAATGAAAATTGAAAAAAACCTCATTGTTAAAGGCTTGATCAAGCCTCATTCTAAAGACAATGGGCACACTTACAATGATCACAATACTAGCACTTATTGTGCAATAAATCTAGGTACGTCAATCGCAATGTTGTCAATGATGGTATCATGGATAATTAAAATATGCACAACATACATGAACAATCAACCAAAAATCCAATCATACAACCTAGCGAAAGCACCACTCTATGCAAAGTCAAATGTCATTTTACACCCCTCAGAGAAAGTCTCTCTAGTGTCTTTCATCAACTAAAAGAGGCTAGAATGATAAGATATCCAATCATAAAACCATTTTTCGCAAGATAGTATAAGCCATATTGGTTTAAACCTAATACATAATGTGACTTTCATCACATTGATGGTCATTCCATAGATAGATGTGTGCAATTTAAGAATTATGTTCAAGACTTACTTGACGACAAAGCCATTTTTATAGAGTTTGATGACAAATCTATCAAAACTGAAGACATGTAAATTATCATAACTTCTCAAGAAGAATTAAAATGTTTTCCAGACTTATACATATAATGAAATTTAATGAGATCATGATGAAAAAGTCATGTTTCTCTAACTCAAAACCAATCAATCTCTTCTCCATATTTTCTTCCATTCATCCAAGCAAACATCAAAATTGTTTTAGAAAACAACCTTCCAACATTAAACGAGCTTGAACTTACTTCAAGACTCCCTTTCAACCCTTGATATAACTATAGACTCTACATAAGAGGGTCCATCATCAAGTGCCATTGAGCTTGATTCTATTCTTTCACTACCTACTCTTATCCCTAATATCGATAGCAGACAATGAATTATTTATTTAATGTGTGAAACAAATGAGCAGAGCCTCAAATATAAAGCCTACGAGAGGAAGGAGGATAGTTACGGGAGGAAGGACAGTTATAACTGTCCATCAACAACAACAATGTATTATGAATTAAACTAATGCTAACATTCCCCCCCTTAATACATTGCTCTTACAAATGTACCCCTTAAACAAATCAAACTTCACTTTGCCGAGAGGCTTGGTGAGAATATCTATAATCAAAATCGGTAGAGGGCGATCTTTGGAGTTGAATTTTGTGGTTCAAGATCTGTTCATGAATGTAGTGACATTCAACCTCATTATGCTTTGTTCATTCATGAAAAACAGGATTCTTCACAAGTTTCAACACACCTTGATTGTTGCAGTGAATGGTGGGAGGTTTCTCTTCAGGAATCCCTATATCTGCAAGAATGTGTCATAACCAAATTGCTTCACACATAGCTCCTCATGTGACATGGTATTCAGCCTCAATGGATGAGAGAGCAAGAACAGTTTGATTCTTGCTAATCCACGAGATAGGTCTAGATCCGAGATGAAAAACATATCCTGAAGTGGATTTCCTGTCATCAACGGATCCTGAATAGTCTCGAGTCTGTATATCCATGTAAGAAGAACTGAGTGTTCTTCGATACTCTGACCAAAGTCAACTGTACTCGGACATATCTCAACACATGCTTTGCTTCTATCCAATGACATTTCTTCGGCTCCCGCATAAATCGCGAGATAGCTCATCAAAGCAAAGATATAGCCTGGTATAAGTGAAGTAAATGAGACTCCCTACAAGCTTCCCGTAGTGAGTGCCATCTACCTATGGTGAATCCTAGAATCTAGATAATTATAAACCTTTTTCCATAGGTGTGGACATTGGTTTACAATTTGACATTCCATACTTCTCCAGGAGTGTCTTGGCATATTTCATCCGGGAGACGAAGATATGATTCTTCTTCGTGATATCTCTAAGCCAAGACAATAGTGAAGTAGCCCCAAATTGTTCATGTCGAAGGATTTCTTCGATCATTCTTTACATCATCCACAAGATTGTCGAACTTCCTGTGATCATAATATCATCTACGCACAAAACCGAATAACAATCCTTGTTCCTACCTTCTTGATATATAAATTTGTATCTTAGGGGCTACGAGTGAATCCATGCTATAATAGGTGATCATCAATTTTTATTTACCATGCCCTAGGTGATTGTTTGAGTCCATAAAGTGAATTTATCGACAACATACCTTGTGTGGTTGATGCTCGTCTACAAACCCTTCAGGTTGGGCCATGTATACTTCTTCTTTGAGATCACCGTTCAGAAAAGCACTCTTGACATCCATCTGCTAAAGTTTCCATCCATTTTTGCTGCCAGTGCACAGACAACTCTGATGGTTTTGATCTTCGCAGTGGGTGCGAAGGTCTCTTCATAGTCAATTCCTTATTGCTGAGCATAACCATTTGCAACAAGTCATGCTTTGTGTTTGTCGATTGAACCATCTGCCTTATATTTTGTTTTGAAAATCCATTTGTAGCCAATGGATTTCTTACCTGGAGGTAGATCGACAAGTTCCCACGTCTGATTCTGAAGTAGGGAATCATATTCAACATTCATAGCCTATTTCCATTGTGGTTGGTCTAATGCCTCACGAACAGTGTCAGGTTTGGTGCTATCAACAACTAAACTCATGAGTGCAAAATTTACCTCATGTTTGGCTTGACTTCGTGTTCTGACTCCCGTAGAAGTATCAAGAAGTGAGTTTAGGTGTGCATCCCCAATAGTATTTTGGACCCATTTCAGATGTTGGTGTTGTTCTTCTTGATGTGAAGATGTGTTTTCTAGTGTGCCTAGATCAATGAATAAGTCTCCACTCATCTCTTCTTCTCTCTGAGAAGAATCATCTTGCCCATCATTTGGATGTGTGAGCAATCTATGTGACGAGGTCGGTACTAGATCTCCATTGTGTGGTAGGGAGTCAAAGGATGACTCATCACACACCACATCTCGACTCTCGTAGATTTTCTTCGTCTCAGGATCCATGAGACGATATGCCTTTGAGGTAGTACTATACCCCAAGAAAAGACATGGCAGTGTCTTTGGATTGATCTTCTTCCTTTTCTTATCTGGAACATGCATATATGTAGTACAACCAAAAACTCTCAAATGATAGATAGAAGGTTTATGACCAGTCCATACCTCTTCCGGTGTCCTGTTCTGCAAGATCTTTGTGGGTGCTTAGTTGAGTAGATACACTCGCTTGTCTAGATTGCTTACACTCCAAAATTGATCCTCCAACTTGGCGGTGGAGAGCATACAATGAGCCATCTCCATGACAATCTTGTTGTTTCACTCAAAATCCCATTCTGTTGGGGCGTGTAGGGTGCAATCAGATGTTGTTGAACGCAATCTTTTGCTTGGTATGCTAAGAACTTCTTTGATACAAATTCCCCCTCGATCTGAGCGGAGGAGAAGGAGAGGCTTCCTAGACTTGCCTGGTGGCTTGCTGGTAAAAGGTTTGGAAATTGGAAAATGCCTCACTCTTCTTCTCGGAGGAAATATACCCACATTTTCTCGTGAGTAATCATCAATGATGAGCTGGAAGTATTCAAAACCTTGGAAGCTAGCTGGCAGGGTCTCGCACAGATCGGTGTGTACAACCTGAAGATGCTCCATAGAATGATAAGAGCTCTATTTGAACGGACCTCTGTGTTGTTTTCCCGCAAGACATCCCGAGAAAACAGGTAAGGAATGGGAGAGTGGAGGAATCCCTCTTACCATTTCCTTGCACTTGAAGCGATGCAGAGCCCCGGCTGAAAGATGACCATATCGAAAGTGCCATAGTGTAGTGGAATCCACCATTGAAGCAAGAGAGAGCAATGTTAGATGAAGTGACCGCATCCAGTGTAAATAGACGGCCCTTTATAAATGCTTGAGAAATAACTAAGTCTCCTGGGAAATGATGCGGACTTGACCCCTTTCTCGAACAAAGAATTCGACCCGCATTCAATAATTAAGAAGTTGACTCACAGATAAGAGATTTGAGGTCAAACCTGGAACATATAGCACCTTCGTGAGTGTACATCTTTGTGTCCCAAGAGGAATGATGACATCACCAATCCCCGCCACAATATACTCTTGATTATCTATGATGGTGATCCGATCTCCAGTGGGCCGGTCACTCAGGGTATGGAACAACTTCTTATTGCCAGTCATGTGTTTTCTGGCACCCAAATCAATCAACCAGACACTTTCTGACGACTGTGAAGTCTGCGAGACTAGGACAATGTCCGGATGAGTTGTGTCTGGAACCTCTTCATCGGAGGAGGCATCCTGCTGAGCAGCAATATGACCCTTCTACCTTTGATTATGAGCATGCCATTGGGATTTCTTAGAATATCCTTATCCAGAAGTGCTCTCTTCACCAAAGTTTCCATGCTTGCGGCCATTGTAATAACAGTTCGTAGTCGTGTGCGTATTCGTGGAGCAAATGTGGCACCATCGATCCTCCTTGTTCTGCTTTATGCAGGGTGGCCGTGGTGGCCACTGAGAAGGTTGCTGCTATGGATGCTGGTTCTGATTCTGAGGGGCTGACTACCCTTTCTGAGGCTTGTTGCTATGATTTTGCCTCCTGATCAGAGCCTTGTCTTCAAAGGCTTCTTGAACATTTTGAATGGCTTCTTCCTAGTAGAGATAATTCACCAGTTTGGAAAAACTCACCTCCTATTGAGTGATGGTCAATGTGGTGATCAGTGTCTAAAACCGGAGAGGAAGAGCTCACAAGGTGAATGGGACTAGCAACTTGTCGTCCACTGGTTCATCGAGAGCAGAAAGTTTTACGGGTAACTCATCCACACGCCGCAAGAAAGCTTCTACTGATTCGCCATCATGCATACTCATCGTGTGAAGATTTGTCTAAAGATGCAACATTGTCATCATATTCTTGGCTTCATAGATAGTGCTTAACGTAACCCATGCTATAGAGGAAGTGGTTGCTTGTCGAATGTGAGGTTGAACCTCATCGAAAGGCTCGAGTGATAAGCATTAATGCTTTTGCATCGACATTTTCATACTTAGCCAATGTATCGTGTCTTTGGGAGGGGCATCTGTGCTGCTAAACGATCCCCCAAAGATATTCAAATCGAAGAATCATCCGCATCTTTCCATGCGGAAAAATTTGGCCCTTTCAAGAGTTGGGCATTAGATAGCAATATTTTTGGAGCAGACATTGTTGGGTGTTGCACACTACACTTGTCGCTTTAGGATTCTGATCAACGTAGGATTATTCTCTACTTCAGATATGTAGCCAAATGCTAGACAAAACTAGTTGCAATGCACACCACATCCACACGTTCCAATGCCAACAATCAACAAGTCTTCAAATCACCACGCAATTCTTCTTTCACGAAAAAGAAATACTGCCATGTTTTTGCTTTCACGAAAAATACAAAGAATAACTTCTTCTTTGCTTCCAACGCAGCAACAGATTGCTGCACACTAACATCCACTTCTCCAAAGATATGTCCAGTCAACTTTCCACGTAGAAATGGAGTTGTGATTTCTCCTTCAGGCAGGTCTCCTATACACACAATCACTGGATAAACTTCCACGCAGGTGTCTCCAGGAAGGTCTGAAGCACGTATCAAGACAAGAAACACATATCATCTGTTAAAGAAAAAAAAGTCTTCCAAACGCCAAACAGGTTCAAGTCGTAAGACTCCACGCTGGCCAAACACGTCCCCATGTGCTCAGGTTTGGTCACTGGCTAAAGAATTAATGCCATGCCACGGGTCCTAGATAACTCCAAACAAATCGCTCCTACCAAAAACACCTTCTCTAAGTTTCCACGTAGGGAGAGGATGAGTGCTCTGATACCAATGATAGTAGACAATGAATTATTTATTCAATGTGTGTAACAAATGAGTAGAGCCTCAAATATAAAGCCTACATGAGGAAGGAGGATAGTTATGGGAGGAAGGACATTTATAATTGTCCATCAATAACAACAATTTATTATGAATTAAACTAATGCTAACAATATCTCTAGGCTGGTTGTAGAAATACAACCACAACAAGTTTGGACACTTGCGACAATGCAACCTTCCATGTCCATAATGCTTCAAATGATCAATCTTGTAGGCATCTATTTAGTGATGATACCTATGCATCACTAAATCCACATGTGTGCACTCTACGAGGTACGTATACCCAGGAATATCCTTATATAAACGTTTCAAGATTTGATTGAAAATATAACATCAAACAAATTAATTCACTTCCCGAAAGATCAACATTTAATATTTTCTCTCTACGGCCTATAAGGATCCTCAGATGTACATCTAGGGATCAATCCTTCTTTCCTCGCACTCTTCCACTCACGAATGAATATGAATCTCAACATATTACCCACCTTGAAAATCCTCCTCTAACATCACATAGGTCTTCTGATCCCATCGAAGACTTATCTAATCATACATCCATTGACTTGGATCTCTTCTTCCCAAGTCTTGTATTTCAAGACCTATCAAATCTTTTGATTCTCTCCTTTGAATTGGACCTTTTCCACCCAATTCTTGTACTTTAGGACATATCAAATCCTCGGATTCCCTTCGTTGACTTGGACCTTGTCCACCCAAGTCTCTTACTTCAGGACTTATCAAATCCTCAAATTTCTTGCTTTAGCTTTGAACTCGTGCTCCCAAATCTCATAAATCAGGACTACTTCAATCATGGATACATTGAAAATCCTTCTAGCTACTCCTTTTACTTGGATCTTGTCCACCCAAGTCTCGTATATCAAGACTCATTGAATCATTTGATTCACCTCTTTGACTTGGATCTCGTCTCTTGCCCAAGTCTCGTAAATCAGGACCATTCAAATTTCATACATATGGATTTGTTCCTTGGTCGTTCCATTACAAACCTTCATCCGCCAAAGTTTAGAAAAATTAAAAATCATAAAAAGAGAAAAATCCATATCAAACCCATCATTAAAGCACTATTTGAACATAAAAAATGTAGAAGCGAAACATCTTCTTCCATGGGTTCTCTCTACACTAGGGAAGGCTCTTACATAGTTAACTCATTTAATAAAAATATTTAATTGTTTCATCCATTGGTAGATATATTAATCATACCATTATCATATCTTCACATTCTTCACTTTATCATAACACAGGTTAACCTTATTCCTATTGGGAATTGTGTGTCTCATCCCTATTATGGTTTCTACCATTCTAGATATTTTTACCTACGGTTTGTCTCAAAGCTTACTGATGGAAAATCCTCCTTTCAAATAAGCTCTTTCTTTAGTACAAAGCATCAAACTTCTTTAGCTGGACCCTTTTGACCGTCCATCTCGGTCTAGGCGGTGTTGAACCCTTGCGCCCTACTAGCCACATGCGGGGCCGAGACTTGGGGCGTAACACTCCTTCCCAACAAGCACAATATCAATAAATAAGGAAAAATCAATATAAAATAATAAAAATAAAAATCAATCATTACACCTTTCGTCCTTCACAATCTTCGGTGATGAGCCCATACTTCTTACTAGTAGTATTAGGCGGGAGCAGAGGGACGATGTCCTTACTCACCTGCATTTTTCTTCGATGTTGAGCCATTTTTCCTTTTATTGATTGCATGAGACAAGCTGTAGGGGTTCCTGTTATCACCGAATCACAGCACCCCTGGAGATATACTTGAACTCACGGTGTGATTGGATAACATGGGTACTATCTCCAAGTTGTGGGACTTGCTACTTGAGATAGACCTCCAGAGAAAGCTGGTTCTTGCTCCTAAACTACCTGCCACAATCTACTCTAATGCAGGATAAGCTAACTGTTCTAATCTAAATTTCCAAGGGACCAGGGAGAGAGAATACATAAAATGAAAGCCTACACTAAAGCGGTGATACACCAGAAAAGGAGGGTGTGAGAGTAATCTCCAAATGTGTGAAATACAGAGGCAAAGTGCACACTAGAAGAGGTGATAACAATACCTTCACAAAAACAATTAACAAAGTCTTCAGAAAATATGAATCAAATGTGCTTGGTCAAAAACATCCCAAGAAGTTGTTTTTGCTAAAATAGAGATAACAATTCCTTTAACCGGATCTTATCAATCAGTAGGCCATCTACGGATCTAAGTCTAGTCAAAACCTATAAAGTGGAATCATCTTGGAATCGGTCATATACTCTTGACTGAGGATGAGTTACATTTTTTTCACATGGATCATTGTTACATCTTGTGTATTAGCATCCATCATCTTCATTTTTATATCAATATTTACTCGGTTTTCACATCCTTCTCATCTCTCGATGATGGACCTCACATCTTCCTAATTGTGTGGAGTCACGAATGGAGTGAGAAATCCTATAGTTACATCATATATATCTTGCCAATGGAATGAAATGCTTATAATTGTTTGAAAATGAGTTTAGACTATGTAACCCTTTTACCGAGTCAAAAACAAAAACATTCAAATATGTTTCAAAATACAAATACATTCAACTATGTTTCAAAATACAAAAACATTCAAATATGTTTCAAAATACAAAAACATCAAATATGTTTCAAAAATCAAAAAAATATTAAATTGTTCCAATATTAAAAAAAAAAAGTATAAAACTATCTAAAATTCAAAACACAATATAACACTCTCAAAATCAAAACATTCAGATAATGTTTGACTAAATTTCAGCATCTCGTGTAACATAGTTCAATAATTTTTCCATTTAACGATGCTTCTCATGATCATTCTAGATCATATTTCACTAATAAATTTTCTTTCTTGTGGTTAATGTCTATGCTCGAGGTAATAAATTACTCTTTCGCAATATAAATTTTCTTGTGGCACACTTGGATTTCACATTTTATTCCAATACAGATCACACTTCAATGGGATCCAATTAGAGTATTTTTTGGAATATCTAAGCATCACTCCGCTCTTTGGTCGGATCCCATCCTCTCGTGCTCTAAGCTATCGCTTGGGGGCATTCATATTTGTCTAGTTATTCAATGTGGAAAACATTTGAAGTGTCATTAGACGTAGTTAAATTACAAACTGTCTGCTATATTGTTGTAGTTTATTAACATTGTGACAATGTTTTTGCTTCTTTCAGTTTGTTATTTTGTTGTACTTTGTTTACGTTTGTTGTAGACCAATTGCAAGAAAAATCTCTACATGTTAGTTCACATATAACTTTGGTGTAGTTCCTTCCTATTCATATTGAGTTTGTTTGATATACTTGTTTGATGCTTTCAGCATCATCATTTATGCATAATAAATCAGGGGTAACAAACACGCTGCTCCTCTTCTTTGCATCACGTTTTTATAACACTTTTTAAATCCATAAAAAAATCATATTTTCACAAAACAATACAAAAACATATCTTCATAAAACAACAAAAAAGTTATATGTTCAAAAATTAAAAAAAGAAAAAGAAAATCAGAAAAATTTCAAACAAACATTCACTTATCACAAAAATCCTACAATTAGAAAACCTTGAAGTGGATATTTCAACATTTCAACACAATCTTGATAAAGTCCTACTTTTATCTACTACCCTAGTGATCATTTCAATCTTATGACTATCACTTTCTTCCCTTTGTATGATTCCTAATCCTGCTTGGGGAAAATCAACTCAGATCATTTGTCAACTAGATCCAACAAGAGTGTCATGAGGAGTATCATTACTCTGCTCTTCAGTCTGATCCTATTCCCACCTTGGGGGCATTTGCATCTACATACTCATCATTGTGGCATGCATTAGGGGCATAGCTGATTGTCTTCTTTTTCAAAGTTGTGTTGCATTGTTGATGTTTACTTTTGGACCAATTACAAGTAGTGTGATAACATCTTGGTACTTTCCTAACCATGATGCTTGCACCTTCTTTGTATATTGGACTTGTTTTCCTTTTTATATTTTATTTGCTTTGTGTGTGTTTTTTACGTGCATCCGGTTACCCATCTTGATTCTTTCATAATCATGGTGACAACTCTATTGTGCAACAAAAAAATAAAGGTTGCTCTTATATTCACATTCTCCAATAACGCTCATGCTACGATCACAGTTCCTTCCATCCTTGTTCAACTTCCTTATGTTCTTCCTATCAAGCGGTCGTCCACCGCCTTATTGTGTTATCCACTCGCTTGGGCATTTCCTTACTATCCTATTCGTTGGAGCATTTAAATGCTTCATCAAGGCAAATATAAACATCTACCTTTCTTTCTTATCTTCCGTTCACCGATTTGTATGCGTCTATTATCTTTAAAATGTTATTACTTCGTAATGACACTATAAAGAGGGGAAAATGTAGACACTCCAAAATTACATATTTGTTCCTAGTACTATCCAAGTGCACATCCCAATACATAGCTGATGTGAAAGACATGTTTGTTAGCCATATAGATTTCTACATTCACATTATTCATTCAGATTCAACAGTATGGATCTGATATTACACTGCATTAGGTCTTCTCTTTGGGAAAAAATTGTTGTACAGGAAGCAAAACCCGATTTCATGGGGAAGAAAGGATATGATTTAAGGGAAATAATACTACAAATATTTTGCTTCGAGCTTCATTGTGTATTCAAATTGATTACCGAGATGCATTGATGACTCCATCTTATTCAAATACCCTATTTCAATATATGATCCCTAATCTACTGTGATCCATTAAAGATTTGGCATCGATCTCCAACATCTGCTTATCTTGCAGACTATGACAAATTGGCAATGAATAGCCTCATCTCGGCCTACCTGTTTGGTGTTATTCCCAACAAGATAGGTCAACATCGAAATTGTCTTCACATTTTTTTGACTAGGCGACGTTCTCTCCAAATCCGCTGCAAGATACAATCTGGGGTTGAATTTGGAGATCCAACTCCATGGTAGAGCTCCTAATGGGTCCCTTCACATCCTTGGTTTGGATGCAAACCATCACTCGAGCTCCTCAGCTACAATCCTCTGTGGATAATCTGGGTAGTGGATTGGCATGGCTTTGGAAACTCTGAGAAGTGGAATTTTTGAGGCTCGCTCGGTAATAAAATTGGCTCTAATTTGAACTAATGTCTTCAACATTGTATTCTGCGATCTCGAGATTACCCATAACCCAACTCTTTCTCCTCCGATTTGACTGCGACTTGAAAGGACCTCCAACGCGGTCGATCTTGAATTGCCTGTATTGACGAAGAGCCTCTCTCTCTGCAACTTGATACTTGCTCAACAGACCCCTGCTCACCGAGCTTAGCTTTCTCTTGGCACCGACTGTCCTCTCGGATTTATCTTGTCCCACCAATAGTGTCCCACTGGCCTGACTTGGCTCCCCTACGAAACATGCAAAGGGAGATACCTATGAGTGTTTATTAAGAAGATTTTTATTTTTATTTGGCGGGGAGAGGGGTGTGTATCTCAATTAGAAAGAAAATATTTTTTCTATATAAGAAATATTCATTTTCCGAAAAAGGGGGTAGAAATCATATTTTTCGAAAAATTATAGATGGGTCACTTTTGATGGATGCATTTTCCGCTGAAATCGACAAAGGAATTGTACATTTGGGGAGGGGGTTACAAGTCAAGTGAACTTCAAAACGTCATCGACAAGCTAACCAACGCTACTTCTCGAACGTCAAAATGTCATCTACATGCCAACTAGCGCTACATCTCCAAGAGGTAATTCATCTCTCCATATTAGCATGAAGGGGGGAATGTTAGGAATTAGTCCTAATATGGGTGTATGTGTGAGTATTTGTGTCTAAAATATTAATATGTGATCCATATAATAATATTTTAAGTGAGTTGTGAAAACTAATCACATAGGATTTAAAATAGTGTTTTTAGGAAGATTAAGGGAAAATAAGTTGTGAAAGATTTAAGGGATATAAGTAGTTGAACTACTCACCTAGATTTAGTGTGCAAGGTTGGTGGAATATCTAGCCAAAGTTATTATTAGTGGAACCTCCTTAATATTAAATTATAGACAAAATAATACAAGGTGTTACATAGTAGGGAACAACCGGCAGTGGGCACGGCCTCACAAATGCCACGAAGGCAAACACAAAAAGGCCCATAGGGCAATAGAAACTAAACAGGCCCGGGCCTAGAAGGATCCACGTAGCCAAAAACAAACTGAGAAGCTGAAACATGAGGAGCCGCCGCTGAGCCAAAATAAATTGGAACTGCCGAAGCCACCACAGATTGAGTAACATGTCGATTAGCAGGAGGCACAAAATGCCCTTTCTTCTCCTTAGACCTCGTGACCACAATCTAGTTCTCGGAGTGGGAAGACAAGGCTAACGGAGAATCTCTTGAAGTTTAAAACTTTGGTAGCCAAAGTTATTCATTAATATGTTGAATTAATATTTATTGAGCTTATACTCTTTCGCGAGGATGAAGTAAAACCCACATATAACGCGTATGCTGGCTCGCTCTCACTACGTTACACTAATACTGTTTTCTAGCTGCTGTCTGTGTATTATCTTTGTTACGTTACACTAGATACTGTTTTCTAGCTGTTTTGCTGCGCTTACCTGTGTATGCGTCTGTGTAATATCCTGTGAAGGAAAAGCCATATCTATCTTTGTTGGAGAGTTTGAAGCCTTCTCTGTGTACAAGTCAGTTGACATTAACAATGGCGAATTTATGCGGAGTTGTCACAGCGCTCTCTCCCAACCTGTTTAGGATGATGCGTATTGTTCCTGATAAGCAAGACTACAGTTTTGTTGAAAAAGTCCAACTCCCTGAAGATGAAATTTTAGGTCTCTGTAATAAGCTTCTGCCTTCTTCGGCTTCTATTTACATGGGTAACCCACCTCGGATCCGAATCGACTTCGACGGATTAAATCAGCGATATTTATCAGCTGTTGGAATCTATGGCGACAAGAAGATGATGGTAGCCATTTTTCGCATGGAGCACCTGGTAGATGAATCGGTTCTGGCTGTGATGGAGGGTGGTGTCTTTGAGCCCGGGCTCTACGTCATTGTTCCGCAGCAGGCAACTGATACTGTGGTTGCTTTCTACTGGCACGAAGGTGAGCATTTCAGGGAAGCGTCTAGAAAAGACGTTTCTTGCAATTTTATCAGATATTTGGTGGAGCTTTGCGATTCTGTGTATATTTGTGTGGAAGGGAGCTATCCTTTTGACTCCCTGGCTGTATCTGTCGCAAGTTCATGCTCTAAAGCTGCGCGTACAAGAAGGGTTCATGTAACCAGTGTGAAAAATTCTGAGAATGATGTGGATCTTTTGCCTGGTTTTAATATAAGGATCGAGGGAAACGCCGTGACGCGTAACAAATTCTCTCTGAAAGCCAGTATGGCCGACAGTGGTGTGGTAATATGTGAGGGATATCATCGCTGTTGTTTCATGACAGCAGAGGTGAAGGAGAAGGAGAATGTGACATTATGGAAAGTATGTGAGCTCACACCAATGAGAAAGGACCTGAATGAGTTGAGCGGCAATTCTGGGCGACCGATTGTCCCGACGTGCGGCGAGTCGGTGGAATTTGTAGCCGTAAATCCCGAATGCGAAAGTTTATTTAAAGTTGTGCTCCTCAGGTCTGGAGAAATGATGGTTTTCATTCATAACTTCAAAGATTCATGCCTGCATCTCTACCGGTGCCCTAAGATTGGCTCCAACATTAATAACATGAGTCCCATTCATACTTTCAAAAGGGGGTTCAATTTGTTGTCTGTGGACGAAGGTACCCGATCTATGGCTCTCTATGACAAAAACAAGTCCAAGATTGGAATATATAAATTTGATGAATCGTTTAAAAAGGTGTATGGGACTGGAGTAGAGGTTCATCTTGAAAAATATAAAGGCAGCAGGGTCATCACATGGATGCATTTAATTCCAGGGAAGATGGAATTGCTCCTCGTTGACGACACCAACAGTGTCAGGGTGCTGGAAATTCATGAAAAACCAATGATGAAATCAAAGCACATTTCCCTTCCTTTGATGCAGCCTCTTTCAAAAGCATGCATTTCTGCTGATGGGTTTTTCTTCCTTGTCTTCAGGCAGTTCCAATCTCCACGCGATAATGATGCAGTAGAAACAGAAGGAGCAAGCCCTGCGATTCTGTTGGAAGTTTATGTTTTGGGTGATATACTGAGCCATTTGAAGACCATTCAATTCAACCCAAATGGAAGCAGCACACCTGATTTGGAACAACTGCAAGTTAAAATTACGAGTTTTGGACCACAAAGTCATCTTGTCCTGTATAGTCCCGCAGATGCTCCTGGTTTTCTCTCTTCGAATGTTCTGAAGATTATGTTAGCAATGGAGGTCATGCAACAGCAAGTGCAAAGTAAAGCTCCTGATCGGGAACAGGGGGAAACAGAAATTGGCGGGCCGTGCCCTTATTTAGGGTACATATACCACATTTTTGACAAGTTTGCGACGACTCCGGCATTGTTCCCAGGTGATAAAAAGGACATCACCTTCAAGGTAGTACTAGAAAGCAACAGAAACCCTTCCAATGGAGACGCATGCGTCAAATATCTCGAAGCACTTGTGCGGAAACTAAGGTCCGCAAAAGATAAAGATTTTTCAAATATCAGGGTTTCTTTTCAAGCAGAGAGTATAGAGAAATGGGCAGCCAAATTCCGTTTCATGGTTTCAGTTGCAGTAGATTATAATGTAAAAATAAAAATGGGGATGTGGGTCCGTAAGCTTATTTGTCTTGTGCCCATTCAGATTGCACAAGCAGAAAACAATGGCATGTTAGCTCTTAAAGATGGGCTTCAAATCCCTTCTAGTATTAGCTACGCGGACAACATATCACTTGCTAATTTGATACGATTTGGATTCTACGATGCTGTTCTCAACAACTGGAGGGGTAAAATCAAGGTGATATCGTCCATGGGAAAACAAAGCAGTGGAAAGTCTTATTTGTTAAACCATCTGTCAGGCTCTCTGCTTGATGTTTCAGGTGGTAGATGCACAGATGGTGTGTGGATGACAGTGGCAACAGGAAACGGAGACGAGTGCTTGTATGTGCTGTTAGACTTTGAGGGACTGGGCAGTTTTGAGAGAAGCGAGCAAGAGGATATGCTCCTCTCTGTTCTCAACGCTGCTGTCAGCAACCTAACGATATTCAATAAAAAGGTGTGTATGCAAAAATTAAATATTGAATCTCGGCTGTTTTAATTTCAGCATTAAACATGGAAAACAATTAACTGAAGTTTTAACAATTATATAGATTAGTTGTTTTGGGTATCAATTCTTACAAATTTAATTGAAGTTTTAACAATAATATGGATTAGTTGTATAGATGTTTTCTTCAGTTTAGTGTTAAGATTGATCTATAGTCATTGTACCAAAATTTAATTCAAGTTTCAACAATTACATGTAGATACTTTTTCAGTTTAATGTTAAGATTGAGGAAAACCCATTCTGTAATTCAAGTTTCAACAATTACATGTATTCCTTGTACAGATATTTTTTCAGTTTAATGTTAAGATTGAGGAATATCCATTATGTAATTAGAGCTTCAACAATTACATGTATTCCTTGTATAGATACTTTTTCAATTCAATGTTAAGATTGAGGAATATCCATTCTGTCAAATTCATGGGAAGCACAATCCAGACTTCATCTTTTTTTTTTCCTATTTAAAACTTTAGAAACATAAAAAGCTTTTCCACGTTATGACACCTAGAAACCTAGAAGTGCTATTGCTAGTTCTGCAACCTTCACTCTTTCCAGGCTAGTATGGAGTCATATTACCTACCCACTTCCTTTCCGCTCTTTAAGATGAACCCCAAACTTTGTTTCTCTGCATTTATGCTCCTTCCTTGCGAAACAGAGCAAACAAGCAAACCCTTAACATGATTCTTGCAGAAGATTCTACACCCAAATTAATATCCTTGCATGAGATTTTAAACATGGGTGTTAGAAGTGTGCAATTGCACTGTCTTATTTGAGGTATCTATTTTATCCAAACTTGACTGTAAGTAATACCATACATGAAATTCAAATATAAATTCTTCTATCCATTTGCTTTGCACTCTTATTTATGCTTTCCTCACTTGGTTATGATATGTATAACAATAAAATATAGCTAATTAATTGTGTATATTATTCATATTATTTTGCCTTAGAATTCATATGAATCAAATTTACTAAATGACATATCTGCTAAAATTTATGATTTTTAAATTCTCCCCATCAATTGATGTTCAACCTAGTTGAATTCAAAATGTGTCTCACCTAGTCACCAGTCAAATCTGAATACTATGATTATAACATTACAAAGACTAGAGAAACGCCTTCTTCTTATATATATAATAACGAATGCAATCCATTATTTTACTATCTCAACAAAATTTCTCTTCATTGTTCTCGTTTGACAGGATTTTCATCTAGACAATGATACTGAGTCTGCTTTCACCACTTCTAGAGCGGGATCAATCTAATAGAGTAGGATAAAAATCTATTTAAGGGTATATTCTAGATTGCAATCAAGGACGTGGATGAATTTGATGTAACCGACCTAATCCAAGAATTCCATGAGAAAATTTCTCAAATATGTAATAAATCCCAGAAAACTTCATTTTGAAAATGTATGATCGGAAGTTCAAAATTGTTGCTATGGCTCCTTACAATAGGTCTGAATACTATCATGAGAGCTTAAGTGATCTAGCACAGACGGTGTATGAAACAAATTCTTGCTATGATAATGGCTCTACTTTTTTGAGGGATCTAAAGCTTATAATTGCTCAAATAGCAGCCAAGGATTGATCTTCAGTTGATGGTAAACGTGTGGCCATCATAGTTGACATCCTAAGGAGAAATATCATGTGTGCCGTCAACATGGGTGTCTTTCTCTCAAAAATTCAAATGAGAAATGCAGTACTTGTTAATTTTGACACACAAGAAGAAGTTCTGATATGCCTCTTGTTATTGGAGATTTGGTGCTCAACACTAGAGATTCAAGATTGTCTCTAGCCCCTTCCAAAGATCCATAAACAACTACTTCTATTAGAGATTTGCTATCTCAACTAAGTTCGAGGCTAGAGGCGATTGCATAGAAAAGGAAACAATGTTGATTCATGACACTTTGCACCTTTGAGAACTTTCTCAAGGCAATTACTGAGAGGAGACATGATAGGGTTCAATCAGGATTAGCACAAACACCGTGGTTTGTTTTGGTAATGAAGAGGTGGAAAGGTTACGATTAGAGGCCGATGTACTTCTTGGAAAGGTAGAACAAGGCTTCTCTATTTGTGGATGCAAATGTTCTCGGTGCTTTTGGAGATGTATTTTTCAAAAATGCCACGAAGATGAGCATTCTTGTATGGGTAGTCATTTATGTACGTAAAATTACAGTTATTATGTTAAAGAATGGGAAGACGGCAAATGGGGATTGAGAAGGATCTGAGATCTTAAGCTTATGTAAAGATTTGGCTGGGCATGAAGGTGGTCACAACTGCGCAAAGAGAGAAATCATACATGCGGAGAGACATGCCACTTATTTGAAAAGTCATCAAATTGTAACAAATTTTGTTCACTTGGGCCTAAACATCTTGGTCGCCAGCAAGCAAGTACAACTCCCCCAACATAATTGCAAGATGTCATGTTCTCTTGAAACTTGTAACAATCCATGTGCTATGGCAATTAAGCTTGATCATGAATAACATCGTTGTCATGAGATATATTGCAAGATCCCGCATCATAAATGATTGCAGTAGGACATGTGGAGTGACATGATCATTTCCATGGTTTAGATGATACAAATGCAGAGCATTTGTGTGGGAGTGAACATGCCTGCCCTGAGAAATGCCAAGAGCCTGGAATTTGTGAAATCCTTATAGAGTTATTGAGACAAACCAAAGTTTTCGAGGGAAAAAGGGTATGTTTTCAGTATGAAGATGTGTCGAACAAAACGGCTTGTGGAAAGGTTGTTACATTCCCATTCCTCCTTTTGAGAAGAATCATCGAGGGCCGCATGTTCACACCAAAAATGAACTTTGTGTGCACTATTGTGACACTAGATGTCAAGCTTGTGGTTACTTCATCGAGTGTCTAATGCGTCATCTTGGCCTTCATGAAACAACCCATGGGAATATGAGGAATGTAAGATTCATTTCAGAGGAAGAAGACATTGAAATTAAAGATCATAAGTATAAGTGGGGAGATAAAGGGGAGGCTGAGATGTGTAATATGTATTATAGGAAACAGGGCCGAGGTCATATCCATTTGATTCCTTGTCTAGAGTCCAAGTGCATAGCCAACCTCTATGGTTCCGGGCATGAAACTGTAAAATATGGACCCGATGTCGATGTTCCAAAGATGAGACGACTCATGAAACTCATAGGAAATATGTTAGATTTGTTGATCCTTGCACAAAAGAAGAGGGGCAAGGGTTTGGCCTATGCAATCACTATTGCAAATCGTGAGGACCATAACTCGAGATGAAGAACTCTACAAAATCTTACTTTGCACTTTGACCAACTCGCATAAACCTATTAAAAGAACTTGCCAACAAGGAAATTTTACAGGGTATGTGACTGATGATGGACATCATTTTGTTGTGATCATTCTAATAATGTCCCTCACCATGTCATTTTTGTCATTGAAAAATCAGGGCAATGTCTACCTCGGACATAACCCCAACCATGGCCATGTTTAATAATCATGATTGTATACTTGGTGTGTATATGAGGCCATTTTCGGGTTTATACAAGCTCGTCTCGAGAACAGTGTGTGAGGATTCTATATCAATGGTCCTGTTCGATAATCTTTGCGCAACTATAGCTTGTAGAGATACAAGCTATGGAAGAAGGTGTCATCAATTTTCTTCTTCACTATCGTGTGCTTGTAGTAACCACCTATTCATTTGGCTTGGATGCTGCAGAGAAATTAATGATGAAAGCAGCCGAGACCCCAAAGGTGTAGACATGAAAAACCAGGTTGTTATTATCTTGAGTGATGGGGAAAACAATGGCGGAATAGATCCTTTGGTGTGTGTGGACAAAATGAAAAGGCAGGAGCCCAAGATGGTACTCCATACTATTATGTACGAAAGAGATCCCAGTAATGAGTATACTGGAGAAAATGGCGAAGAAGGGAAATGGATAGTTTCAACTCACTGCGGATGGACTTCACCGTGGCTTGAATCTTTGAGAATGCGGAAAATAGACTCGACTTCAAGCCCCGAGTTGCAACATTAATGTAAGGCCGACACATTGATTTCCTTATTTTTCTCTCTCTAGTTCCATCACTTGGTAGTATGGTATGTATTAGGGTTTATATACTTACTTCAGTATTAGGCATGTTTCTTTAACAACTTGCTACGCATAAATACAAGCTCCGACCCTCTTATGTTTGCTAGTCTCGGTCAAGGTTTTGTAAATGGATATATAATATCCTCTATTTATAGTTTTATGAATGATATGTGACTCTCCAAAACTCTTGCATGCTCCCATGCATGTGGTTCAGGAGCTTCTACATTCAAATCCTTTTCTGGATTCATTGATTTTTTCCTTTTGTTCCGGCATACAGTCATTTCTACGGTCATATTCTTTTCTTACAACCCAAGCATTTATATGTCATTGCTCCTTACCCTTCTTTTGGGGGTTTTGAGCTTCCACACTAATGTTTCCTACTTTTGTTCCATCTTGGGAGTTTTTGCCGATGGTTTCTCTCGTTAGTTGCGAATGGTTCCCTTCATAAATTTTCCATTAACTCATTAATTCATCCATTTCTGTTTAGTCAGCATTTCCTTCCTCTCAACACCTTAAAAGTACATTACCATTATGACAACAAAAAAACAATTCATTTTAAACATTTAGAGCGATTTGTCAATATAAATGTGTTTTTATCTATCAGGGGTTTTACTTTAACAACTTAGTTCATGAACCATAACTAAGAAGTTCTGCAGCAAGTAAGCAGTGCTTAAGAAAGGAAAATTATAGAAGAAGGAAGTAGAGGAATTACAGAGAAGAAGTAAGGAAGATGTGCATCCCAATCAGTAGATATCAGAGCTAATTGCATGCACATAGAAGAAACTTAATAGATTTGAACACACACAATTCTAAAGCAAAGGTAGTTCTAGATCCAGATCTAAAATAACACAAAGTTTACTTTAAAGATCTAAGATTTAAAAGCAAGAAACACAGTACGCCGTGACACAAAGTTCTCCTAAACCTCGCTTTTTGTATTCCTCTCGCAACAAGTGGCTCTCGGGGTTCAAAGACAAAGTCTAGAACACAAGATTGCTTCTTACAAATTCTCGATCGATGATTAACCCAGTAGGTTCTTCTCCTACTTATAGAATGTAGGAGGGAAAGTACAAATAGAAGACTCAAACTGAACTAAAGTATGAACAACAAGTAAAGATGACATTTGGCAATCATCCTCAACTAACTTCTTCTTAAGTGACACATGTATCACTTAACTAATAGAAAGGTTCCACATGACTTCAAGTAATGGTCAGCAAAACCAATAACTTAGAAGTTTACAATTTCATCCGGAACATAGAAAGTAAGAAGAAAGAAATAGAAGAAGTCATGCCAGCTGTAACATCTACATCTTCTTCTTGTTCTGATATCTGATATACTTGTCGAACATATAGTTCAGCATCTTTCCATCTGTTTTAGCTACTGCTTCCTTTTCTGTCCTGAATTGCAGCAATCCTTCATTCAACACTTTGCTGCATGCTTCCACTTCTTCCAAACTTGGCCCAAATCTCGCAATGTCTGGCTCCAGTGTCACCAGCCTACTGATAGAGTTCATCGTGAAAGGCTTGGTGGCTTTATCAATCCTCTTTTGCACCATCAGAAGAGAACCCTCCAGGGAATCATGCACCTCGTTAGAAACAATCCGCACGTATGAAGTAATACCTCCATCCACTCTTTCCTCAGTGAAAGAAATAATACTGTCCGGCAAATCTGATGTTCTACTCTCAAGCGCCTGCATCCTCTTCAAAGAAAACTCGCAGATCTCCAAACGGAAAGATACCGCAAACTCTAAATGCTTCCCTTCTCGACCGATCCATCCGCACAATTTGTTCTGCAACCAATACATCTCCCGACAGCTTGTTGATCTCGGCCAAAATACTCAGGTTACTCTCTGCAACTGTATTTATTCCTTCTATGCTTTCTATCAGTTGCTTTAGTTGATTTTCTGCATCGTTCATAACCTTTAGGCGGGTCGGCACTTCCCCCAAGTCAGTATTGTAAGCTTGATTTAATAATCGATCCTTCCATTCGCAATAGCCTTTACTTGATTGCTTGCATCTTCCATTTCCCGCATAAGATGATCACTCACCGCTACTAAATGGGCTGAATGGAAGGTTTAGCAACCTTGGCTATGATCTCACATAATTGAGATATTTGCTTCGCAGCTCTTCTTTCTCCGCCTTTTCACTGCAAGCCTAAGGAACAAAGCATCCAAAGAACGCCTCGCGTGTCCCGCTTCAATCCTTCAAAGGTAGTAGCTTGACCGAGTGGTATTTTGGTCACCGTCACATCTTCTCGCCGTGAGTTCCTCTTCTACCTTTCCTTCCGCCGGATTGATATCTCAAAGAAACTTCTCTCCCGAATCCTCGATGATCAACCTAGAAGTTGCTTTAGCAACTTTAGGCCTTCTGCCTCTTC
This sequence comes from Taxus wallichiana var. yunnanensis, assembly GCA_018340775.1. Lineage (NCBI taxonomy): Eukaryota > Viridiplantae > Streptophyta > Pinopsida > Cupressales > Taxaceae > Taxus > Taxus wallichiana. Next base: position 330,115,778 of record CM031241.1, on the reverse strand, counting down.
TCGCCGTATCCTCAAGTAGCCGCAAGTCATGTTCCTCTAAGTTCATCTCTACTCTTGCTTCCGAACCAACCGCAAAGCTAACCATTCCGAGAAATTACTTCTGAGAGTGAGAAGTCACTGAGTGCACTACCATTTCCCGCCCGCATCCTCTCCATCGTAAAGTGCCACAAGATCATGGCTGCCATCCTCTCAAACATCCAAGGACAAAGCTCTTTCGAACTCCGTCATCTCAGCTTTCAACATCTCCTCCGAACGGGTGCCGAACGGTGGTCATGCGAGAGAAGATGAACGCTTGCTGGTTTTAATGAAGGCATGGAAGCATCCCGCCGCTTGTGGTGCAATAGTTGGTGATCCACTAGGTACCGGAGAAGTCGGAGTCAAAGCTATGGTCGTAGAAGTGGTCTTCTTTCTCTTGAGATCTTCTCGCGTACTTTCAACTTCTCGACCTTCTCACGCTCTCTCTCCTTCATGCTTTCGCTTGAGGGAATCTCCTCGCGCCGGTTGCCCGTGATTTGATTCATCAATACTTCATCAAGGCAAGATCCCTTCGTTAGCAACCACTCAAGTACTCACCAACACAGCCTCCGCATCTTTCTTCTATCAGGTCGCAGCCGCCATCGCTATCCTCAGAGAGAGCTTTATCTCCTCCCATTTGATGGTAAGTGTCAAGTACCACGCTTCCCATCATCTTTAAGATCCGCAGTATCCGCGCTAGTCCAAAGTCAAATACTTGCTTTGCCGACACCGCTGAAATCTTTCTTTCTCGACCTCGTACTCACTTCTCGCACTTCATCCGTAAATCTTCTAACGAAGGCACATGTGCGTACTCCCGAGATTGTCTTCCCGGCTATTCCAAATGGATCAAAATTAAGCCGCAGGAAGAACTCTTGCTCATACTGACAACATTTGTGCTTCCATTCCTCGAGCTCGTGAATGCCGATGCAACCGTAATATCCCACAAAGAGTGGGAAGAAGCCCGTAGACTTGTGCCGCTTCGATCAAGGTCGTAACTCCACAAGTTGCCTCGCTTACTCCATGGCAATCAATCTGGCACTCGGTACCTTGGCATCTTTGCTGGTTCACCCGAAAAGCTCGTAACCCCGAGGTATGTGAAATCTCGCAAACCGGATGAATACACCGCCAATCTTGACACCGCTTCCCATGCTTCCTCGCTACCCCGTGAGTCTTCAAGTCTTTGTCTAACCCGCAGATGAAATCGTAGAAGAAACCATCGTGATCACTTTGAAGTCCTTCTCACGCAGTGTGCAAGTAAGTCGTGGGTAGCACTCAAAATGGGATCCTCGAAAGAATACCACATCTATCCAAATTTGGAAAAGACACCCCGTGAAGTCGCAAAGATATACCAAGTATGAAGTCATCTTGAAGTCAAGGTACGCTTTACGCCCGCAGCTTGCTCACCGATGTCAGCTAATAATTTCGACTAATCGATTATAGAATCAACCTTGTTGATTTCAATGGTCCTGATGAAAGCATACATCCATGTCCGGAAGTGTAGGCATTCGCTTCACCATTCAACCCGCATAGCAATTTGACAATATCATCCGCCTCCCGCACCAAATTGGATCGTGGAAGAGTTCTCGAACTGAAGGGGATCTAGGCTTCTTCATGAACCGCTATTCATGATGCTCACACAACCACTCTATGCTTTTCCCACCTACCGTCAAAGATCCCGAATGCTAATAGAAGTCACCACCTTTCGTGACGAATCTTCAAACAATAATCGAAGAATTCCGCATCCAAACGAATTATTGTCTTTCCCGCAACATCACGCACCGATCCGATGAAGGATGATAAGATCTAGCACACTCCATCACAAACTCGCAATTGGGTCAGCATACGGAAAGCCGCAGCTCGAATAATTCCACTACTTTTGACCGCACGCATGAGTGAAGTCTTTCCACTGATCTCACAATCAAATCGAAAGAGGTTCTCGGGCCTAGATCCGTGTCTCCTATGTCTGAAAGTTTAGAAGCAATGCATGAATCCATCGTGCTCTCTTTTTCATCTCCTTTTGCCATGGCTTTATCAATCTTTGTCTGAATAATTCTTTTTCTTCTAATTTGGCCGGATTTCTTCAATACCGTGCAGTGCAGATCCGACAATTCTTCGATTCGAGGATATTTGCAATGTATCGACATCGATAAATACTCCTTTTCTTTTATAAAGCACCTGTAATGAGTTCCTGCAATTTATTCAGACAAAAATGGCCACCGGAGCATGAATAGTGAATTTAAATTATAAAAATCTGCACTTTTCAAGCCTGCTGCCCCAAAAATTGGTGTTTAATTTGCACATAAAGAGAGCATGAATCCTTTCAATCAACACCTGAGCTCCTGTAACACCTGTGAAAACAACTATGCCGACGAAGATCAACCTTCTCCAAAGCATGCGCCAAATCTGAAGCTTTTAGCCTTTGTTAGCACTTTGTCTCGAGCAAAATCCTTCCTCTAATGGGGGCGCACTTTTTCTCTCTAGCTGCAATTCTTACCCGTGTTAATAATTCATCCATATGGCTGCCCATGCTTATATAACCTTCACAATTCTATAATTAATAATTGCCCTAACAATTAAAGGCAATTAATTAATTAAAAATCATGCTTTTCTCTTTTAAAATAGCATGTTTAAGGACAGCCATCCAATAAATTAAATTAATCCAATTTAATCCTTCACACAAAGACTTAACTTTAGCCTCACAAAGGTGCTTTGACCATACCACCGAAAATAGAAATTAATTTAATGATTTAATGCATTTAAAATCATTAAATAACTGCCTAAATGGGGCGCACTTTTTGAGAGGAAGAGGGGCAGCCACTAAATAAATTAAATTTAATTAATTTAATTCCTTTCTTTTATTCTTCCTTTGACTTTTTGACCTCCTCAAGCTTGGGCGCACTTTTTCCAAGGAGAAAGATTATTAAAAATAATCAATTTAATCACTTTAATCCATCACCAAAGGGGGCGACTTTTTTGCACATGTAATTCTATTTTTAAGAATTTTTTCACCATAATGGGATTCTTTACCTCGCCAGCAGTGCACCAAAATCCCATGATCCACTTAAGTGATTTGACTTTGACAATGGGATTCTTTACCCCGCAAGCAAGCAGCACTAAAATCCCATGATTTCACTTAAGTCACTTTCCTTTTATTATATCATGGGAATTTTTACCCCGCAAGGTGCAATAAATTCCCACCGCCCGCAAATTCTATTTTTCCCACTCGCAGCCTTAAGTGACTTTTATAACACGGAAAAGTACCCCGCCAGCAAGTATATAATTCCCATCCCGCTCGCGGCTTATATTTTTCCCATCGCAGCCTTAAATCCTTTGTTTTCCAAAAATGCGCCTATCCCCAGGGGGCTTTTCTCACGGCACGACTTCGCTTTTTCCCAAAGCTGATCCGCTCCTCCGATGATGACTTCCTCCGGCAAAATGTGCGTGTATGTTTTCCACCGCTCCAGCCAAAAAAATCGGGCTTACCTGCCAAGGAGTTGTTCCAGAGAAATTTTACAGAAAACAGAACGGGACACCACAAAAACACGAAAAATTGCCAAAAGTTACAAATAAAGCCCAAAACTTAAAATAAGTTAAAATCCTTCTGGTATATAGGAATAATAACATATTCGCTTATAACAGAGTTGAAACGGAGCGCAAATAGCCTCATACGGGGCTCAAAATAATTAAATACAAATTTCCCGCAGACAAATCCCGACGACAGAATAAAACAATTTTGGGCATCTGGGTATTTGGCGAAAAGGGCTAATATGGCTCTTTGGGATTATCTTGACGCAATACAAGAACTTTCAGGCAATAAAAACAACAAATGACCCACTATTTTAAAAGTACGAAATTTTTTCGAATTGGGTAGTCACAGATTTCGGGTGAAATCTGAGTGACACCATTTGGCTCCGTCTGTGGACATCTTTTTCTCTTGTCAGAATGAAAAGGGAAAAGATGAGATCCCAAAGATCTCTCGGTTTCGTATCTTGTCTTTTGGGCACGGGTCGCAGCAAAAAACACAACACAACACAACACCAAAACAAGACAAAACAAGGAAACAAACAAAGGTTTTATTTATGTACATACAGGTTTTACCCTGCTTTTTATGTCCGGAACAGCTTCAAGTGTTGCCCATTGAAAGGCAACGGTAACTCAGCTCCATCCTGATGAGCAAGAATGAAGCTATCTGCTCCGGCGATCTTTTTGATCACAAAAGGCCCTTTCCATAGTGAATCGAACTTTCCATGCATGCCTTTTGTTTCTCTTCTTTTTGTCCCATAAAAGGACCTACCATTAACTTCAAACTTTCTTTCCCCGGCTCTTTTATCGAAGATGACTTTCACCTTCCTCTCGATGCTCACAACCTATCTCGCAACTTGAGTTTGTACTTCCCTACGCCTACTGTGCACATGATTCTTTTATCTATAAAGATCCGTGAATGTGGAATCCTCCAGTGGCTTTAGAAATTCGTCGTAGGGTGCAATTCCAAGGTGAGAGGCAGCTCTCGTCTCTACCATATAGCAGCTGAAATGGGGACATGCCTATCGCCTTTCGTGTGATCCTATCGGCCCATAATGCATCAAACAACTTTTTATGCCAAGTCCTTTGATTTTCTCACACAAGCTTCATGCACGATAGTTACTAAGTTCTTATTACTAGATTCACTTGACCATTCCTCAGTGGATAGTAGTTTGAGGAATGAACAAGTTGAATCCCATAAGTGTAGCAGAATTCCACCAACTCCTCAGAAGAAAGATTCGGAGCGTTGTCTGCTACAATTTTGCTGGGTACGCCAAACCTGACAATAATATTTTCTTTTATAAAATTACACACTTCGCGGAAGTGGCATTCTTCACAGGAATAGCTTCTACCCACTTACTGAAATAATCAGCAGCTGTTAGAATGTAATGATGACCGGCGCTGAAGCCGGGTTAAGCATTCCAATAAAATCCATACCCCACTGTTGAAAAGGTTCTTCAATCACAATGGGTTTTAGAGGTAATGCAGTCAATTTCACACGCCCAACAAAATGTTGGCATGCTTGACACTTAGCTACCCATTCTCGCAAAGATTCAAAAAGGGTGGGCCAGTAATACCTTGCTCTAAGGATCTTGTGTGCAGTGACTCGGGCTGAGAAATGACCACCGCAAGCCATGTCATGAAACTGTCGTAGTAGCTGATCCTGTTGAGCTTTATCCACGCATCTGAGAAATACACCATCAATTCCCCTTTTGTACAAACCATTATCCCAAAGAACAAAATCTTTGGATTTAAGCTTGATTGTTCGTTTCTCTTTTCTGGAAAGTTGATCTGGGCATTCTCCATACGTTAGAAAGTAAGCAATGTTACTGTACCACTCCTCTACCAGATCTATAAACAGTACTGCAGGTAAATCTTCATCTATCCCATCCTGATCTGCTTCAGGTACTGATGCTTTTATTTCTGTCATTAGTTCACACAGACCTCTTCCTCGAACCAGCTTTGTTGGTTTAATATCCAGATCATATTCTTGAACTTTTGTCACCCATGTGCCTCTCAATAATCCTAACTCTTGCTGAGTAAGGATAGATTTAACTGCAGTATCTGGAACCAAAACCACAGTGTGCGAGGAAAGAATATAATACCTGAATGCCTTGCATGCCTTCACTACTGCATATGCGTGCTTTTCCATTGGAGTGTATTTCAACTCATAGGCTTTAAGGGGCGTGCTCATGAAAGCAATAGGAGCTTCTGCATCCTCTTGATTCTTCTGCATAAGAATTGCTGACATGGTATGTTCAGAAGAATAACAATAAAGAATAAATTCTCTACTGAAGTCAGGTGAAACCAAGACTGGAGCTTTAGACAGGGCCTCTTTGATTTTCTCGAAAGCTTCCTTCCCTTCGCTGCTCCATTTAAAATCTTGTGTCTTCTTCATCATATTTGAAATATGACGGGTTAGCTCAGCAAAGTCAGGAATGAATCTTCTGAGAAAATTCACTTTTCCAAAGAAAGAGTGAACTCCTTTTTTGGATGTGGGCAAAGGTAATGTCTGAATGGATTTGACACGCTCTGGATCTATCTTTGTTCCTTCTTTGGAAACAATGTGCCCAAGCAGCTTTCCTTCGGTTACAGCAAAGATAGATTTCTTAGGATTCAAAGAAATACCATGCTTGCGGCATTATATGAAGACCTCTTCTAAGTTTGAAATATGTGTGCTTCTATCTTTGGAAAAGACTGTCAAATCATCCAGGTACACAACTATGCTTATATCTTTGAGATGAGCAAAGGCTAGATCCATAGCTCTTTGAAATGTAGCACCAAAGATTGATCAGCCGAACGGCATCTTCTGGTATGCGAAGGTTCCCCAAGGTGTGATGAACGCCGTTTTGTATTGATCTTCCTCAGCCACCTTGACTTGATTGTATCCTGAGAAGCCGTCAAGCATGGAAAGCATCTCAGATCCAGTGACCACCTGCAAAGTGTGATCCATGATGGGGATAGGGTAGTTATCCTTCAATGAAGCTTGATTAAGGTTGCGGAAATCCACGCACAACCTAATCTCACCACTTTTCTTTCTTACAGGGACTATGTTGGCCAACCACTCCGAATGGTGTATGGGATAGATAATCTTTGCATCTAACAACTTCTGGATTTCTGCAAAGATGGTTCCTGAAATGGTAGGATTGTGCCGCCGCAGCTTCTGCTTGAAAGGCTTCTGTTCTGATTTAAGTGGGATGTAGTGTTGAACTTCCGCAGGCTGATATGTTTTTAGATCCTGATAGGACCAGCAAAAATATCCATGTATTTCTTAAGAAGCTTAGTGAAAGCTTCCTTTTCAGCTTCCGAACAACACTTACCCAGATTTACTAATTTGGGATCATCACGCTCTCCCAAATTTAGTAATCAGTGTGTCTGAGGAAGAGCCTTCCTCATTTTCTTCATTTTTCTTAAGCATCCGATCATGCTTATCAAACATTTCCTCAAGAGATACCAAGCCTTTGGGAATTTTATTTCCTTTAGTTGATAATCTCCCGACCTCCCGAGACGCCGCATCCATTTCTCCGATAAAGTGGTCTCGCCTTTAGAGGTGAATTGCTTCCTCATAGTAGATTTCTTCAAAGTTATCTTTCTCGTTGGAGAAATGCAGCAATCTGTATCATCGTTGAAAACCTCGCCATCATTGGACGTTATCAGAACCTTTGGGCGAAAACCATTTCCACCTCAGTAATCTCCCCGCCTAAAGAATGCAGGGGCTGATCCGGATTCAACAAGGCTGCAGAATCGCAAGCGAATCAGCTCTTGAATTTTGTTCTCTCGGAATGTAAGATACCGAGAAAGCTGAAAATCCAGATAAAGCAGAGTAGACCCGATCTCTCGTAGTGCCGCAGCTTTGTCTTTTTTTTTTACTTGGTAGAGGCCCCTTATCTCGCTTTACAATCAGCTCAAAGATCTCCTCTGTATAATAATTTGATTCCCATTGTTCTCGCCGCTCTCCATGCCTAACAACAATGCTTCATACTCAGCCGTATTGTTAGTATTTTCGAACATCAATTTGAAGGAGTGCGCATGCACCTTCCCTTCAGGAGAGATAAGAACAACGCCTGCGCACCGGATCCAAATGAACAGCAGCTACCATCAAATTCCAGAGTCCAAATCTTGTTATCAATTTGATGTGATTCTCGAATCACCGGTTGAATTTCTTCTTTATCCATTTCTAGGTAATAGACTCCGTGATCCGATTCCTGAAACAAGATCTGAGATCTAGGATCTTCAGATTTTGATACTGTGTACTTGGATTTCTTTTCAGGTTCCAGCTTCTGATTTACTCCTTTGATTGGTATGTGCGCACAAGACCAATCCATCTTCACTTCTCCACCCAGCTCCTTGCAAAAATTTCTACTCAAAAGCATGCCATAAGAGACTGGAATGTCTGCTACAAGGATAGTCATTTTCAGTCTTTTATCTGGGAAGGAAGCAAGTACGCTCACAAGATCTTTGATTTGCCCCACAAGAGGGACTTGCCTTTCCATGGAATAACATCTTCCAATGGTTTTTGTCAATGTAAGACCCAAGGCATCAGCAACTTTGGCAGGCATGACGTTGTCGGAAGCTCCAGAATCCAGGATGCAATTGCTTAGCTTATGTCCGTTGATGAGCAAAGACACATAGAATGGCTCAATCCTTTCCGATGTAGCAGGAGAAGGGGTGGAAGGAGAAGAACTTGTAGCAGCAGCATTATTTGAAGGTGGAGTAACCTTTGACTTGACAAGATACCCCGGATTATTGTTCGTTGGGCTAGGACCATTACTTTGCACATATTTGACCAATCTATTCAACTGATCAGGAAATGCCCTCAAATACTCAGCTTCTGACATTTGGACCTTATTTCTCTTGATGTGATCAATTATGTCAAAAGCTTGACTTGCTTCAGCAGGATGTGCATTGGTTCTTTGCTGCGAATTGAAAGAATTTGAATATTTCTCCTTGGGCGCTAATGAAGAAGGAAGAATGCTACCTCTTTTCAAGATAGTAACATCCGGGCCAGGATCTTCTCTCTCTTTCCGGCCGCTTGTGGATGCTTCGGCATTTTGGCGTGTCTGAGACCTTGTAAACACCGCAAAAGTGTGACCATCAGAATCTTCAAAAGATTCATAATAGCCCTCATCAGATTCGTAGTCCAGGTAACCAATATTGGAGTCGCCAGCGGGATCTATAAAGTCTTCATCATCAAATGATTCATCAATGCCGAGATCCTCTTCATTAGTTTCCAAGTTATTCCTCGAGCAGCTTTCTATTGCCAAACGCTGGTGGGTGCAAAGCAGCAAGTCTGTTTCGATTTTGATTTTGATTTTGACCATTGAAGGTCCGGGTAGGAGCTATTCTTGAGGGGGGTGCATTCCCTGCTTGAGAGATCTGCTTCTTGATCTGCAGCATGTCATTAGCCAATCTCTGCAACAAAGGATCGGAAGTGCTAGAAGAAGCACCATCACCTTTGTGAGATAGTTGTTTGAGTTTTCCAGCCATGATCAAGTCGTCCTCAACCTCCACGGCAGCATTTTGTGCATCCAGCAAATTTGCAGGTCTTGCCCTTCTTAGCTGATATCCAACTTCAGGCAATAGAGCGTTTATAAAAAACGTCTTTTGATTTTCGTCGCTCAATGCAGCAGAAGTGGGGATTTTATACAAAATCCTTTGGAACTTTGCAATAAAGTCCCGCATGTTCTCGTTTGGCTCTTTCTTCAACTGCGTCAGTTGGGTGATCATCGTGCTCGCGTCCTCTGCAGGCTTGAATCTTTTCAGAAATTGCTCACGCATAGTCGTCCAGTTGGTTACGGTGCCAGGAGCCAGCCGATAGAACCATTCTCCAGCCAAGTCGTGTAGAGTCTCAATGAATAGCCTGACTGAGACATCTTCATGCTCCACTGCAAGCACACCACAAGATATGAAGAAGGCCGCCAAATGATCATCCGGGTTTTGCTTTCCATCTCCAAAGAATTTTGGAAAATTCTTTCTGGATCCCTTTGGCAGCTCGTGCATAGGTGGAGCCAAGTTGAGAGGTCCAAAAACCGCTCCCCATGGAACAGGTACAATTTGGTGCGCCATGTTAGCTTGAGCACGTCTCCTCCTTGTGTAGACTTGATAGACTTGATGGATAATTCCAGCCGCCGGATTATGCTGAATACGATCCGGATCTGGATGGGTGTGTACTCTCCTTCCTGGTGAAAGACTAGATCTCATGGCTTCTAACTTGAGGAGGATGATTGAAATTGAATTTTCTCCGCAATGGAAGAAATGATCACCCTTCCTTGCGCCTTCACGGATCGGGTGAATGGACGTCACCAGTTGAGATTTGTATGGAAAACACTCGATCTTCAATAGAAAAGCTTTGATCTCGCAAAGATAGTTGTTCCCCAAATGAGTCGCTAAAATCGTTGGCTAGATTTTCTCGCATAGCATCAAACCTAGGCAAGCCATGAGATAAATCTCCCTCATTTAACCGGTGAGGCTCCCGTGTCGATTTGTCAATATAAATGTGTTTTTATCTATCGTGGTTTTAATTTAACAACTTAGTTCATGAACCATAACTAAGAAGTTCTACAAGTAAGCAACTATTTAAGAAAGGAAAATTATAGAAGAAGGAAGTAGAGGAATTACAGAGAAGAAGTAAGGAAGATATGCATCCCAATCAGCGGATATCGAGCTAATTGCATGCACATAGAATAAACTTAATAGATTTGAACACACAGAATTCTAAAGCAAAGGTAGTTCTAGATCTAGATCTAAAATAACACAAAGTTTACTTTAAAGATCTAAGATTTAAAAGCAAGAAACACAGTACGCCGTGACACAAAGTTCTCCGGAAACCTGCTTCTTTGTATTCCTCTGCAACAAGTGGCTCTCAGGGGTTCAGCACAAAGTCTAGAACACAAGATTGCTTCTTACAAATTCTGATCGATGATTAACCCGTAGGTTCTTCTCCTACTTATAGAATGTAGGAGGGAAAGTACAAATAGAAGACTCAAACTGAACTAAAGTATGAACAACAAGTAAAGATGACATTTGGCAATCATCCTCAACTAACTTCTTCTTAAGTGACACATGTATCACTTAACTAATAGAAAGGTTCCACATGACTTCAAGTAATGGTTGCAAAACCAATAACTTAGAAGTTTACAATTTCATCCGGGAACATAGAAAGTAGAAGAAGAAAGAAATAGAAGAAGTCATGCCAGCTGTAACATCTACATCTTCTTCTTGTTCTGATATCTGATATACTTGTCGAACATATAGTTCAGCATCTTTCCATCTGTTTTAGCTACTGCTTCCTTTTCTGTCCTGAATTGCAGCAATCCTTCATTCAACACTTTGCTGCATGCTTCCACTTCTTCCAAACTTGGCCCAAATCTCGCAATGTCTGCCTGCAGTGTCACCAGCCTACTGATAGAGTTCATCGTGAAAGGCTTGGTGGCTTTATCAATCCTCTTTTGCACCATCAGAAGAGAACCCTCCAGGGAATCATGCACCTCGTTAGAAACAATCCGCACGTATGAAGTAATACCTCCATCCACTCTTTCCTCAGTGAAAGAAATAATACTGTCCGGCAAATCTGATGTTCTACTCTCAAGCGCCTGCATCCTCTTCAGCAAAACTCTGCAGATCTCCAAACGGAAAGATACTGCAAACTCTAGCTGCTTCCCCTTCTCGACTGATCCATCCGGCACAATTTGTTCTGCAACCAATACATCTCCCGGCAGCTTGTTGATCTCGGCCAAAATACTCAGGTTACTCTCTGCAACTGTATTTATTCCTTCTATGCTTTCTATCAGTTGCTTTAGTTGATTTTCTGCATCGTTCATAACCTTTAGGCGGGCTGGCACTTCCCCAAGTTGCACAGAAGCTTGACGAATAATCAGATCCTTCCATTCGTCAATAGCCTTTACTTGATTGCTTGCATCTTCCATTTCCTGCATAAGATGATCACTCACCTGCGCTGAAATGGGCTGAACGGAAGGTTTAGCAACCTTGGCTATGATCTCACATAATTGAGATATTTGCTTCTGTAGCTCTTCTTTCTCCGCCTTTTCACTGTCAAGCCTAAGGAACAAAGCATCCAGCAACATCTGCGTGTCCTGCTTCAATCCTTCAGTGGTAGCTTGACCGAGTGGTATTTTGGTCACCGTCACATCTTCTGCCGTGAGTTCCTCTTCTACCTTTCCTTCCGCCGGGATTGATATCTCAGCAAACTTCTCTCCCGAATCCTCGATGATCAACCTAGAAGTTGCTTTAGCAACTTTAGGCCTTCTGTCTCTTCTGCTCAGATCCTGAAGTAGCTGCAAGTCATGTTCCTCTAAGTTCATCTCTACTCTTGCTTCCGGAACCAACTGCAAAGCTAACCATTCCGAGAAATTACTTCTCGGAGAATGAGAAGTTGCTGAGTGCGCTACTATTTCCCGCTCTGCATCCTCTCCATCAGAAAGTGCCACAGTATCATGGCTGCCATCCTCTGAAACATCCAAGGACAAAGCTCTTTCGAACTCCGTCATCTGCAGCTTCAACATCTCCTCTGGAACGGGTGCTGAACGAAGTGGCTGCGGAGAGAAGATGAACGTTGCTGGTTTTAATGAAGGCATGGAAACATCCTGCTGCTGTGGTGCAATAGTTGGTGATCCACTAGGTACTGGAGAAGTCGGAGTCAAAGCTATGGTCGTAGAAGTGGTCTTCTCTTTCTCTTGAGATCTTCTGCGTACTTTCAACTTCTCGGACCTTCTGCTGCTCTCTCCTTCATGCTTTCGCTTGAGGGAATCTCCTGCGCCGAAGTTGCCGTGATTTGATTCATCAATACTTCATCAAGGCGTGTATCCCTTCGTTAGCGACCCACTCAAGTACTCACCAACACAGCTCCGAATCTTTCTTCTATTGTGCTTTATGCAAATGGCCATTGCTATCCTATAGTAGAGCTTTATCTCCTCCCATTTGATGGTAAGTGTCAAGTACCACGTTCCCATCATGAACCTTTTCCAAAGCATGCGCCAAATCTGGAAGCTTTTAACCTTTGTTAGCACTTTGTCCGAGCAAAATCCTTCCGCTCAAGGCGCACTTTTCTCCTAGCTGCATTCTTTACCTGTGTGTTGAATAATTCACCCATATGGTTGCCCATGCTTATATAACTTTCACAATTCTATAATTAATAATTGCCCTAACAATTAAAGGCAATTAATTAATTAAAAATCATGCTTTTCTCTTTTAAAAATTGCATGTTTAAGGACAGCGATCCAATAAATTAAATTAATCCAATTTAATCCTTCATACAGCACTTAACTTTAGCCTCACAGTGTGCTTTGACCATAGCCACTGAAAATAGAAATTAATTTAATGATTTAATGCATTTAAAATCATTAAATAACTCCTAAATGGGGCGCACTTTTTGAAGGAAGAAGGACAGCCACTAAATAAATTAAATTTAATTAATTTAATTCCTTTCTTTTCTTCTTCCTTTGACTTTTGACCCCCTCAAGCTTGGGCGCACTTTTTCCAAGGAGAAAGATTATTAAAAATAATCAATTTAATCACTTTAATCCATCACCAAAGGGGGCGCACTTTTTTGCACATGTAATTCTATTTTTAAGAATTTTCACCATAATGAGATTCTTTACCCCGCCAGTGTGCACCAAAATCCCATGATCCACTTAAGTGATTTGACTTTGACAATGGGATTCTTTACCTGCAAGTGCAGCACTAAAATCCCATGATTTCACTTAAGTCACTTTCCTTTTACTATATCATGGGAATTTTCACCCTGCAAGTAGGCAATAAATTCCCACCTGCCTGCAGCCTCTATTTTTCCCACTGCAGCTTAAGTGACTTTTATAACACGGGAAAAAGTACCCTGCCAGGCAGGTATACAATTCCCATCCTGCCTGCGGCTTATGTTTTTCCCATCGCAGCTTAAATCCTTTGTTTTCCAAAAATGCGCCCATCCCCGCAGGGGCTTTCCTGTGCACGACTTCGCTTTTTCCCAGTGATCCAGACCTCCGATGATGACTTCCTCCGGGCAAAATGTGCGTGTATGTTTTCCAGCTGCTCCAGGCCAAAAATCGGGCTTACCCGGCGAAGGAGTTGTTCCAGAGAAATTTCACAGAAAACAGAACGGGACACCACAAAAACACGAAAAATTGCCAAAAGTTACAAATAAAGCCCAAAACTTAAAATAAGTTAAAATCCTTCTGGTATACAGGAATAATAACATATTCGCTTATAACGGAGTTAAAACGGAGCGCAAATAGCCTCATACGGGGCTCAAAATAATTAAATACAAATTTCCCGCAGACAAATCCCGACGACAGAATAAAACAATTTTGGGCATCTAGGTATTTGGCGAAAAGGGCTAATATGGCTCTTTAGGATTATCTTGACGCAATACAGGAACTTTTAGGCAATAAAAACAACAAATGACCCACTATTTTAAAAGTACGAAATTTTTTCGAATTGGGTAGTCACAGATTTCGGGTGAAATCTGAGTGACACCAAGAATCCTTCAAGTATTTTGCATAAACAAATATTCAAGAAATTTAAATTTATGAGCTCGGAATATAAAAATAAACATAAATTGCAAATAACAACGCTGTAAGTTACTAAATTACGGGTTTTTCAATAATCAATAATTAGAAAAGTAAGATTTTTCATTTGACATGGATATTAAATTTAATTTTGTTTGAATGGGACTTATTTAGAGAAGCATTAACATACACTTAATAATTAACTAAGAAATATCATGTTTTAATTTAGAAAAAATAAGACTTGTCATTTGATAAGGATCTTAAATTTATTATTTGTTGGCCAAGCTTATTTAGAGAAGCATTGACATACCCTTTTTTTCCAAATACAGTAGCAATTGCACTTGAGTGCAAGAAACACCGGAAGGGAGGTAGATGTAAAGTTTCTATGGAAATGCATTGTCATGTAGTAGGTGATACAAAACTTTGTTCATAGTGCTGCTAGTTTTATGTGTCTGTGATAAGGTTGGATGAAGACAATTGTGAATGGAAGGATACAAAAAATAGTAAAGAGTTTAGGAGAAGACATTCTCAATATATTCATATAGTTACTTGTTTTAGAGATCGGGAGGAAAGACTTTTGAATGCAAGCATCTCTCTTCATTTTTTTGTAGATACATACAAATATTTTGACATGCACTTGTACTGCTCGAATGTAAATGCTAAGGAGATGCACAAGTCTACTTTCGAGCATACCTGTGAGATTACAGTGAATAATAACCCTTGGCATTCATTGTTCCCAATATCTTTAGTTTTCTTATCCAATGTCATACCTTGCAATTTATATATAAAATCACCCACACCATTTTGAGCTCCATTTGTCAATGATTGCCACGTGTTAGAAGAGGTATTGACAAATGTGTGTGGTTGTTTGGGTCCCATGTTGGGCTAGAGTATTTTTGGAAATCAATAACTATAAAGAGCGACAAGTCTGGGAGTTTTGATTCGGATGGTAGACAATGTGAACACCCTTGTCGAAGGCCCCATTAACCAACTCTCTTTGCACTCATAGGTTGGATGTCAATATAATTTCATTTCCTTTATACAAGCACATTTGTCTCAAGCTGAGTTTCATCGAGGTTTGGTGAGACTCGATTAGAGCTTTGTTTGGCTATGCTTATTGTAACAATAACATGCAACACCTTGAACATCTCTTTGTTATGTATTGTAGCCATATTGTTTGCTGCATAGATGTTTGAAGCCTTTAAAGCTCTCTTGTTCTTCTAGTGACATGTGTGAGTTTGTTCTTAACATGAGAAAATTCTAGTGCTCTATTGTTGGTTTTGTGCTTTTGATGTTGGATAGCAAACGTTTGAATTGCAATTGGTTTGTGGTGAATCCTTGTTGACAAAACATGTTGCCCAATGTTACAAATTTTGTGTCAAATGTTTGTCAAATTGTTGATAAGGTAATGTGATAATACATCCATATAAGTTGAGGTTGGGTTTTGAGATCCATCATAATAATAATAGTGATAATATTGTCAAGTTATTTGACCTCCACAAACAATTTGGTTAAAGTATTTACTATATTTATGTAGTGCCCACTTCTGTTCGACACTTATTATATTTTGATTTCGATTATTGTTGACTATAGACATGGATATTATTGTACCATTTTGGCTTAACATGATCTTAGACAACAGAGATACTTTGACTATTGATGGATTTCGATTCATAGTATGATTGTGTGGATTCATAGAGAGACATTTTATATTGATGATGATGTGTTGTTGACATATATATATTACTAACATTTGACATTCTCATCATATTGAGTAGGATTTAGCAATTGAACTAATCTTGTGATCTTATTGGTATTGATGAAATATAGAATTGAGATGTTGTTGGAATTTTAAAATAATAGCATTGTTAGTCTAGATGATGATTTAATTTATATATGGATGATTATTGATTTGTATGTGTATATTTTATCTTGGATGTTTTGATATGACCACGAGGCCGAAGGAGGTATTGTGTGATTTTGCGGAGTAATTATATCACAACAATCAAAGGGGGATTAGAGACCAACCACATCGGAATAATGGATGGATACAACAATGGACACCATGGAAACTTGTGTAATCTTGTTGTTTTGTTATTGTTGTTGGGGGATAACCTCCAAATTGTGACCATGGGCTTATGTGTATGTTCTCATTTTATTTATTTATTGTTGAGTATGTGATTTAATTTGTGATGTAGTTCCCTTTTATCATTATTGATTAATGTGCTTTAATTAAGTAATTTAATAATGTTATTAAGTTAAGTTTGGATGTGACAAAAAGGAGTCATTTATTAGAGTAGTGAGTTATTTGGTTCTTGTGTTTTTAGTTGAGTGTATGTGATTTTGAGTGTCGTACACTCCACCCTACTTGGTAAATTCAGATTTGGGCTTAAGGGCCATTTTTGGAGGCTTGTCCCGCACCTCTTAATTTCTTATACCAAACCTACCTATGGGTTGGGGGTCAAAAATAGACCCTATTATGTGTTTTGTAAGAAAAAAGGTGATATTTAATTGCACTTTCTTACATGTGTTTTAAATTTTGTCCTTAAGGGGTGTGGGTTGGAGTTGTGTGTGTAAGAGGTTTTCATTCCTCTCAACCACCCATTTATTGTGCATTGGGGTTGAGGTTTGACTTGTGATGTGGAGTTGAGGATGAGTGATGTGGCATCCTACATGGAGCCACCTCACCCTCCTCTTTCCTTTTTCTATATATGCAAGTTTAATTGTTTGTTTGGGGATTACTTCATTTCTTTTGGTGCTCTTGTATTTTGGAGTTAGAGAATTTTTGAGTGCTTGTTGAATTCTTGGAGCTTGAAGGAGCTTGGATTTTGTCTTCTTGGTCAAGTTCTTACCATGGAAAGGTAGTAGCTACACTCTTTTACATTTTATTTTATATGTGTGTATATTTATGTATGTGAATGAGTTATGTGCTTGTTGGGATCTTGGGTAGAATGCCTAAGTAAGGTGTAGGAGAAGGCTATGGGGAAATATATATGTAGGGAGGCATAAGAGTTAATTTATGTTTGAGAGGGAGTTGGGTTGGGTACACTGTAACGCCCATTAAAACAACCCACTCAAGACCCAAGAACAACCTAGGTTTAGTTAAAAAAATTATGGAATAATTTTTTTGTTTAAAAGTGTGACCACAAACAAAGTCTCAAGGACAGTTAAATTTAAATAAATATATTTTCCTGCTATAACAATTATCATATCCACATTACAAATCACCTAGCAAAGTTATTCCAAGCATAGTTAAATTTCCCTTAGGTATTATTTTAATAAAATGCTTAAATTAACACTAAGCTAAAAGTACCTTAATTAAGTTTAGAGGGTCAAGGCCAAAACCAATTAAATTCCCATGGTATTTAATTCTACAAGGTCCAAAAATTAAACAAGGTTCTTATTACAAGGGGTTAGAAAAACATTCCCTTACCCCATAAGGTGACCCCAAAAAGGTCAACCCATGCTTTAGAAATAACATTTAAATTAGGAAGGGTAATTTTCCACTTACCCACTCACCTATTTGCCTAAATGGTTCAATATGATTTTTTCATATTTCACAGACTTAAAACTTATTGAAAACATTCCTATTAGATAGGAAATTCCCTCCCCTTTCCAATGATATAAATAATTTCTCCTAACTCCTCATATTTCTCAAGTTATGGGTGGCAGGTGTGCTGGGGAAGAAATTTTACCCGGAAATATTTCAGGCCAGCAGGACACTGGGAAAAACTTAGTGCTTTTCCCCTTTGGGAAAAAAGTTTCATTTACGCCCACAAGTCCGTGGTGGGGCTTCGTGCCGAAAGGAGAAACTTTGCTCGAGTCTGCAAGGACACGTGGAACATTTTTCGCCAACGTGGGAAGGCGGGTTCTTTGAAGAAAATCTGGATTTTTTTACTTTTTGAGGAAAAAGGAAACAAGGTTCAAAAACACCCGCACCTCCACCGGTGCCTCAAGAATCCATGTGTCACCATCATTGGCTGCGGGGTGGTGGGTCGATGAGAAAACTTAAGAATTATAAAGTTTTATATAAGGAAATGTTAAGGGTTAAAATTAACCCGTGCCTCTGTCGACGCCAACGAAACCACGTGTCGGTTTACCATTGGCTGCGGGAGGCGGACCGATGGGGAACTTAATTTTTTTTATTATTGAGCGGAAAAGCTATAAGGTTAAAAACACTCTGCTCCTTCACCGACACCTAAGGAAGCCACGTGTCAACCCCCTCATTGGATGTTGGGTGGCATAGGCCAGTAGGGAGACTTAAGATTTTTTACCAAATGCAAAAATAAAGGAAAAGTTGAAGGGGCGGGCCCGCGACCGTGGAAGTGATTTTCCAAGAGTGAAAGGGGGGGCTGCGAGGCTGTGAAGGAATTTTTGACAAAGTAATTTTTCGACCTTAGATTAATTTTTTTCGCCGATAGGGCAATGCTCGGGCCAGTGAGCTGGCAGGAATATTTCGTACATTTTTTCCTTTTTTTCAAAAAGAGCAAAAAGTAATTTTCGGCCCCATAGGTTTGCTTAGAATTTTTTCCCTTTTTGACAATTAGTTTATTTTTGAGCTGAAATGAAGTAAAAACTTTAAAAGGCCATAACATTTGATTGGGAGCTCGATTTTGACAAATGAGAAATTTTTGGAAAGGCCTCGACTTCCTCTTTGCATGCAAAGCATAAAACTTTATTTTTGACAAAGGAAAGAGGGTCTATTTTTAGAAAACGTCTTTATATTTTTAACACAATGAATGAACTTTTTAACTTATCGGAATTAAATAAATTCGCCATTAATCCTTCTTCCACACACCTAGCAGGCATGGAGAAATGCACTTAGAAGGATTTAGAATGGATTGCAAGGATAATTTGATTGATAGAGTTTCAAATCAAAATTTCACCCTTTTGACAACAAAACATTTGTATTTTGTTAGATTCCGATTAATAAAGTTTTATAAGAAATTATTAAACACTATAGTTTATTTGGGATGCGTTTTGTACATCCTAAGTTCAATTTAATTTTTCATTTTGTTTTTCATTGTTGCAGGGGGTAGTTTGTAAATTTCTCTCGAAAATAATTTTGTTTTGCGGTGAAGTCCAAAATAGAAATCATATTTAAACTCGAATAGGTCTAATTTCATTTATCATACTCTAATATTTGAATTCATCCCAATCCAATTTTACAATGTTTAAGATTTCTCCAATCAATGCGTGTAAAAAGCAAGAATACAATTTTATTTTCCAAAACCATGCATTTCAAATGAAACAAAGTAATCTGATATTTCCTCATACATATTTCTTTTTCAATTTTCAAACAAATATTTCACAAGGTTTTTCAAACACAGATTTGTTATGAGAACAATTCCATTTGAACAAGGTAAAAACTTCTATTGAATCAAATAAATTTCCTTTACAACCCTTTTTTTAACTCATCAAACACAACTCACGAATATATCTCTTTCACATTTCTTTTCACAGAGCAGATTACAGAGTATGTATTTCACATTCGAATGTAGAATTTCATTTCCAAAACAAAGTAACTTTCCACCACAAATAATCTTACAATGTCATGCACTTGAAGTGGAAAAATATTACAAGGAAACCTCAAAGGTATGGTGAAATTTGTGTTCATCCTCACTCTAAAACAACAACATGAAGATCCAACATATATCACTTTGATCACAACAAAAAAGGGGGAGAGGCAATGCTCTCCACCTAACCAAGAATTTCAATGAAGAGAGGAGAATTCGTCCCCTGTCATTGGCCCAGAGCCCCAGCCCCAATAATGTAATAAGAAATAGATTTCAACTCATGGACACGAGATAGGTTTCCACAACACAAATACCATTTTTACAAACAGAACACACCACATGCATACCGCCATTTATGCAACCACAAAAACAAAACAAAATACAATACTTAGGATTCATCATGCACAAGCCAAAGGGTAAATGGGTATCCACCAAAACAAAGGGGAAATGGGGGAAGCACTTATACCTCCCAAACGGGAAATGAGTATCCACTTGAAAATAAACTGCCAATATATATATAATTTCAAAACCATGACATGCTCTTATGCTTCCCCTAAGTACCCCTTATACATCTCATTTCCTTTTGTCTCCTCACACTCTTATGGCACCCCATAATGAGCAAAGAAATGCCAACTATTTCTTTTACAAGGTGGAACCCAATCCCAACTCCCTCCACAAAACAGCTTATACCTCCCTAAAATTCTTATGCCTCCCCATAAGATATCCCCATATTCTTCTCCTACACCATACCTGGCAATTTACCCAACTAGCCAACAAACATACGAAAACATTCACACTATTCACATATGCGTAAATAAAAGAAGAACATTTAAAAGAGCCAAGCTCCTACCTCTCCATGGTAGAGTTTGCTTCAAATTTCAACAACAAGCTTTTCCAATCCAAATAAGTCCAAAAGCTCAACAATCCAAAAGCATTCAAGAAATCTCCAACTCTCTCCAATATTACAAGAGCTCAAAACTAAATGAAATCACCCAAAAATGAAGTAATCCAAAGTGAAGTAATCCCCAAAACAAGCCAATGAATTTGAATAAATAGAAGAGGGAGAGAGGAGGATGAGATGGATCCATATAGGATGTCACATCACACATCCTCAGCTCCACCTCATAAGTCAACTTCAAACTCCAAAGCATAATAAATAAGTGGGTGAATAGAATGCCATATTATTTACTCAATCCAAGCCCACACCCAATAAAGTCTGAAATTAAAAACTTCTAAGAAAGTGCAATTAAAACCTTACAACTTGTCTTCTCAAAATACATAATTATGCCCAATTTTGACTCCCAACCAGAAATAAGGTTGGTATACTAATTTAAGAGCTGTGGGACAAGTTTAAGTTGTCCCACAAGCCTCCAAAATCAGCGTCAAAGGAAAAATTCGAATTTCAAAAGGAAGTGGAGTGTTTCACACTCAAATTTACTTACACATCTCTTACAACACTTAAGCCAAGAGACATCAACTCAATTAAATGGATTCTTTTGACCCAATTTAATTAATTAAACAACATGAGTACTCACTAAACTTGGCACAAGTTAAATAAATAATAAAGGGGAATACATCACTAAATAAATAAATACAAAAGCAACAAAGGAATTAATTAAAAGAATACACATAACCCCTTGGTCACATTTAAAGGTGATCCCCCAAAGGGAACCCCTAACAACAATTCAAATAACACACAAACAAATACAAGTTGTCATGGTGACCCTTGTTGAATTCATCTAGAATTCCAATGTGGTTGGTCTCCAATCCCCCAATGTTTGTTGTGACATGTTTACCTGCAAAACAAAAATACCTCCTTTGGCCTTGTGGCTGCATCAAATCATCAAAAATAAATATATAATATAAATACTAAAATCATCTATACATGAATCAAACATTATCAAGGCAAGCAAAAATATATCATTTACAATTACATCAATAACCATATGATCATAAGATTATCTCTCTTTTCTAGTTCTACTCAATATGACAAAATATCACATGTTCAAAACACACACATATATATAACCATGTCAACATGCTAACAAAATCAGTATAAAAATGTCTCCAATACCACATGCATCATATATGAATCAATATCAACAATAGTCCATGATCTCTAATGTCTAACATCATGCCAAATAAAAAGCTACAATAATGTCCATAATATAGTGAACAATATCATAATCAATATCAAAAGGTGTAGAAGGGAAGTGGGCACTACATACCCCATCTTAGATAAGGAAATGTTTACATTCCTTGATTCTTTTGAGGGAGACATAAGAGATTGTAGGGAGGCATAAGAGAATATGGGATGCATAAGAGGATCTATAGGGAGGCATAAGAGTTATGTAGGGGTTTTGAGATGTATTTTTGAGGGTTTTAAGGTGGGTACCTAATCCCATTGCGAGGCATAAGCGATCTCCCCATAGATCCTTGCTCCATTGGCTTGCATTTTAAAGCCTTGTGTATTTTGTAAAGTTGTATTATTGTGTTCATTTTCTTGTGATTGAATGTGCTTGAAATGGTTGTGAAAATTGTTGTTGTGTTGTGGAAACATTGTATAGTTTCCATGTGTTGGATCCATCCCTTATTGCATTGTGGTTGGGACTTGGGGGCCAATGAGGAGGATTGTTTCTTCTCCTCATTGGAGTTTTGGTTGGGTGGAGAGTGTTGCCTCTCCCCATTTTTGTTGTTGTGATCAAGTGGAGAAAATATGGAGCTTTGTTGGAGATTTGGGACTTGGAGCACTTGTAGAAGACTAAGAAATCCTTCATTATAGCTACCTTTCTTGTAAATTACCACTTAAGGTGGAAGACTTATAGTATTGTATTTGAAAGAAAAGTTGTATTGAATATTTGTTATTAAGTTGTAATGTATTGTTGGAAAGAGAAACAATTTTAGTGAAGCAAGTTTTGATATAATGGAAATGTGATTGAAAAGAAAACAACTTGTTCTCATTTTAGTTGATTTTTAGTCTTCATTAGGTGTGTTGTTCCTATTTTAAAACTATGGGAAATCTTATTATTAATTGCTTGTGTGAATGGTTGTAAACTTGTATTTGGTAAAAAAAAAAGAAATATTCATTTTTATTGTATTACATGAAAGGCATAGGGTAGTGAAATAAACTATATTTGTTCATCTCCTTGTATTGGTTGAAAGAAAGTTTAAATCTTATATAAGTAAATGGAAAAGCCCTTAAATCCTTGGTTTTTATTCATCTTTTCATATGATATATTGACTTCTTAAAATCTAGTTGAGCAAAGGAACTACATAGTTGCAAAGTAGACCTTAGATCTATTGATTATATAAATGCATTATTAAGTTAAATTAACTTCATTTTAAATCAAATATCAAGAAAATGGTAGTGGTGGGTGAAACAAAGTTATAAACCAAAACTTGGTAATATTTCTAGCAATTTATAAAAGAGATTTTAAGTGCAAAATTAAGATTAGTAAATAATATAAATATTTTTACTTCTTGATAATAGTAGTGATATTAAAATATTATTATTATTTTTATTAATAATAATGGTGATATAATTAATATATTTATATACCTTTAATATGTATATAAAGTTATATTTAATACATATTAAATATAAAAAAGTTAATAAAAAAACTTAGCAAATCACATTTACCTATGGTTGTGACTCGTATATTTTGTGGGGAAAAGGGTTGGGGGAGGGTCGTCAACCCCACCCCCACCCCATTAAAAATGGGATGGGGGTGGGGTGGGTGACCCTCTCCCCAATCCCAAAAACAATCTACTAAACATTACCCCAACAAACAAATAAACCCCCTGCGGGCACTAACATTTGCACGACTTGGATCTGTTTAAATCCATGGCCTATGTGGTCTCTCTCGCCATCGAAAACTTGGAAAATGGTATTTTTATATGTAAACTATGCTCTATATTGTATTTTCGGGTTCCATGTTTTTATTAAAATATATTTTTAAACAAAATACACACACACACACACACACACATAGCCATTTTCTCCAAGTACTTACACATACCATTTTAAACATTTCACTAAAATGGGGCAAAACCCATATGCCCATTTGGAAAAATGCTAAATAAAATAAATAAATACATTGGAACCCTAGAAGAGGGTGTAATTAGAACAAGAAAATTGTAACGCCCACATTTAACACACACAAAAACAACAGTAAAAATACTCGGATAATTTTTTTAGCTTACATTGCTCACTACACAACACAACAAGGGCTCCAAGAAAAGAAAACTCAAAAATGCATACGACACTTACATAAGTCATTGACTCACATAGACACATGACAACACCATATACATGTCGATGCCACACTTTCCCCAATGAACGAATACTAGCAATGACCCAACCACAAGAAAAGGACTCAAAGATTGGCAAACCCACAACACATCATTTCCTTAATTGCATCTTAGTTACGATTAACATTCCAAGAACATTATTGTGCAAGGATAATTTTCTCCTTTTTCCACCTATAGATTCTTAAGTTCATTCCACATTTAATTTACAGTTCGACCATTTCAAGTTGGCTCTTTATCCTTTACTGAAATTTTCCATAACTTACATAATTATTTGGCATATTTCAAATTGCATACAAAGTACTTAATTCTCTTGTTCTTATGTTAATAATATGCTTCTCAAACGTTTATTCAATGTTTAAATTTTACCCTTGCAACTCAAGTGAATTTGACTTGATGTCAAGAAAGCAATATTAGGATTTAAGGGGGTGGTTTAGAATCAAGATACCTTTTTCCCATAAACATTCTTCGATCACGGTATCTTTATTTCCCAATTTAACATTCCCACAACAAGAAATTGTATTTAGATTATATATATATCTTTTTTTTTTCTCGAAGTTTGATCTCACCAAGGGAAATTCATATTCTTTGTAGCACATGAAAATGTTTAATTGATTTATAAGGAATCCAAGAGTGACATTATTCCTAACCTCAAATCTCATTTTACTCTTATATCATACTATGGTCTCATTATAAGCGTTATTTTATAACAAAAGAGTTACGAAAGTACTTGCCTAACATCTTGAAGAAGTACATGATTGGAAGCATTATAATCTACACATGAACCACAAGTGGTCTGTGTTCAAGGTAAGATCCCATGTTTATGCATTTCACGATTCTACATGTGAAATTTTCTTTTATTCTTAATGTCAAAAGGGGCATAACAAGGAATTACAGGACCAAGGTTCCAGTTTCTTGGGTTCTCTAAATTCAACAAATTTAAAATCAATTTCATTTGCAAAGAGTTACTTACCATTTTCTACCCACAAGTTAACCTCCTAATCAACTGAGATTTAGTTTAATTCCAATTGCACCTAAGGATCTACATCTTAACTATATAAGAGTTTATGGTGAGAGGAAATATTTATGCTAAACCACCTTCATGAAAGACAAAGGTCTAAAAAAATATATTTACGCTATAAAACCTCAAAAAAAAAAAAAAAAGGCGCTATATTGTCACTAGCCAAAGTAACACATTTAGCTATGAGGAACTAAAGAGATCATTAGCAAGAGTTTAAGTCATAGTACAACTATTGTACTAGGTCCATTTGTGTCGTCTAGATCCCACAAGGAATTCATTTGATGATGGAGAAAATTCCTAGATCTAACTTCGTAAGACTTGGTAAATGACAAGGATACTAAGGAGGGGTTAGATCTACTTACTCCAGATAAAGTTTTTCCAGGTCACTCCTAACCATCGGGTTCACGACGGTAATGCTAAACATATTGACCATGACGATAACACAAACTAGGGGTCTTATTTACCTAAACTAGGAGGTGCCATCGAGTACAAGGTTTAAGATCATTCTACGATTTCAATTTCTTCCATGCTAAGAAGGATCCCACATGAAGACAAGTTATGGATGAATCTTATGTTAGGGTTGACTGTTGTGGTTAGATTTCTTTATTACATTTTCAAGGTAAGAAACACAACACCAATTATTTAATCATCTATTACACACTAGAAACACATTAAAAGATATTAAATTCAAATTCATTTAACATATATATATATATATATATATATATATATATATATATATATATCCTTTTACCACACATAACTATGAATCAAAATTGCACCTATGATTAAATGTGCATTTCCCAAGGTATCCCTAAAACTAGCATCTCATACATATCAATGATTTCAAATACAACATTTTTGTAACATGGGACTACATTGTACATATATACATTTTACAATGACCTATATAAATTTCAATAATAAACAATGAATTACACCACACCCTTTCACCATCTTTCTTGCATCCTGCAAAACCAAGTGAGCATGAAATCAACGATAAATCGCTGACATGGCATCCACCTAGATCTAGCATAATTAACTTTTTCAATTTTCCATTTACATAATATTAATAACATGCATTCAAAAACGAGGTCGAGAGACGCATTTTTATTTCAATTCATTTCACCTTATTTCGTAACCAATGAGAGAGAAACACTATTTTGTCAAAAGTTCAATTTCACACAATAAGTCACATGATAGATTTTCAAATAGTTATTTACAAGTGTCAACAAGTTTCCATGATGGTTTGGTTACCCGTTGGAGGTCCTACAACTTTCTTTTTTACGTTTTCCAGCTAGTTGTAAAAACATTCAATTAAGGCTTGGAGGCTAAGAAACCACTTTCAAATGTTGTCTTCTAGAGAGAAAACATACCACGGGTAAGTTTCTATGTGTCCTCATATACACCAATAATACAAAAAAAAGCGGCATAGTTTATAACCTCGGCGAAGGGTTTGTGATTGGTGGCTAGTTTTCTCGATGTCATCAGTCGTAATTGGCTTGGTTGGAAATGATCAAAACTTAGCTTGAGGGCTCACAAAACCACCTCAAAAAATAAA
Organism: Taxus wallichiana var. yunnanensis; assembly: GCA_018340775.1. NCBI lineage: Eukaryota > Viridiplantae > Streptophyta > Pinopsida > Cupressales > Taxaceae > Taxus > Taxus wallichiana. The sequence goes on along the minus strand of CM031241.1, from coordinate 330,089,315 downwards.
TGAACGTGGAACGAGAAATTTCCTACAAGTTCCCCTATATATTGAGAATTGGTCGATTCTAAGGAACTAAGAACCGACAAACTAGTTTCAAACAAATGACGGGTTTTCTGAGCCACCGGTTATAGTTGAGTCACTTGACCTAGTCAAACAACGATAAGAGGCCTACAATACCCTATTTCAAACTCATTAGGGATGTGTTTTCCTAAACCAAAGGTTCCAGGAAATTTTCTAGTAAAAATAATAGAGGTTTATGAAGGTGGTCAAGCATTTCGTTGCTCAGGGACCGAACGGCGGTTCGAAACGAAATCCACCTTTTCACTTTTAACAACTTCCTTCAAAGTAGAAAATAAAGTAACATTGCTCTTAGAGAGTGACAAAGAATATATATATATATATATATATATATATATATATATATATATATATATATATATATATATATATCACAAAAAAATGAATTAAAGGGAGGCTAAACTCGGTCGCGGCTTTTAGCTTTACATATTCCACAGAGGAGAAGAAGTGTGCAGGTCTTAGGTATATTGCATGGGGAGGGATCTATTGTTTAATGTCAATGTTTGGGGTTGGGGAGAGGGTCGCTGACCCCACCCTCATCCCTTTTGATAATGGGGTGGGGGCGGGTCGACGATCCTCCCCCAACCGTATTCCCACAAAATTCCCACACATGCCACAACCATACATGGCTTTAACAGCTTTGAAATCATTTTTAAAATCTTCATTACACTTAGTTAGTATTAATTGATATGAATTCTTTTTAAATGTTTCTCATTAATAAACTCTATTTTATATAATACTTGTATATATTTACATATGTATATATGCATACATGTGTGTGTGTGTGTGTAATGTTATACAATTATTCCATTAACTATATATGATGATGGTATTATTTTATTAATATAATAATATTAATAGTATATTAATATTAATATATTTTCATATTAACAAGCCCCATTAATATTAAACTATTTCGTTATTAATAATATTTAACAATTGTTAATATTACTATCAAAAGTAATGATTAAATATGGATAGTAATATTGACAAACTAAGAGTAAACTTGCAATAACACTTTCTTCTCTAACAATTTGATAAATATTGTATAGAAGGTAGAAGAAAGTAAATTTCATTTCCTTTACCAATTTATAATAGTTTTTCAATAATTTTTTTTTCAATAGAAAATGCACACTAAATGAAAACCACCAATCAACTAAAATAGAAATAGTTGTTTCCTTTCCAACTACATTTCCATTATGTAAAACTAGCTTTACTAAAATGCCTTTCTTTCCTTTTTACAATAATGCAACTTTATCAATGAAAATAAACTTTCTTTTCCTTGAGCATAGCTCTTTCATTTCAATACAAGAGATTTTCTTTTCTTTTTTATAATACACTACAACTAAGCTTTTAAACATGATTTCCATTCTAATTTCTTCCTTCACATACCACAATTTGAGGAGAAGGGAAAATATACATTCCTTAATGAATTTCTCTTCAAATAATAATACAACTTAGTAAATTAAACTTACAATGCAACATTTCTTTTAAAACAACATAATACTACAAGTCCTCCACCTAAGTGGAAATTTGCAAAATAATGGCTTTCTCACAAGGAAGGAATTCTTGATTTGAACAAAACTCTAAGTGCCAATTCTTTAATAAGAGATCCATATTTTCTCCAATAGATCACAACAACAAATGGGGGAGAGGCAACAATCTCCACCCAACCAAAACTCCAATGATATGAAGAAGTAATTCTTCTCATTGGACTCCGAGCCCTAACCACAAGGCAATAAGGGATGGACTAACACATGACAACTAAAAATTCTTCCACACTCACTTTCAAGCAACAAACACATAAGAAATATAACCATAAAAAAACTTATTTTTAAACACAACTTCACAAACAATGGCTCTAAAATAGTCAAGTAGAGATAGGAATATGGGGTGCCCCGTGCCTCACAAGGGTTTAGATGCCCACCTCTAAAATCCTTCAACATAAAATAAACTCCAAAATCTCTTATGCATCCCCACAACAACAAAATATAAGTATTTTATGCCTCCCTCACTCTTTTGCCTCCCTCTCTCTTATGGCTCCCACAATGCACAACATAACAAAATAGAACAAGGTGGGGCATCCAAAACCCACTCCCTCCTAACCCACAAATAATATCTTATGCCTCCAAACATATTTCATCCCCATTTCCAAATCTCAAAACAACCTAATGTCAATTTACTACCCAACACTTCAAGAAAGAACACAAATCCATACAACACATAACATACAAGAAAACAAGAAGAAAATAATAGTGCAAGATCCTACCTTGCCATGGTAAAGCTCCACTTTTCAAGAAAGTCCCAAAATCTTCAAACACAAGAAATTTTCCAAGCACCCTTCAACTCCAACAAGCAAGCATCCAAAAGAGAGAGCTCAAAACCAAGTGAGTAACCCCAAATACTTCCCAAAATTTCCAATAAATAGAAAAGAGGAGGAGGGAGATGATGTGGCTCCATGTAGGATGCCACATCATTTCTTCTCCATCCCACATCACCTAAGTCAAACCCATACTCCAAGGCATAATAAATGGGTGGTTGAGAGGTATGACAACCCTCTTACACACACCACTCCAACCCATACCCCTTTTAGGACAAAAAAAAACACATGTAAGAAAGTGCAATAAAAACTTACCTTTTTCCTTCCCAAAACACATAATGGGGTCTATTTTTGACCCCCCAACCCATAGGTAGGGTTGGTATAATAAATTAAGAGGTGTGGGACAAGTTTAACTTGTCCCACAAGCCTCCAAAATTGGCCCTTAAGGCCAAATCCGAATTTCTAAGGAGAGGTAGAGTGTACAACACTCAAGATCACATACACTCAACTTAAAACACATAAACCAAAGAACCATCTAATCTAATAAATGAATTCTTTTTATCCCATCCATAATTATTTTAGTAACATGATTAATTTACTAATCTAGACACATAAATTAATTAATGATAAAAGGGAATTACATCACCATAAAATCACATACTCTAAAATTAAATAAAGGAAAAAATAAAAGAACAACACACAAACCCCTTGGTCACAATTGAGGTAATCCCCCATGGGGACCCCCTAACAAAAAAAAAGACACACACAACATAACACAAGTTGCCATGGTGACCATTTTTGAATTCATCCGGTATTCGATGTGGTAGTCTCCAATCCTCGTTGATTGTTATGATATATTTACTCGTAAAATCACACAATACCTCCTTCAGCCTCATGGCCGCATCAAAACATCCAAGATAAAATATACAAATATAAATAAAAATCATCCACATATAAATTAAATCATCATCTAGACAAGTAATGTTATTATTTTTAATTTCCAACAACATCTCAATTCTTCATTTCATCAATGCCAATAAGATCACAAGATTAGTTAAAATTCTAAATCCTAATTAATATGACGAAAATGTCGAATGTAAGAAATATATAACTATGTAAAAAACACATCATCATCAATATAAAATGTCTTTAAGGATCCACACACATCATACTATGAATCGAAATCCAACAATAGTCTAAGTATCTCTATCATCTAGCATTATGCTAAGTCCAAGTGATACAATAATATCCATACTTATAGTGAATAGTATCGAAATAAAATATAATAAGTGTCGAAGGGAAGTGGGCACTACACCCTCCTCCCCTTAGACTCAACTTCCTCCTGGAAGTCACTGGAATAGGTGTGGAAACTGAACTCGTAGAAATGTAGCATGCTCGCATGTAGCAAAGAGTCTCATCATACATGTCCCATCGACCCAAACCTAACACATGAGAAGGATCTGCAATATACCTCCTAAGTACAAAAACATGAAATACATTGTGGATGCAACAAAAGTTTGTTGGCAATGTTAGACGATAGGCCAAAGGACCGATACGCTCCAAGATCTCAAAGGGACCTAGAAACCTAGAAGCAAGCTTAGAACCTTTTATGTAATGGATAGGGCTTTTATGTGGCCCGACACAAAGAAACACCTTTGTGGCCCCCTAAAAACTACTATCTATCCTATGCTGATACACATACTTCTTCTACCCGTCCTACGCCTCCTCTGAATCTCTACCGATCATAACAACCTTCTCTTCCATATCCTCTAGTAAAGTTTGTCCAACTGTCCTAACTTAGTGTTGTCCTACACTCTCTGTCATACTGAAGGCTGCGAAAAGGAGCCATGCCTATAAAAACTGAAAACTATTATTGTAGGAAAACTCCACCAAGTACAAATACTCCTCTAGCTCGATTTATGGTCCATGATGTACATCCTAAGCATGTCTTCCAAGATCTCGATTCACCCGATCAATCTGTCCATCTATCTCGTGGTGATAAGTTATACTTGAAATTGATCTTCGTCCCGATAGCATACTTTGCATGGTAGTCCGTAAGTGGGAAGTGTACAAAGGATCATGGTCACAAATGATCTTCCATATAATCCCGTGTAATATGAAAATATCATCAAGACATACCCGTGCCACTGTACTAGTTGTGTAGGTGGTATTGACAAGAGAAAATTTAGCCACTTTCTTCAATTTATCCACAGTGACCATGATGGCATCGTGGTGGTATCTTGACTTTGGTAACCCAACAATGAAATCCATGGAAATGGTGTCCCATTTCCACTCTGGTATAGCGTGAGGGAAGATAATTCCATCCAAATGCTGATGCTCGGCCTTCACCTTCTAACACTCTAAACAACGTGACAAAAACTGAGCCATGTCTCTCTGTATATTCCCCTCTAATGGTACAACTATCTCAAGGTGGCGTGCATCTTCTTCACCTCGGGATGGGCTGAATAAGGTGCATGATGAGCCTCTATCAAAATTTCCTACCTCAAACCTCCATCTCTAGGAACATATATCCAACCTCTATGTCTGAGAAGACCATCTGTCTCTAATGAAAAACCATCAAATCTCCCTTCAAGGGGCATCTAAGGCTCAATCTCTGATTTGGATGTAAGGTATAAGATTTCATGAGGAAGTTGTTGTAAAATCCTACTCTGCAAATCTATACCCACTGAAGTAGCCATAACCACAAGCCTCCATCTACTCAGGGCATCTGTAACCACATTCTCCTTCCCCTTCACATGCTCTATCTCAATGTTTTACTCACAAAGAAACTCCATCCAACGCCGCCGATTGAGCGTTGAAATTAGGGCCGAGTGAGGAGGTGGCGAAGACTCAAGTGATTAGTCCTTAGTGTAAATATCGGCGCCAAGAAGGAAGTGTCTCCACATCGAACCAAGGCATGAACAATTGATGCAATATCAAGGTCATGAGTTAGATAATTGATCTCATAATACTTGAGTTTGTGAGACTCAAAAGTAACTACTTTTCCCTCTGCCCGCATCAACACACCTCAAAGTCCTGCAAATGAAGAACTCACCTTGAGGATCGGGTACTGCAAGAATAGGCGTTGTCATGAGACATTCCTTCATTTTCCTAAAGGCCTAATCACATCTATCTAACCATAGGATATTCTTCCCTTTCCATTGAAGGGAAGTGATGGGGTGCACAACCCAAGAAAAGTACTATACGAATCTCATTTAGTATCCTGCCAAACCCATGAAGCTACGCACCTATGTCACACTAGTGGGTGCTAGCCAATCCATAATAGCTTGAATATTTGAAGGATCGACTTGGATACCTTCCCCAAAAATGATGTGGCCCAAATATTACACCTTTGTCTGTCCGAAAAAAAACATACACTTCTCTAGGTTACCGTACAACTATTTCTCTCAAAGACACCAAGAACTTGGCGAAGGTGTTCCTCATGCTCCACACGCGTACATGAGTAAATAATAATTTCATCAAGGAAAATGAGCATGAAGCAATCCAAAATGTTTGGAATACCACATTCATCAAGCTCATGAACACCGTGAGGGCATTCTTCGACCAAAAGGCACAATTGTGAACTCATAGTGGCCATATCTCGTATGGAAGGTGGTATTATGAATATCTACCTCTACCTCTATGTTCCTCACCTGATGATATCCCGAATTAAGATCAATCTTGGAAAACATTATGGCCCCCATTCATCTCGATCAAATAAATCATCAATGCATGGAAGGGGGTAATGATTCTTGATCATTACTTTGTTCAGCTGGAAGTAATCAATACACAAACACAAAGATCCACCCTTATTATTTAAAAAAATCACCAATGCACCCCAAAGCGATACACTAGGATGGATTAGGCCTTTATCCAGAAGGCCCTCAAGCTATAACTTGAGCTCACAGATCTCAGGGGTAGTCATCCGGTAAGGCGCTCGTGAGATAGGCTCTGCTCCCGGAACAAGATATATGTGAAAATCTATCTCACATGGGGAGGTAACCCTGTAGCTCCCCTACGAAGATATCAAAAACTCTCTCAAGATGTGATGGTCATCAAGAGACAAACCACTTGACTCCTCAAATCACAATAACCGTAACAACATACATCCGACAACCTCGTTGAACATACCGCTTAAGCTACATAATGAAAATAGTGGATGGAAATAGGCCTCCTTAATCTAGCTATCACTAAATAAACTTCTAGATCATTTGTACATGATATAGTCTTATGGTAACTTGACCACTCAAAGCTCTGTGTGTAGACACCAAAATTTGGTCACACTCCCCTTAACCCCTGGTTGAATAGCTAACTTAAACATATTTATCTAACCATGGCCCCTTCCACCCCACATTAATATTAATTTAATTACTTTAATTAAATTAATACCCATCCTCACAATATTCATTATTTAATTATCTTAATTAAACTAATTTCCACCTCACCCCACCACCTCACCTAGACACCTCATTATAAACCTATTTTTAGTATCTATCCACTCACCATAACTAACTAAGACTTAGTTCAACCCTAAAAATAAATGCCTATTATTCCTCTAACCACATTCCCGCTCATAAAATGTAACATTCCATTTTGATCCGCAACGATAGATAGACAGACTGGTCCAAATGATTTCGAGATCTGTCATTTTTAGTAAACCTAGGGAATCCCACCTTAACCGACGCCGTGGTCATTCCAAAGACGACGCTTGACCAACCCAAACCATCATCGGTTTCCATTTTTTTATTTTGGTAACCTTGTTTTGGAGGTTTTCCACACTCTCAAATCTGGAAGCAAAGGAGATATTCATGCTAGCAAGAAATAGATCCCATTCATGCATCTAGAGAGCTAGAGCTAGCATCTAAACAGATCCGAGGTATTGCTCTCATGGTAGAATTCCTAGAAGCACCGCATCGCGGCACCAAGCTCCATCTCACCAATCAATCAGCACCACCACCCAACTATTAGACTGCAACATCATTAAGTGTGTTTATCACCTGTGTCATTTTATCCTTATTCTATTTTAAAGGTTTTTGTAATCTTTGTTATCATTCTTCTATTAACATTCCCATTCCCCCATTATTTACTTTCCCTAAAACTCAACCCTTCACCACCCTACCATTAGATCACCTACTTTGGCTCTTATACATCTCTAAGTCTTCCCAACATCCCCACAGACCTCACCATCTCCTTTTTTATCTTTATCTAACCTAAACCCAAACTCCACAACTAGATTTTAATGATCTTCTATCATCCCGACTGCATCGACGCCGCTTACCCATGACCATTGTCGATTGCCTATAAACCATCATCGCTTATATCTAACCGATACTCGATCTCTCGTATTTGGCCATCTTATCAATAACATAACCTAAGAATCTTCACCCAAGCAACCTAAATTACCGAGAATTTGATCATGACCAGCCCAACACCGTGAACAACTACCCCTCCTCTAGATCTGATTATATCCTAGCTCGTTATGTTAGATTCACTTATTGTACTTGAATGAGATATCTAAATCATATCAAATACAGTAGGACTTTGTTTACTTACGTTATTTCTCACATTAAGTTGTATTAAACGTGTGATTGAAAACCATCTAGGAAGTATCACACTTCCCGATCCAAAGACACACTGGCAGTCCACCGTCATATATTGTTTAACTCTTATTTTTGGTTTTGTTTTCTATTTCAAGTAGTTCCTCCTAGCCAAAAGGAAGATCTCACAGTTAGCATTTGATCAAGAAGTCAAAACATACGCATCAACCTCCAACTGACTAGCACAATAGGTATTCCTCTTGAACCCATAACACTATCTATTTCGTCACATTCAAAAACGTAAAGAAAACAAAGTGAAAATTTTTTACACGCTTTGGTGGGACCCTTGTTTGTGGATTCCCTTTCTATTTATATAGGTTGCATCTTGTGTGTTTCTTTTCTAAATTGTTATTCACTAAATCTTCATCTTTGGTAATCCTCTCTTCTTTCTAATTTATCTAAATGAAACATTTCATTTGGTGCATTTACAAAGAATCATTCTTCTTGCTTTCTCCATTACTTGAAAGAGCAAAGTCTCTCCTATTCATCGCTTTTTCTTCATTGAATATCACATTTCAATTTGGGTTTAAAAACTTGCTTTGCATTGTGATTTGTTGCATCATATCTCACATTAAAATGTGGGTAACCTATATGATGGAAGTCATGCCTAGGCTGATGGATGACACAATTGAACCATAGAAATCACTCTTTTTTATCCTTCACCAACTTGTGCAAAATTGAAATATACACACTTTCTTAAATGACATTTTACCTGGGAATGCCTTTCAACGATCACACAATCAGAGGATTGACAGGTACTCCCTAGTTGGTTATCTTTGTCTAGTCACCCATCAGAGAGAGCCCCCCACCTTAACACAACCTAAAACCTCACCTTTTAGATAGCCTTCTTCATAGGACGCCTTCCCAACAAAACATTCTATTCTAAATGCACATGGTCAGTTCTAAATAGTGTAAGATAAATAAACATAAGGAAAAATAACTTTTAGGATCATGGTTTTCTTAGCTTTCTTCATGGGTTGCCTTTTGAGGTGTGAGGCTACGATTCTTCATTTTACTTTCTTCCTTGCACACTCCACCATCATAGTTGGAGTATTCTGATTTTATTTGAGTGTGTTAGGGCCCCATCTACTCATTCTCATATTTTTGAGTTTTATTCTTCACCTAATTTAATTCAAAAGCTAAGTTTTCTTCATTTTCCTCTAAATTTCACATTAACCGGGGTGTTGATCAAGTGACCATCATTGGTTTCATCTAACCGCTATCATTGGCTAAACCAAACCAATGTCACTGGATTTCCCGGTATTTTTCTTAGGATAGTCTTCATTCACTCATTTTGTTATGATTTTGGCCCTCAGGGCACCAACATATTTTCCTCCTGTTGGTATTATTGTCATATAAAACTACTTCCATGAACATTCATGAGTCCTATTTCAATTTCAAATCGGTACTTTTTCACAAGAACTGGTATTGGTTTCTATAACCATCATCGGTTCCATATAAACCGTCATCGGTCATCTTGCCATCGTCGGTTTCTATGTTTGGTTTTAAAAATCCAAACATTAACCAGATTCACCCTCCCAGCCTCATTTTTTTTTTTTTTGTTCCCGTTGTTTTCTCGTGTCATTTATAGAATATAGTCTGACTAGGTCAACACTTATTCACATGGTGTTGACTCGCAGCCAAACTAACGCTCTTATATTCCATGCCAGCCGTCAACCACTCCCACCTAGTCCCTCACAACCTTATATCCTGTCACCCATGGATCCCACTCACTTATCACCATTATTACAAAGCGACGAGGAATTCACATGAATCCTCAATCGAACCTCGCAACCTTACAATTCTATCTTTCCCACTCATCCACTCGGGATTCCTCAGGTCAGTTGATATATGACATGCCCGTATCTATCTCCCCTGCCCTTGTCCCCTCTTCTTTTGTATCCCCTACTATATTGACATTACCCTCACTCGCTTCCCCGGTGGTTTCACACCTAAGCCCCATACCTGGTATGACCGCCGCATATGCAACATTTATCGCACCCATAGTATCGCTTATTCCTTCATCGACCACCCAGATCATAACCCCATCCGCGCATCTCACATATACCAATTTCAACACAATCCGCCATGGTGTTGGTGACTTCTACCCCATTCCGTAACATTTTCCTCTCTCTCCCAGATCTTTTCCCCAATCACTACTAGAGTCACTTCAAATATCCCACCCACATACACATACTACCAATAACCCCTATCTCGTCCGTCATTCATTTTGGGTATGTTCCCCCATGTCAACCCCCCATCCTAAACCCTCCTATTTGGCATCACCATATAGTGGAATGCCACCCACATCATATATTCAGCCCTAGCCATCTTATATCACAGAGGCACCCATCCATCGCAACCTACCAATGACCTCATTAAGTTAATGATGGAAAAGATGCAGACCCTAGAAGCATCGGTTTCTGGCTCACGTAATTCTCTAACTTACGATGAAATCTATAATGAACCCATTCATCCATCCATTCTTATTCGTCCATACTCTATACATTGGGAAATGCCAAAATTCAATCACTTCAATAGCAAAGAAGACCTATAACAACATTTACGGCCCTTCAAACATGGGTGTTATTTGATTTCCCATGATGACACTTTACTCCTACGGACCTTCCCAATGTCCCCGATGGGACATGCATTAGACTCGTACAATGGGTTACCTGAAATTCTATCTACTTGTTTAATCAGTAGCCCAAGCCTTCTTAAACCACTTCTCGATTAATATTGTCAAGAAGGTTACCATGACTAATCTCTATTTTATACGATAATATGATGACAAGTCTATTGCTAACTTTGTCATTCATCAAGGCGCAACCTAATTAACCAACTCACGCTCCAATTACCTTAAACCGAGATCATAGCTATTTTTACTCGGGCTTATGCTAGACACATCTCAACAACGTTTTAGGTTTAAAACTTCCACACCTTTGACGAAGACTTCACTATGGCGCAAAACTATAAATTCGTGCCATTGAATAAAATAAAATTCATCTACATAACAAAATTTTTGCATGCAAATCAAATGATGCTTCTTCATCTTCAAAACCCTAGAACAGCTTCTACTCAAAATCCAAGGTATCCAAGGTATCTCATAATGTGCTAGTCTTCAAGGTTGGCCCATCTCACCCATCTAACCAAGCCAAACCTTCTTCTAATCTCTCTCCCATCCAAACTTTTCAATTTAGATGAGAAAATGAAAATATACCCCAATAGGGGGCCTTATTCTTCTATCTTGGAAAATTTTCTTAAGGCCGGTACTATTTCTCTTCAACCTCGTAAAACCACACACTAGCTTTGACCCTGCCGCCCCACGCCCGCATGGTATAAATAAAATGAATTTTGCAACTATCATCAGGTCAAAGGTCATAGTGATGGTAATCGCATCACCTTCAAAATATAGTCCAAGAAATGTTAGACAATGGAGATTCGGCCTTGACAACCCAAATGCGCCACCAACAAAAACTTACACATCTTCAAAAATTTATTCTCTAATCATGCTTCATCTTCCAATCGGGATGTGAAGCTTCTACCAATGATACTAATGTCCATGAAGTCCACGCTATTTTTGATGACCTACCGGTGCTCCCCAATTGTCTTCTTTCCTTCTATTGAGGAAATCCTAAAGCACGAGCTTCCCAACCTACACAAAAGCCAGCTTAATCTACTCCACCCATAGAGGAGTCCCCTTTGTCTTCCCCTTCACCCATGGAGGAACCCATAGTTAGTACTAAACCTACTTCATCACTCACATTTAAAACTATCAAGCAATCACTAGTAGTAAATCTCCTACCCATAGGAGACACATGTCGATCCCATGCACTATTGCATTGAGAGTCTACCTCATTTGTCCCATCTCTCCCATCATCTCCTCTACCCATAAAGGATCCATTAGAAATCCCATTACCTTTAGGTGACCACTCTCCATTAGCCCTCCAAGCTCCTGTTGATATACTTTTATCTCTCTTACCTATAGAGTTTGAAGCTGACCATTTCCCTATTTCTCAAACATATTTTACAGGGATAGCTACTAGATCGACATCGGCCTCACTTGCCACAATAACATTTTCATGCCTGGACAATCGTTTAGATTACATTGATAGATCCCTTCTTTGGGGACGTCTTCTACTTCCTGCTTCAACCCAAATGCAATTGTCACTCACCGATACTTCTACCATCTATCCGAAAGTGTTTCAATCAACCAAGCCACACATAACTATGCCTATAAGAACACCTTCTATGTCAGCATACACACTACATCTTAATATTTTCCCATGAACCAACATACACCTACACCCAAACACTTACCCACACCTATATCATCTCCCTTACCTAAACTTGTTGTCACCTTAGGGGTCATGCTGATATAAAACCTTTCTTACCCATCCATAAAATTAGATTTGGCCCCGCCTTCCCAAAGTCACACAAACCTTATCCCTCCACCGAAAAGGAAAACACAACCTTCTAGGCCACCTACATCAGCCTCACCTACCATGCCTCTGCTCACCTTCGTCCCTTCCTTCCATCCTAGGACCTCACCCTCAAATCGGTCCAAGAAATCTCAAACACATAGTAAATCAAATACTTAGCAGCCTCCCTCCTCACCCCGATCCTATAATATACCTAATCGTCCTTCACTGTTACCTCCTTACCACACCTATACCACCATTACCTTCCATAACTCCCTCATTACCCATGAAACTTTCCTCTCTTCCACCCACACCTTCCTCTCGGCCTCTACCAACAACTTCCACTACACCCTCGATTATCTCCATGAATAAATCATCCTCTCTGTCATCCTCCTTTCTATATACATCACGCACTCCTTCCTCACCTCTACCCAAGAAAGTGCAGCAAAAATTAAAAATCCCAATACCCTCCAAAGAAGTGGTTAGACCTCGCCCTTCGCTTTCTAGTTCATCTCGATACACCTTTACCCAAGAAGGTGCAACCTAGACCTAAAATAGTACAACCCCCAAACCAATGGTCCAGCAACCATCTTTAGATTCCCTCTCTAGTGACACCTCTCATGCCACAATCACCCATCATTCAACCCAAACCCACACTCACCTTACACTTGTGATCCATTGGGAGGGTCGTATTCTATTATCCTAGCTAACCTCCTTGAAATATCTGTCATCACATTACCACCTATTAGTCCTTACGAACCACTCAAACCCAAGCCAAAATGGTTTGACGAAACCAAAATTTGTGCCTATCATCATCGTGTCTAGGACACAATGTAGAAAAGCTGTAAGGCTTTAAAACCACTCTTATTCAATTATGTCCTCCCAAAGAGAATTTTGACGATAAATATCTTCTTGATGAGGACCCTATTCCACCTTCACCGGTATCCTCTCATCTTCTTCCATTACCTACACAAAGAACCCATATGTCCACCTCCACAACCCTTTTATCCACCTCAAAATTTGAAATGAGCATGGTTCACATTAGAGAGCTAGAAAAACCTCCACCTAAATGCCAGCACCCTACTCATTTCATAAGGCTCTTACCCCCCTCTAGGTTTTTTTACTTCATGTCGTTATACCTTTCATGGCTCACCTACTCCATTTACCTCTCTTCCTCAAATCAACAAGAGCCAAGTTCTTTGCCCGCACTCCGTAAAGACAAAGGAAAAGAAAAAGAAACCAACCCATCAACAAACCTAGTACCCAACATACCATATGCACCCACACCCACGACACCATTTGGTGTCACACTTACCCTATTTCTAATGGGGTCGTACACCATACAATGCTAAAAAAATTACATCAATCCTCCCTCAAAATGTCTTTTTACGACCTCATCCAAACCTTTGAGTCACATCGCCAGTGCCCTCATGGAGGTCCTCCTATCTATTAAGGTTTTACCGAATAACCCTATACCTATGGCCTCTATCATTAATCCCCATCATGTGGCCTCCCTCACTGACTCGTCACCTTCCATTAAACCTCCACCTACTCGCCATGTAGCTGCCCTCGCCTTTTCTCGATGAGGAGATCACACCCATCCAATCGATGACCCCCGATCTTGATCTTTTCATATCCATCTATATCGATAATATGTCCATACGATGTGTTATTATTGATGGTGGTGCTAGTATCAACATCATCTCCTCCCATGCATACAACCAAATGCGCATA
>CM031241.1:329902753-330075071 GCA_018340775.1 Taxus wallichiana var. yunnanensis | reverse complement strand
TAAATAAATCAATTATCCTTAAATTCCAACTTAATTTATTAATCTAAATCTTAGTACAAATCCTTTTGAAAAATGTGCAAGTTAAATTCAAATCATACACTCAAAGCTCTGGAATTCTTGAAACCAAATTTGATAAATGTATTGAGATTCTATTGTGGGTTATGGATATTGAAATGGTCCTTGAATCGAATTACCACTTAAGTGTTTTCTGTACCAAATAAAATAGTTAATCCAATTAACTATTTTTATCGATCAAAATCTTCAAAATCGAAATGAAATTCACCATGACATGAGATTGATAATGGAGTTCACCCAAAGGTTACGTCTACGAAATTCACGTAGAAAGTGAATCAATCTATTAAATGACCAATGAAGTAAAATAACCCTTAAATAATTTATAAATAGATAAAAACCCATGTAAATGAGCTTATCGAAAGACAATGGAAACTCTCTACATTTACCGAAATTGTACCCAAAATGATCCATGGCTCCTACTGATACTTCCAAAGTGTGATCCCCTTACGAAATATGAATGAAAAAACCTTACAACTTGGAGATTTATAAATAATACAAGAAAACCAATTATATATATGGAAAAATTATAAAATATAAACTTCCCTTTTTACTCCATGGCCGAGTTCGAGACCATAAGTGCTTGGAAAATTCAAACCTTTCTTTGATTCCAATGGTGCACATTTACTATCTGGCTCGCGATGGAAAATAACCTACACGAGAAAATATACAACACTTCATGTAATAAAGAGTTCACAGGAAAATATCTCTTCCCTTGCACCTTGTTTCCTCATGCCCTACACCATGGTGTCTACCTCAGCCCTATTAAGACCAAAAATGCAAACCCTAAATCTAACTTGGAAAGAACTCATCGGATAGGCGAGGAGATGGAGCGGGCGACATAGCTATGGGGCTCATCTCGTGAGATTCCCCACCAGGTCATGGATCGACCTTGCCTTCCTTGTAGGAGCTCCATACCTCTACCTTGGAATGACAGCAAACCCTGGCCGAGATCTGCACAAGATCCTTTCTGGTGTTCTATGACAGCCTTTGTAATGGACATTTAAAATTTGTGTTGGAAGGTTCGATTACAGTGAAGCATGATTGGGCCAGACGGACAGAGATGCTAGTCGTGGCCATATTGGGTCATCTCAGCCAAAAAATATTTTAAACGGCAAGGAATCTTCCATGAAACTCACATGAATAGACATTACCCCATCTATTACATCGTGGAAGAGGTCATTTCCTCACGAGATTTACTACAAAGAACATGCTTTGATTTGTAGATTCGAGGGACTATGGCCCCCGACCTTTCCTATTCTTCACACATGGATCTCTAAACCTTTGGACTCCAATTTTAACTAGTAAAATAGAATTTTATCCTTGTCTTAAAGGTATTTTTCATTATAACTTTCTCTTTAATAATGCTGATGCTGCCTTCCAAAAATCTCTCTGTATCAATCTAAATATTTGATCATTAAACTCGGTTTCCATCCTTGAACTTTGGACCCGTTTCACTATCATGGCCTCGACATCCATTGGCATCTCATATAGATTCTCATATTATATGGTTTATGAACCATATAACAAAATAACCATTATTATTTAATTAATAAAATTAATTAAATAATTAAACTATGCATAATTAATATTAGGATAATAATATTTTATCCTAACATTCCCCCTTAATTGTGCATTATGCGAAGAGATGAGGAGAGAAACTCTCGAACAACTCGAACTTATCACGTGCAGTGACTTTGTGAAAATATCTGCTCGTTGTTCGGCGAGTTGGACAAAATTGAAGTTTGGATGTTGTGCTTGACACATGTTCGCGTATGAAATGAACTGAACCTCAATGTGCTTTGTTCTCTCGTGAAAAACTGGATTGCGAACAAGTTTGAGTACACCTTCATTGTCTACATACATGGTAGTAGGTTTGTCCTGTGGTATTCCAAGTCCTTCCAGTATGCGACGTAGCCAAATCGCTTCACAGACGACTTCTCTGCGAGCGATACTCGGCTTACGTGGAAGAGCGAGAAACAAAGTGTTGTTTCTTACTTCCCCATGATATTGGTCGAGATCCCATAAAGAATACAAATCCGGAAGTGGATTTTCTATCATCGATGTTACTGCGTGATCGAATCCGAATATCCGATCGAAAGAAGTTTTCATTCTTCTTGTATTCTAGACCAAGATCACTTGATCCTTTGAGATATCTCAAAATGCACTTTGCTTTGCTTTCGATGACAAACTTTGGGTTCTGCATGAACTGGATAGATAGCTCAACTGCTGAAGCGATATACTGGTCTAGTGTAGGTCGGGTAAATGAGACTCCCGATCAGGCTGCCGATAGAGTGGCACTTACCTCGGGAGATGGATCTGAAGAGAGATAAGCTAATCTGTTCTCCATAGGTGTAGCGATTGGTGTGCGATCCATCATCCTAAACTTCTCGAGCGTTGTCTTGGTATATTTCATCGAGAAACAAAGATGTGATTCTCTTTACGCCATACTTCTAGTCCAGAGACAGTAGTGCATAAGCCCGAGATCATCATGTCGAATGATCGCTTAAGATCTTTCTTCGTTTCATCAATCATCTTCACTTTGAACTGCCGGTGATGACTAGATCATCGACATAAACTACAACAATCACCATCTCCCCCTTGCTTTTGAGGTAGAGATTGGGATCGTATGGATTTCTAACAAATCCATGTTGTGCGAGATGCTCATCAATCTTGATGTACCATGCCAGGGTGCTGTTTGAGGCCATACGAGAGATTTCTGAGTCTGCATACCTTTTTTCTTGACCGGGTACAACATATCCCTCGGGTTGAGTCATGTAGACTTCTTCTTGTAAATCTCCATTCGGAAAGGCACTTTTTACGTCCATTTGGTGAACTTTCCATCAAATTGAGCAGCTAGAGCAAAGATCATCTGATCGTTTTGATCTTAGTTTGTGGAGAAAATGTCTCCTCATAGTCATGCCTTCTTTTTGTGCGTACCCCTTTCTTTCTGAGTCTTGCTTTGCACTTGTCCACTTTGTCCCATCTGCTTTGTACTTAGTTTTGAATATCCATCTGCATCGATGGGTTTCTTCCACAGTGGAAGATCAACAAGCTGCCAAGTGTTATTCTTCATCAGCGATTGATATTCGAGAATCCATGGCATCTTTCAAGCTTTTGACTATAGGGCTTCTGGGTAGAGGGCTCATCGATTGATAACTCTACTCATCAAAGCAAAGTTAACTTCTTCTCTTGCTTTCTTTGCTGAGTCCAGTGGTCCGAGGGTGGATGTATCAGGTGGAGCATCCAATCTTGCATCTCGTAATGTACTTGTACACCATTTAGGCATACGTTGAGCTTATTCCCATGGGTTGTGGTTCTATTTGATCAACACCATCATCCCCATCATCACTTTCATCTTACGAGGAACATTAGCTTCATTTTTACAATGGGTGAAAAATCTACATCTTGCGAGTCGGAGGAGGAGTCTCTGCTTCCTTCTTCTCGAAAAACTCAACATCTCTGCTTGTGTAGACTTTTACGGTCTTAGGATCCATCGATCTATACCCAGAGTCTCTTCAACGTATCCCAGATGAAGATGAGTTTTGTGACTTCATGTCCAATTTCTTTACATTACTGTTTGGGTATGTGCATGCTTGCTTTGCACCCAAATACTACGAGGTGTCTGATGGATGGTTTCCTTTTTGACCATGCTTCTTGTGGTGTAATTCCATCAAGAGCAATTGTGGGTGCTCTGTTCAACAAATACACTGTTGTTTTTGTTGCTTCTACCCAAAATGTCTTTGCAAGTCTGGAATCATCGATCATGCATCGCACCATTTCCATGATAGTACGATTTCTTCTCTCAACAACACCATTTTGCTGCGGTGTGTGTGGAGGAGGCATTTGTCGATGAATCCCATGAGTTTGTAGGTAGTCTCTGAACTCATCACTGGTGAATTCCCCCTCGATCGGCGGAGAGTTACGATGTGATGACCGAGTTTCTTTCTCAAGCTACTTTACTTTGAACTTTTTGAATGTTTGAAAGCTTCACTTTTCTTGCGAAGACAAAAAATCCACATTTTCCATGAATAGTCGTCAACACAAAGCATGAAGTCTTGGAACCCCGAGAATGACTTGGCTGCAGTGGACCCAAAGATCGGTATGAACCGAGTCAAGTTTACCATGAGCTCGGAATGTACTCTTTTGGAATGAAACTCTGTGTTGTTTTCTGTAGCGGTGAGGACACTTATGCTGTATCCTTACGAAGAGATGGTAGCCCATGTACCATATTACACCGGCGAAGTGTTTGAGATATTTGAAACTTACATGACCAAATCTCGATGCCACAAGTGGGTGAGGTGGAGTTTTTAGCCACAAGTGCTTGATCATTTTTGTGAATGAAATCAAGTTGAAACATACGTCCCACATTTGAGGCTTTTGCAATTATTTTGAGCCTCTTGGATTTATCTCGAATCAAACACGTTTTCTTGCCGGATTGACTATCAAAGTCAATTTTCGGGTTGTGATCTAGGAGTTGACTTCTTGAAAGAAGATTCTTTGTCGACCCCTAGGGGACATATAGGACATCGATAGTCTGCATTTGCGTGAACCAGGGTAGTAGAAAATGTTTCCAATCCCACAGAAGCTGTATATGAAGAATCATCTCCCAACGAAACATGATTTTTGATGGCGTGTCCTTCATTGAAATAAACCGAGTCTCTGTGGCCGGTCATGTGTCGAGTGGCTCCCGAATCAACATACCGACATCACTAGATGGCGTGGATGGTTCACTTGATCGAGCGGTGAACAAGAAGTCTTCATTGTCATTTGTTTCTTGTTGCTCAACAATATTACCTTCTTTGGTGGGGTCTTCTTTTCCAGTTCCCCTTTTTCTACCCATGATAGTTGTTAGAATGTCCCTTGTAAGATTGTTGTTGTTGTGGTCGAGTTTGCTTGATGAACCTTTCTTATAAGTGTTATACCAGCAATCTTTTAAGTCATGTCCTCTTTTGCAAATTGGACATTGCTTCTTACATTGATTGTCCCCATGATCTTGATTACGATGTTGGGACTTCTGATAGGATTTAGGTTTTCCTTTACCTTTTCCTTTCCATTTTTGATGTGAAGACAGTTCCTGCTCCTCTTCATCATCCTTATTGTGCATTGCTTCCTCTTGTTGCAGTAGGTTTACTAGCTTGTCAAAACTAATTGTCGTATCTGACAAGTTTAGAGTTGTGACAAAAATGTGGTAAGAAGAAGGGAGAGCTCTCAAAACAATGGGAATGAGAGATTCATCTTTGACCTCTTCTCCTAGGGCTAGAAGTGAAGCCCTCAACTCTGCAACTCTTCTTAGGAAAGCTTGATTTTCTCATTTTGCTTGAACTTGATGTATGTAACTGACTCTGCAAATTTAGTATGACATTCTTGTTCTTGGCCTCATATATTGTGCTCAGCTTATCCCACGCTTCTTTTGCTGTTGTGGCATCTCGAATGTGGGCTTGCACATCATCGGACACTCCAAACAAGATGATGAGTTTTGCTTTCTGATCTGCTCTATCAAACTGTCGTTGTTGTGTTGTATCAGTTGGTGATCTGGTTAGAGTACCAGATACAACAGGCCAGATTTCTTCAAACTCAAGTTGTGTCTTTATTTTTGTCTTCCATGCAGCATAGTTGCTTCCTCTGAGCAATTGTGAATCCGGAAGAAAAAATTTGGGGGCATTGGTGCCCATTTTGCAGAGATCAGCGAGGGGTTTGGCTCTTATCACTCCGGGTATTAGGTCTCCCAATCTATATACCATCGATCAGATATACCGAACCTTTCTATATCGCGCCCTTCCGATATACCCGTCGGTGAGTGTGGAAGAAGCTCGCCCTTTCTATATACCGGTGAGTACGTGAAAGAGGCGTTAACGTCGTGAAAGAATTCAATACGTGGTACCAAGCGATCTTGATGGGGTGCAATGTGATTATTGACACCGGCTCGAAGAAATATCCTCATACGCGCGCGTAACTTCATTATATACTCGGATAGTTTCTCGGTCGGATTTATGTCTTGCGATCGTTCACGAGAGAGCGGATGGGATGGTTCATAGTGTGTGCCTTTGTGACCTTATTACTCCCGTCGATTTATAGGGACGATGCCCAGATAGCGTTGTTGCGGCTATATTAGGCGTTAAGTGCGGTAGTAGTCATGGCGGCTTTACCGTAAGCGCTTCCCGGAGGCACCGTATATACCGAGCGCAGCTGCGAATGAGATCTAGGATCTCGTGAGTGTTCTGAGAACCAATTTTTTATTGTTTTTATTACAATTACTGCCGTTTTTGGCGATTACAAAGTTTGCGATTGGCTATGGCAACTGCAAATTAATCTGATATGTATGCGCGATATACAATTTACATTCAAAAAACTGGAAATTTGAATGGCGAGAGGAAAAATTTACATTTAGCGGGTCTGGTGGCCTCCCAGGCCCAATCGACCCAAAATGCTAAAAATTGCAAAAAAAGGCTGAAGATGCAATTTTAGATGGGTCTCCTTTTGCAAAAAAAATGTCGAAATGAAAAAAGCAGGACCAAATGGGAGAAAAAAATTTTTACCTAACTTAGGGATTTCTCCGCTAAATTTAGTTAGTTATAACTAAATTCAAAAAATCTGCTAAATTTAGCAGTTCCGCCAAAAAATCTGCCAAATTTCAAAAAATGAGTTTTTGAGTGTTGGGGGTGGGATTTGACCCCATGCACCTCTCACTCCCAAGGCATTCACTAACCAGACTTGGCCTCTTAGGCGCTTGTGTATGAAATGAAGTAACTTGTATTTAATTAAAGGTAAAATCGACTTACCTTTTTGCAAATGGAGACTTGGTTGAGTAGAAGAGCTCCACGTGGTCTTGCAGGTGGCTGTCGGGGCGGTTTTAGGGTTTCCTTTGCTTGAAAAATGGATCAAAAATTTTTAATCTCCTTTTGCTTTGTTTTTGTTTGCCTTTGGCTTTTCCTTTTTTTTTGCTTTGCTTTTCTTTTTTTTGCTTTTCTTTGTGTTGCAGCGCCGCTTTTTTCACTTTTTCCAGGCACTTTTTTTTGTGTGCGAGTTGAGGACTTGATTCTTTGCCAGCGTTTGGCGTGAATGGCTGCAACTGCGATTTGTGCATGTCATTTTTGCTTGTTTTGACATTGCCGCTTTTTTTTTTTTGTCGGATTTGTTTCTTTGTTTTTGAGGTGCTTGGCGTGATTGGCTTTGAAAGCATGTGGCTGCAGTCTTTGAGTCGAGTTTTTTGCAGGTTGCTTTTGCCTTCTATTTGCATTTAAAGACTTTCGTTCTACTGAGATTGCCAAAGCTTTTTTTTTCTTAAGCTTCTTTATTTTTGGTGCCAGTTCGCTTGTGCTCCATTGTGCATTCAGACTTGGGTTGCTTGTATTAAATCTTGTGTCTTGCTTATTGGAAATCAATGTTGGTGATGCTTGACAGCTTTGATGAGCTAATGATTCCCATTCATGTGGTGTTGACTTGGAAGCTCCAAATTTTCAAATGCATACACATACGAGGAATCCACATACACACGAGACCTCTCAATCAGTGAGAGTTGCTAAAAAACTTGAGAGACTAAATAGCTTCTCTAAATTAGAGACAAAACCCTAATGGGGAAAAAAAAATTTTTTTTTTTTAATTCTTTATACACTGCACAAATTTTGCACAGTCTTTGAGTGCACCGGTCAAAAAAAAAATTGCGTTCAAACACACAGAAGCCCAGACAGGAGGTTGTGGGTTTGCGGGGGTTTACGGAAGGCTGCGGGGAGCGCACAGCTTGGCTCTCCTTACATTGCAGATTTCTTCTCCACGAATTCTCCTTCTTCTGCATGACCTTCTCCACCCTTGCGGGAGCTTGATTCGCTCACGGTACCAAATGTAGATTGAGAAACGAGGGATGGAGCTTTGATCAATTTATTAATCTCAATCAATCAACCATTACGAGAGAATGGGCTGCAATATTTATAGATATTGCACGACCAAATACAAACAAAAAATTAAGTTGCACAGGTGAACCAAATTCCTAAATATGCGAGCTTCGATAACATCAGGAAGCAACAATTAGAATAAATCAAACAAATATATTGTTCAAAACAATATAACAACATGTATAAAAGACAAATATGGTTTATGAACCATATAACAAAATAACCATTATTATTTAATTAATAAAATTAATTAAATAATTAAACTATGCATAATTAATATTAGGATAATAATATTTTAGGCAACATGGAAAATGATAAATATCTCTCTCGGGATAACAACGTGGCATGTCCCAAATGGGACAAATGTGACTAAGGAAAATACTCCTTTGTCTTCTTCTCCAACCGTGAAGGCACCATCGGGATGGGTTACTTGGTCAATAAAAGAAAAAAATTTACCACTACGAAGGGTAAAACTTCACCTTGATAATTCTTATCTCTACTATTAATGGTTTGGTGGGTTACATTGGTCTCATTTTTCTTGGCTGGATAGTAGGATGCTTCCGATGGTGTTGATATGCCATTGTTGTTTGAATGTTGTACATCAGTTATTTTTTCTTGTTGCTTTCTCGGCTGTTGGTTTACTTTGCGATGACGGATTTCTACGAATGGGCTTTATTGTTCTATCTAGATTTTGATCCATCTCTTGTGCTTTAACTTTCAATTCTGGCTTCTAAGCCTTGGTGTACAAGGGTATAGTCCCTTTCAAAAAACTATTTACCAATAATAATAATAAAAAGTTGCATTTCACGAAATCTCTTGGAATTTGGAACAAATTTATTTTTATACCAAGTTGAAATTCAGACTAGAAGTGCCTAAAAAAATGATTGATCTCTCAGCAAACTAGTCCTTCGTTGTCCATACACAGACCTACCAAAAAGTCCCTTTAAATAAAAGTGATCTCATGTTATATCACTTCCTAAAAAGTGGCAGGTTGGTAAGGCTGATAAACATTTTGGCGTAGGTCAAGGGTTTGAATCCCCCTTCCATAGGTTTAGGCATCCAATTTAGCCATTGACCCCACATATGGTGGGAAAGGGATATGATAAGCCTTTAAATGGCTTTTGGCCAAAAACTCCTCCTTATCCCATGCGATTTAGGCTTATTCACATGGAATGGATTAAATAGAATATTATTATTATTTTTTAAATCTAAAACCACCACAAACCTGCCAAGTGTCATGCCCAAAATATGCCATTTGTCCACGTCAGATTGTGTCACATCATCATTTGACCACAACTTTGACTATGCATATCTTTCGCATAATGGACTCGGATTTGTCATTCAAAATATGCCAAAATATCGTGACAATATCTACACCATAGAACTAGTTTATAGAGATTCCAAGATAATCAATTTTCTAGTTTGACCAGATTTGACCACATGTTGACCAAACTTTGACCAACTTTGACCAACGATATCTTTTGCATATGAGATTTGTTTTGGCGTTATTTATAATGACATGAATCTCTCAAGATGATATTCAACATGGTATAGGTTTTGAGAATTTTAGGGAAGATATTCATAGTGAAAAATCGTCTGGAGATCACTCCTCCCCAGTAAGACTATTTTGACCTCAAAATGGAAATTTTACCCAATGAACTATACACACATTCTCTACATATCACAAACATAGAACCCAATTTATAGCATGGTAATTTTTCCAAATTTTTCAATAATTAAAAACCAATAAAAGGAATTTCAGCCATGGCTTATAATCTTTAATGCTTGATATGACACCAGAAAATTTAATACTCTCTATAAATCTGAACCTACTCTCACCATCAAACAATGCAAATGTAACTTGCATTCACAACTTGTTAGTGTAAAACTTGTACATACTATTTGCAACTATATCTGACAGTTACAAATATTAAGCCTAATAAAAGACTTATACATGTGCAAATATCATGCATAGTAAACAAAGAGTTTTTATAAGTTGTACACATATAAACAATGCCTACAAGAATAGTTTGCACTACCACAACATACTCCATAAAATTTCCAAATTTAGACATCCGATACTTTGATCATGCCCTGACAAAAAATGTGTACACGCTATTGAAAAGATGAAGTTTCAAAACCATAAAAAGAGAAATATACCCAAGAATTTAATCTGTCACTGGATGTCGTCTTCAAGCTATTTCCACAGGACACCAAAGCAAAAAAATAATACGTAAATTATCCTTTTCACAAATAAATGAAATTTCCCAAAACTACTTTGTTAGTTTGCATGTGTTCAACAAAGGTAACAATGAAAACATGAAACTAATAAAATGTTTACTTATCTTTTACAACATATTGTCTTGTTTAGGTGGTTGGTTTAACTCAGATTTTTCCATGATTCACCGAAGTGGTCAAATTGGTTGGTTTATTACTTTGCTATCCTTCTTAACAAATTTTAACCTTTTTTATAATGCTTCCAACATTTATCAATTATATGACATGGTTTCTTACAATGATCACAAAACCTTTGATCTACTTTTTTAGGATCCACATTTTTAGGAACCTTACCTTGACTTATTTTATTTGAGCCAAGATTAGGAGAATGCATTTTCCTAATCTATTCCATTATGGATTTTCTTTTCCTACACTTGGCCACACATGATGATTGACAACCCACAAAATTTACATTGGGTAACTATTCAACATTACTTGAAAATCACGGCCAAAATTTTCCAATGTAGAAAGTGGATTAAGTTGTTTTACGTTTTCCTTTACGATTATGGTAAACCAAAGGTAGAGGGATTTCGTAGCTATACGTGGTGAATTCTTACCGAGATCCTCCTACTAAGGATGAATCACCCGATCTTAAAGGGAATACTCTTTGTTGTTAGAAGCTTGTCTTCTTCCCGAAGATTCTTGGAGTTCTCTCCAATTTCCTTTTTCCATTCGGTAGCATACCCCAATCCTACATAACAAGGTATTTCCTCAACCTGTATGGGGTTAGTTATACCTTGATTATTCTTACCAAGGCTAATTCCATTAAATCCCATATTATTCAAAAGCTTAGATCCTATACCTTTGGTGTGTTTTTCAAATTCACCTAGAGCAATATCAAATTCAACTTGGCTTTGGGAGAGGAATTAAGTGTTGTCTTACTTACCATGCATTCATCTGTCATAGTGGATGCATCAACGATGTAATAAATACCTCCTTTGGTCCATTAATCTGTAACACCATTAAGAGCTCATCCTTAGATTCTAGCTCTCTTTTCAGACTATCAATTTTCTCCTCAAGAGTCAATAATTGACATCTTAGGAAGGAATTTTCTTCATGAATTTGCTAATTACATGCTTCAAGTTCCTCAAACTTTGTCTTGTTGGACAACTTTACCATGATTCGTGCACACATGTTCTTCCTAACTCTACACATTACAACTGAAATATCAAGTCCAAAATGAAAAAACAAAAATTGAACCAAATTAAACTGAAGCAAATCAAGAGCTAAACCAGATTTGATAATGAACTTGATCCGAAAATGGCACTTAAATTTTCATAGTCTTTGAATATTTAAGTTTCATTTTCGGATCAAAGGTGAAGGAACTTGAAGATTTCATGACCCTTTACAAAGTGAATATAAAGAGGAAGAAACAAAAGAAGGTTAGATTGCTTGACTTTCATGAAAAAAATGAGTGTGACAAGAGGAGACTTAAAACACAATGGACAATTCTCAAATGTTAACAAAAATGTGTTAATGGAAGAGACTTAGGAAAGATGATGATTTTTCTTGTCTTTTCACAAGATGGATGTTGAGAAGAGGATACTTATGAAAATAATGAATGATGTCAACTCTTTAATAAAAAGTGTGTTTAAATGATAAGACTTAAGATGATGAAATATGTTTACTCTTAACAAAAGTATGTTGAAAGAGGAGACACAAAAATGAAATGGGATCATTAAAAGGAAAAAAAAAATGAATGTCAACACAAGAAGAGAATAAACAATAATGAGAAGGTCCAAATCGTAGAAAAGTGGAGATAAGAGACGAAGGAAAAATGATCAATTAATGATCTCAAACTAAAGAAAAGTAAATGCTTTAAAGAGAGAAGTGAAGAAATGATGAGGATATCGTCAATGCAACAAAGTGATTGTGAAGTACGACAATGTAAGATGATGGGGGAGAGATATGAAAGATTTCATGAAATTAAACAAAGTGAATGTGAAAAATGATGATGTAAGAGTGTGGAATGCTTAGAGTTCAACAAGATAATGTTAAACTTATGACTTACGACAATGAAATATCAAGCTGATTTAGAGGGTTCTTAACCATGATAAAGTGAGTATCAAAATGTTAAGACTTACTGAAGAAAAATGAAAGTGCTCAAGTGTGGATATGGATGTTCTTAACCCAAGAGTTAGACACGTTTACAAAGTGATAAAATGGATGAGAGATAAAAACATGAATGAAAAACGTGAAACACAAGTGTGTAACATGCGAGAAAAATGAAAAATGATGTAGTGAAAGTTTTGGCCTTTACCTTAGATTGGATTGGATAAGGCGTGGCTTCCTAGGTGGTTCACTCAACTAGGTGTCAGTAGTATACCCGAGTGAGCTGGTGATATTGTTAGCTTCCGTCTTTACTTTACCCCTTTGAAACCTTGAAAAAATATCTTTCTCGGAATGAATCGCAATAGGTTGTTACTCTTTGGATATATATGACTCTTAACTCACAAGGCTTTACTAGTCAATTGGGATAAAAGATGCCCATTTCATCATCTAGTTCCCTCAATGTGCCAACTACTTTGGGGTTCTTGTGGTAATCCTCAAAATATTTTTATGGCTTGTGCAATGCACTTCCCACGATTATGCGGTGGGTTTTTACCCTTATCCAAACATGCAAATACATACGGTGTAGTGTTAATTTTATCTTATTTATCAATAATTTTCTACACAAAAGAATGAGTAGTTTGATGCTTGTGAAGCAAAGGCAACTTACACTAGTAGTTTTAAGTTTTTTTTTCAATCTTCGTGAGAGTGTCCTACAAGCAATGATTGGAAACTTCATTAGAAGGAGGTAAAAGAAAACAACGAAGCAAGTTCACGCTTTTGATTTCCAAAATTGCTTAAAAGTGGGAGGAAAGAGAATACACGTAAAAAATATTTGATTAAGAGAGAAAAATGTTAATTCCAAAAAACAAAGAAAACGACTACATTTTGATTTGAGAGATCGCTTAAAAAGTGCAAGGAAAGAACATATATGTGGTCATTTCATGATTAGTCTCGCAAAAACAAAAAAATGAAAAAGGAAAGTCATGCGAAACACATTAGAAAGTGTTATTCTACATTTGCAAAAGTGATTAAATTGTGTAAAATGGATAAAAATTGAAAAAATGGATGAAACGTCATAAAGAATGCTAAATTTGTAACTTATGCAATTAGTACGAATGAATAATGTGATGGAAAAAATTTGACAAGGTGTTAACACAATTTAATGTTGTGAAAATGGCGTAAAAATATAAAAAGGGATGAAGCGTCCAAAACCTGCAAAATCAAGTTTTACTGATTAGTCAAGTGAAGAGAAGTGGACAAAAATAAAAGGAAAAGCTGGCCTAGTTCTAGTTTTTTTAAAAATCCTAAGTAAACAAATGAATTAGTGAAAACTAACTTATTAGTGTGAAATGATAAATTAAATACCTAAGTTAATAAAAAATTAAATACTTAAGTTAAGAAAATGAAGTGATTAAATAGACAAATTTAGTAATTAAAAAAATCCTATCTAATGAAAATACACTAATTAAGTAACTAGCATATTAAAGTAAATGGAAAGACCAAAGTTAAAACTAAAGATAACCTATAATAAAGTATACTTATAAATAAATTAGAAAAAACTAACTTATAAATAAAATATAAACCTATAATAAAGCTAACTTATTAATAAAAACTATAAAGGAAACGAAACCCAAACCTAAAATTATGTTAGGATTGGCTTTTGTGATGTGGTCGTGTAGTTGAGTAATGAATTTGGTTGTAGATCAAGACACTTTGGTAGAGTGAGGACCTTGTATCCATTACAGTCGGTCGAGGAGGGGTTTGTAGGGGGTCGAGGGTCATTCGATGAGCCAGATGTGATGCTTGAAGGGGGATGTGTGAGCTAGGAATCACGGGGATGGGAGGGATTGGATTGATAGGGGTTTTGGGGTGGGTTGTGTCGGGTTACTCGGGTTGGAAACATGTAGATCGCGAGGAAGGGAAGCTAGATAGATCACATATCTGCGGGAGTTAGGTTTAGGAACTCGGGGATGGGTGTGGGGGAATGGCTGAGGGGTTAAGATCCATGTTTGGGGGTAGGTTTATAGAGAGTGGGGAGGGATGAGAGTTCTCCATGGAGCTCGGGGTGGGAGAGGGGTATTGGGTAGGTTAGGGAGTATGTGGGTGGTGAGTCCGGGGGTAGCTCATTAGGGTTGTAGGATGGGTTTAAGGCATGGGGAGACAAAGGAATGTTTAAGACATGGGATCGAGGCTTGAATATGAGGGTAGGTTGCTAGGAAGCTTGGTAGATCAAGAGTAGGTACTTAGGAAGGGGAGAGGGGTAAAGGGTAGCTCGAGGAGTTATAGACACTAAATCACACACTTTGGGTATTATTTAGTCCCGGTCTCATACTACTATTCATATGGTTTTTGAGTGAAGAAAGTACTAATTAACCCCCATCTTTTTGCCATTTTACTTTGTTTTCTATCATCACTATTGACCTCTCACACATGCATTCCCATTCTACTTTTGTCATTTTATGTCATTGTAGCCTAAATGGGGTGCCCAGGGCTAATCTTGGGTCACCCATAGGCGCGTTGTGGTCTCATTTAGGGGCACCTTGATCCTTTTTCCACTTTATCTCCATCTTTTGGGCACTTTTTAGCCATTTGAGTATTCTATATTTTTGGTGGTTGGCCTCTTTGGGGTTAATTATGACATTATATCAAGACAACCATATAAATATAAAGTTACGAGACCATAATAATGGACCAAGCACTAGTCATACTATCACCACCTAAGGTTGCATTCCATCTAAGGCATCTAGAGATCATTTACACCCATATAGCTACATCACAAGGGATAAGGCTAGTTCATCTACATCACACATCACAAGAGGAATTTTATTCTATTCCATCCACCATTTTATTACATTTCTACATCATTATTGCTCACTACTTTCACAAAGTGTGACCAGAATAAGAACACCTAGGGCAAGATTACACACACACACACACACATGAGAACTACATCGGAGTCTTGAGATGCAGTGTAGTGCTCAATTATTAATTTTACCATTGTAGGCTGAGAGGACAGTGTGACCCCTTCATATGCATTTTTATTTTTAGGGTTTGATGCTTGTTTTTGGGTTTTATAGGTGATTCCTTATTGAAAATATTACAGCGACATCTAACAAAATTTGGTGAAGTTTGTGTGATAAAGAGAAAAACATAGGTGAACATCTAATGATACCTTAGAGGAGTGTTCCAAGCTATTTCTAGAGACCAGGTGTCCATAACTCAGACTAGGGCACCAACAGGGTGCACTAATCCTCTCCCAAGCACCTCAGTCTCCGCCTACCCAGTTGCTCGATATATGCACTTTTTGGGACCTCGGCACTATCATTTCCTCCTCTTGTTTCTCCAGGACATCTTTGTGACACAGTTTAACTAAATCATTAAATCGAATGAGTTCTTTCTAAATCTCCTTGCATTCTAGGGTTTTACTTTTCTACTTTATTAGTTGTTTGGGTCACTTTCCTTATTTATTTTAGACAATTATTTCACTTTGTTGTACTTATTATTAATTAAAATATTCATATTTTAGTTAATAATTTTGGTGAAATCGACCTTTCGAATCCACTTTCCATCTAGGTTTTATTTTCCTTTTCCATGGCTCAAGCTAATGAAGATTTTAATAAAGCTCGTCTTAAGGCCATTAATGATCATATTGTTGAACATCCCCAGAGCTAGATTTAATTTTACATGTTGCTCATGAGGAAGTTACTAATTTGGTAGAGCTCACTACTTTTGCATGCAGCCATACCAGCCTCTCTATTGCTACTCAATTTCTTGATTCTAATCTTCCACATATTAATACCATTCTTGTTTCTATCACTACTCCTACCAATCACTTTACACTCGTTTAGTTTCTCATATACAAAAATTTTCATCCATTGGTACTCAAGACTTAAGTTCTCTTTATTAGGACCTTTAATATCAAATTTTTAAGTAACAACATGCCACTTCACATGTGTCACCATATTTAGATTCTACCTTGTTATTGCATACTCCGTTCACACCCTGCCATCTCCACTTATCCTTTCCTCCTAGTTTTATCACCCTAAGCTTCCCATTTTTAATGGGCATGGTGACCTGCAGAACATATTAGAGAATTTCATGTTGTTTGTCTTGATTTTGCTGATGATCATGTTCTTTTGGCTAAAATATTTCCCCATAGTCTCCATGATTATGTGATGTGTTGGTTTTATAACCTACCTATTCACTCAATAATTTCATTTATACATCTGGCCGATGCTTTTCTTACTCATTTTCTATCAATATCAGCTCTAATATCTCTTATGCTCAATTAGCACAACTGAAATAGGGACCCAATGAACACCTAGCCAACTATGTTTTGAGATACAAAAATAATCTAGCTAATATGTCTAATGTGCTAGTGGACTCTAAACTTTAGGATTTGTTTATTTAGAGTCTCTTACCACCACTCTAGGAAAGTGTTCTCTTTGAGACCTCTCCATCATTCAACCAACTTTGTCACATTCTTAAGCTTCATGAAACTAAACTCTTATCCATAGGAAAACTTAAGTATCAGGAGCAAGCTTCCTCGTCCACTCGTTTTCAAAATAAGGCACCATTCAAACCATCTACAACTAAGCCTGCCGATGCCAAAGTTACTGTCAATGTAGTTACTACTCCTAAAGAGGTTCAATCACCACCACCTAGGTGAGCATTTACTAACTTTCCTATGGCCCCACATCTCATATTACAACAAATTCTTGAGAGAAATATTATCACACTCCCTCCACCACTCAAATTAGATCCATCATGACCAAAAGGTAGGAATTATAATAATAAAATTTGATTTGATTATCATAGATGTGTGGGACATTCTACAAATCAATGTTTCAAGCTCCACACAATCATTCAAGATCTTATTGATAATAACAAGCTTGAATTTCTAAAATCCACAAACTCTGCACTAATCAATGACAATGGTAAACAAAAATTATTTAATAATCAATCCCAACAACATGATAAGAAATCATCTGACTCTTTTGCTAATCATATATATCATGTAATGCCTCCTTCTACATCAGGGGATCTTGATTTCTTAGTTACACATATTGATTCTTCACCACCGATTATCTATTTCTCTAACCATGATTATCATGTGAATTTCACATCAAATTACTTACATATTAAGAAATTTTTTGGTTCAGTCCCCATCAATAAAACTAATGTCGACCCATTATGGCCCATTATTGCATGTTTCATTCCACTTCTTAAGGCTATTGGTTATCCTCTATCGCAAATTGAATACCCTATGAACAAACCCTTTGGTGTCATCAAACTACATGTTACGATTGGTCCTCTTAATATGATTGTGACTTTCCTCTTTGAAAACATAGTTGATGGGTGTGACATGCTTCTCAGTCTCAATTGGATTTTTCGGTCTCAATCTATCATCTCTATGAATCATTTGTGACTTAAATTCATCCATAATAATCAAGTTATTTCTATTCATGGTGTCCCTCGATCTACTCCATGGTCATCATCTCCTCACACGTCCATTATAACACCACCTACATCGTCTAACATGTCACACTCTATGTTACTCAAAACACAATATACTCCTAGTTCACCTACTCACACATTGTCTACATGACCTCACCACTCTGCTAGTCATACACATAGGTATAGGCCCATTCCTAGGACAATTATTGCATCTCGATGTAGATCACCACCTTGGTTTATTCCATATGGGTTTACATCACCTTTGCGCTCGACATCACTTAGATCTCCTTTATTGACACATTTTTCTCCACCATGGCCCTCATCATTTATTCATCCATCACATGTATATAGAATTCATTCACAAGAACAATGTATGCCTCATATACTACCACTATTAGAGCATGGTCATACACTTTCATCGCCACATGCATCGGATTAAGGACTTTCATCATTCTTTGTCATTGGATAGTTCATTCATTCACACACACAGGGGCATAGCTTCTAACACCCCCATCATATTAGAATAGGTGCATCTCTCATCTTTGTACTTTCATACATCCATATTCTCACATAGGCATACTCATTACATGTGTTAGCATCGTAACTACTGATGAAAATCTTGTGATTTGGTTCGGACTTGAATTTTGAGGGTTTATTATACATGAACCCCATACACTAGAAAATAGGTACTACACACTACGTCTACTCACATACCACGTGTCATACATCTTACATTATATATTTAGTCTATAATATTCTCATCTCGACATCTGTACATCTACACATCATACATCATGTTAGTGTTATGGAGAAATCACAACACCCTTGATTGCTTACAAGTGGATGGTTGAGGCAATCAATGTGATTCATCAAACATGGAGTTATCCCAAAGTGTGGGACTTTGCAATTGGGATAACCCTCCGGAGAAGGCTGGCTTCCTATCCTGACCTAGTGCAAACTACTCCAAAGTGCAGAGATTTATAGATCTAACCCTAATCTAAATTTTTCCCAAGGAGACAGATTTAGAGAAAATGCATGAAAACTAAAACCTACTCTAAGGGAAGGTGACGCACCATAATGATGTTGAACAACCTATACAAGAAACACAACACAACTAGAATCTTGCAATGAAAATACAACAATACACAATAACCTTGCATGTAATGAAATATCGAAAGATGCACGATAGAACACGAAGAGGGTTTGAAACATCCACATATATGATTTTATTTCTCTCAAAGTTAATACAATACAACACATTTAGGGCCAAAGGTATAGATTTTGCATTACAATATCAAGTAGGGAGGTTTGGAGTCTCCACAAAATCTCTTATAAACAAGAAGAAGAAGGGAGTGTGCAAAGAAAAATTATCCAACATTAGAACAATGCCCCTCCTTATAATATATAGGAAGAATGAGAGAAAGGGAGAGAGAAGAATTCAAAATATTTCTCCAACCACTCTCTATTGCATTAAAATATCCTACAAAAATGATGGGTGCCACTAAAAACCCATACCTTTGTGTACTTTTCCTTGTTGGAGAAGAAAGGAAGCCCATACTTCATCATTGTGGTAGGTGAGAAACCTAGAACATCCTCTAAAATGGAGGACTGTATTTCTTAATTTTTAAGAACTTAGTCCTTTCCAAAAAGCTTTCGAAAATTTCTTTCTTGTGTAAATCAAAATTCCAATCAAAAGTTATGGCCATCTCGAAGATTGAGGTGTCATTCTACAAAAATACGAGTTGTTGATCTTCCTTCTTCGGAGTATGAAATACATGTAACCTCCGAAATCTCAAAATTAAGACTTTTGGACATTTTGACTTCGGAGATTGAGTTACTATTCATCCGCTTGAGCATGTGAGAGTTTCAAAATTCTAAAACTCCAAACTCCAAAATTCAGATTTTGGGTTTCGGACTTCAACTTGACATTTTCGTGTTTTGGGGATTCGAGTTTCAAAATTCTGAAAGCACGAAGTCCAAAATTTGGACTTCGGGTTTTAAATTTTCCCTTTCATACTTTTCGCCACGCTTCATCCATTTGACCTGCCGGAACCTCCGAATCCCGAAACTCCAAAAGTCCAAAGTCTGAAATTTAGACTTGAGGATTTCATAACTTTTGATTTTTAGACTTCTTGTTGCTTCAACCTTGAAACAAACCTATGAAATTGGGACCTTTAAAAGTCTAAAACAATTGATGTGTTGACCTTCGAAATCTAGTTTGACTTTTGAAATCGAACTTTTTGAAATTTCAAACTTTGGGATTTTGGAGATTTTTGATCATTTTTCTTGTTTTACTCAAAGCAAAGACTCCAAAATTTAAACCTCCAAACCCCAAAGTCTCGAAATTCAGACTTTGGGTTTCAAACCTCAAAATTCTAGTTACGTTGACCCACAAAGGAGAGTTGATCTGGAAGTCTCGAAATTCGGATTTGGAATTTCAGGATTTGGCTTTGACTTATCCCTTTCGGCTAGCCATTTCCCATCTCGAAACTCAAACCCAAAAGTCTGAAATTTGGACATTTGGGGTTTCATACATTTCATTTTAGGATTCTCTCTACAGAGCCCTTGAATTACTGCCTTTAGCTTACTTCAAAGGCTCCACCTCCGAAGTCTAAAATTCGGACTTTAGAACTTTTTGTTCTCTAAATTAGCTTCAAACCCAAATATTCTCTCAATGTGCTCAACCCTCTCAAAATGTGAGCTCCCATTTCGAATGAATCCCTCCATCTTCTCGGTGTGCATGGCCATGTTGTTCAATTTTTCCTAAGGGTTAAAATTGGATAATAATTAGTCTTCACATCTACCATCACATACTCCTCATCTTACATACAATATAACACACACTTTACACTTTTAGTCTACATACCCATCTTTCATTGTACCTTATACATTATACACTACACATTCTACACATCATATGGTAATTTATTATCATCATACAAACTACATCATCTTCTATACATTGTATTCACTACACGATGACACACTTTAGTTACTCGGTCCATACTCGATTGCCGAGAGTTTATAAATCAAATGGACCTCATCATACTCACCCATTCATCATTCTTCCTTCTATCATGTCACATTCCTAGGCTAGTGACATATAATTTAGGCTAAATTTTCACCTATTCCTTCATCTTGTAGTGGTATATGCTTTAGGCTACATCACCACTCAATCTATTCATCTAGTAGTGATATATGCTTTAGGTTACATCATCACTCTTTTGATCAATTTATCATGATATACGCTTTGGCTATAATGGTCACACACACACATCATCTCTAGGTTATATATCACCATCAAGTATACACAATCATCACAACACATTATACATAACACACACTTTGACCATTTTCCGATGACGCACTCTCATTTATGGTTCATTCTTGTTTTCCAAGGAGGTAAACCAAATAAACCACATTTCATATAACTCCATTCATTCAAGGGGCATACAGATCCTATCATCCATATTGCATTCCATTCCATCCATCCACATCATGTTGCATATCTTGGTGGCTTTTCCTTTTTCTTACAGTTGTTTGTACATGTTCATCTTCTACACACATGATAGTTAGATCTCTTGTATGTCATTATCTTTATCATCCACACATGTGTGTTTAGGTATTTTTTTCAAGTTGTGATCGTAGATACATGTATCTTACATACAACATGGATGCTCGCCTTCTACCTCTCCTACAATAGTCACCTGGGGAATCCACATTTGTCTCTTCCAGTGTGCTATTGTTTCATTTTGTACTTAGCACTTTTCATTACTTGCTTATACACGATTTTGACATATTGGCTATCTTTCTAACATGCTAATGGGTGCTTCATATTCAACATTTGTTTTGAAGGATTACTTACTTCCATGACTATCTGTTATTTGTAATTTCTTTTTTTTGTTTGCTATTGTATGTGGGCCTTGCCCTATGTTTCGTGTACACACTTGTTTGTTGTATATGACCACTATGACCTTGTGTGTCTAACAATATCATGAGTGATGTCCCATGTTTGTAACCAACTTTGACAGTCTATTTGTGTGTTTACTTGTTTTCTAATTTAGAAATTGTTTGGTAGCATACACATGTTTTATATATGTCTGTTTGTTCATACTAACACTTGTTTCTAGCTACTTGTTTTCGTGTGCCTTGGTTTCTACCAAGTGCATTCCCTTCCCCATACAGGGCACAATTTGTGTGGTTGGTCCTCTTTTGGGGCTACGTTCTCCTATCGGTGATGTTGCATACACCCACAAAGAGGGGGCATCATTTGGGGTTTTACATACTACATAACACTTATACACCGATTTAGTTCGTTTCAGCCCTTGACATTATGTGTTATACAATGAGTGGGTTTAGATAAGTCTAAAAACCCCGTACACAACAAATTTTATAAGACATGGTTATCCTTATTATTCTTGAGAGAATTTAGATGTTAGAGGATACAACGGATTTCCTCTCTACACTACCTCATCCAGTGGCATCGATCATTGAAAAAACTAGGTAGTACAAAGATATATTCACACACATCTTCAAGAGAAGCGATTATGAGTTGGATAATAATGCAACTTTCTCCCTACACTTCTTCAGCCAGGGTGGCATGAGATTACCCAAAAAAATCACAATACATGATATCCTTTATACACCCTTTTTCTCATCATAAATCAGGTGCACATGTTCCTTTTAGATTTTTCATTTCCATTACATACTTTTTAATATATACATGCGTCTTCACTATGAATTTTTGACATGTATTCATGCATATTTGACTACTTGATCATCTTCTCCTTGCAGGTCTGACCTTATGAGAAGTAAGCAGTCAAAAACAATAACAAAATGACAATAACAATAATAAAAATGGTGTCAATAAATTTTTTTTTATGGGAATACACACCTCATACTAATATGCATGTACATCATACACATCATAAACTAGACACACATTTCCACCCTAGGTTCACTCTCATCACTTTTTTTCTCTTTTGCATCTTTAGTTTCCATGCTCCATCATCTTTTTGTCACTCCACACTTTGTCTAGTCCTTCAGCACATTTCCTACATCACTCTACATGGACATTAGGTATGCATCTCTATCTACTTTATGTTACCGAGCGTTCCTCTCACCAACATAAAGTGGGGAAAATGTAGACACTAAATCATGTACTTTGGGTATTATTTAGTCCCGATCTCATACTACTATTCATATGGTTTTTGAGTGAAGAAAGTATTAATTAATCCCCATCTTTTGGTCATTTTACTTTGTTTTCTATCGTCACTACTAACCTCTCGCACATACATGCCCAATCTGTTTTTGTCATTTTACATCATTGAGCCCGACTAGGGCACTGGGTCAACTTGGGGTGGGTGCCCACAAGTGCCCTGATCCTTTTTCTACTTTATCTCCATCTTTTGGGAACTTTCTATCTATTTGAGCATTCTATATTTTTCGTGGTCAGCCTCTTTGGAGTTAATTACAAAATTATATCAAGAGAGCCATATTAATATAAAGTTATGTGATAATAATGAGGTACCAAGCACTAGTCACTATTATCATCACCTAAGGTTACATTCAATCTAAGGAATATAGAGATCATTTACATCCATATAGCTATATAACAAGGGACAAGGTTGGTTCATCTGCATCACACATCATAGGAGGGAAGTTTATTCTATTCCATCCACCATTTTATTACATTTCTACACATTTATTGCTCACTAATTTCACAAAGTGTGACTGGCACAAGAGCACCTAGGGCATGATTGTACACACACACACACACACACATAAATACATCGGTATGAGATGTAGTGAAACAATCGATTAGTAAGTCCTTCATTATGGCTGCTGAGGACAATTTATACCCTTCATATGCATTTTTTTCTTTTTGGGGTTTGGTGTTTGTTTTGGGTTTTTACAGTGATTATTTATTGCAGATATTGCAGTGACATCTAATGCATTTTGTTCAAGCTAGTGTAAAAAGAGAGAACACAAGAAAACATTGAGTGACACCTCGGAGGAGGGTTCTAAGCGGATAATTTTAGCATCGAATATTCGTAATATGGTGAAAATTTCATTTTAGGAAAATTTGTAAAGGCAAATTATTCGGAGTGGGTCGTTGTCCTGTTCACCTAAAATATATAGTATATTTTTTTGGGGGTCACTTCGCCTTCATTTGAAAAAAATTAGACCTATAAAAACCTAGGTGATTCACCGGTAAGTAGCTTACCAAATTACCAATACTTGTGAAATTTGAACTTGCATACCCTTAAGAACGATTTTGGCGTGCGACAAAGGCGGTGTTGACGCGTGACTTGGGCATAGCAGATTGGCGTGCGACAAGGTAAGTGTTGACGTGTGACAATATTCGAGAATGTGGACGTGCGACATTGACATTGATAGTATGGTTGTTGACGCACGACAAGTGCATAGTTAACACATGACAAAGAGTCCGAGAAAGTGGACGATCGCTACTTGATTCTTTTCCCGACATAGGACTCTCTTCGAGATAATGGAAGGTGCTAGCTCAAAGAATGCAAATAACCTAAAAGTAAGTAAGAAATCTCAAAAATCGCTCTTCAAGTATTTTGGAAACTCTGCAGATACAGAGATATTGAAAATACCAATCATATATCGTGCATCACAAATAATCGAATACGATCGTGTGGAAGGTATTATTGAGGTGGACATGCGTTCTACACAGATCAAAGTCAAACAAATGAAACCTACGATAATATGCCGAGATCTTGAAGATATTGTTCTGTGGGGTGCAACCGAGAAATGCATCTAGATATCAAAGATACAAACACTCAAAAAATGGAAGACAAAATCAAAATCAAACTCCGGTCTAAGAAAGAGGAAACCAGTGATTATGATATTGCTCAAAATTCTACTCAAAAAAGTAAAGCATTGAAAAGAACAAGAATATGTGGACCATTGGCAGGACATACAAGTTTGATTAGGCAGCTAAATTTCTGTTTATTGAACCTATACAATCATCTAATTCTGAAGAGATCCCATCTAAATGTACATGTACAATATGTACGTGGAAATTGGGAAAGAAACAAAAAATTCAACTGAAGCTAGACACTATAGAAAAACATTGTGGAAAACAATATTTGACTGTAATGGGGGCGGATGGCTAGAAAATCAAAACACATAGGTGGAAAACTGAAAAAGAATGCATGCATGTTAGATACGCAGCAGAATATGAGGTAGAGTAGAAAAAACACAGACATCTGTTGGAAAAGGGAGGAATGATCACATCGCATATTGGTAAGATGAAAGAAACAAATCTACATGCAAAATTCATACAATTCTCTACTCTTTTTCAAATACTAAAAAAAGGAAGAGTGATTTCAGATTTCCTCGATTTCAAAGTTTTGTATCAATTTAATGGAATGCTGAATGTACCTCAGTCTCATTGGTTTGAAAGTAGTGGATGGGAAATGGCAAAATGCCTCTCGATGATAGAGAAGGAAGATTTGAAAGAGAATGTAAAAAAAGCAAACTTTATCTCTCTTTCAATTGATGAAGTGACAATGAATGACAACACCGCATGGGTATGTATCCATGTCTATACTTTAAAAATCATATAAGGACACCTCATCATTGGGTGTTATGAAAATGGTTGAAAACTGCAACGCCGAAAACCTACATAAAATAATTGTTTCTCATTTGAAAGATGTTGCTGGAATGACTGATTATGAAATTCTATGATGTTGGTATGCGTTGGAGCAAATGGTGCATCTATCATGTAGGGTCACCGAATGGGCTATGTGTTAGATTACAAACAACAAGAGTAGCCCCATATATGCTACCAATTCAATGTATGGCTAAATTAGAAGACCTTATACGAGAAATTCATGCCTATATGTCAAGCAGCCCAAAGTGATTTATCGAGTTCCAAAAGTTTGCAATTGAAATTACGGATGGCAAAAACTTCTCAAGGATGTGGAGACTAGATGGATCTCTTTGTATGAACTCGCATGCAGAGTTGTGAGGAGTATCCTTCATTGGTTGGTTTCATGCACAAATCTTTGTCATGAAGTTGATAGGGCAAGGGACTTGTTTTTCCGTTTAACCGATTTGGAGACATTGCTTACATTGGTTGGTATTCTTCCAATGTTAAAGGAGATCAATACACTGATGAAGCATACACAGGGTAGATTAATCTATATTGTGGATTTTATACGGATGAGAAAAATGGTATGCCAAAGTCTTGATATATTGTCTTCATTCCCAAGATAGTTTTGATGCACTGTTTTTGAGAATTGGAAAGCTTTATTAGATCTTAAAATCCTAGCACCTTTTTGAGATTTAATATCCACGATCACCTCTGCATCACTTTGTAATGGAGGGAAATACCACCGCACATTTTGTAAAAATGTCAAGATATTACTGAGGATCGGAACAAGAAGATGTTCCCGTGAAACGTAATTTGTTTGAGTCTCATTATAATTGAAACAAGAATAAAGCTTTAAAAAATTCGAAACCTTGTCATCGAAATTAGGAACGTTTACAGAAAGATAAAATTACTGGAAGCCATGGGTGTGATGAATCTGAATTTTGGAATATCAAGGTGGCCATGTAGACTTTGTCGAAAATCATTTCCATAAATCAATGGGTACAATAATGGAACAATTTACAAAGACTTCGAGCTCAAGGGTATGGAAATCAAAGGCATACTTTGAATGCTGATTTATTAAAGTTTCATCAACAAATTTTACAACAACAATGAGGAACCAATATAAGAATTTAGATCAACCTTCCGAAAGTGGTGTTATTACAACGTTGTGGCGAGGAATCTATCAAAGTTCTATCTTACAAGAAGACATGAGTGAATATTTCAGATTATATGAGTTATGCTAAACAATGATTTTGGGGTCTATGGAGGACAAAAGGGTTTTTAGTGCATTGTCATTTATAAAATCAAAACTGAGAAATAGGTTGGATAAAAATATGGAAAGTTGCATGAGGTGTTATGTTTCTTGATACTCCATCAAAACCTTTCCGTTTGTGAGCAATTACACATTGGAATTCCCTTTGCGAAAGAAGAGGTGTGGCTAATAAAGCTACAAGTACAAATATTCCTAACCTTGAGAGTGTAATTGGTTCATCGTCACATTCTACGAAGACAACATCGAGTTTGATGAAGCTATTGATAATGGATTGTTTCAACTTTAAATACGTATCTTCTTTATCTTTATCTTTATCATTAAAGATGTTACAGTCTATATATTTAAATTTATTTAACTACAATCTTTTTATAGGTCCTTCTCGGACCGAAAAATGTCGGCAATTCACCCATCTATTTACTAATCCATTTCTCGTGTTGGGTTTTCTTAAATTTTAAACACGATCTAGCTTATTACCAAAGTGCATGATGATTTCAACTTTAAGGAGGTATCTTTTTCCCCTTAATCTTATTGTTTGTTACTATTCATTTTTTTAGCTCAAGTTATCATTAAAGATGTTATAGGTCTATGTATTTACATTTAGTTAAATACAATCTTTTTATTTTTTTGAAAATGTGGGTTGACATCCATCCGAGGAAGTGTTACTTCTCGGATCGACAATGTCGTGCAACTCACCCATCTATCTACTAATCCATTTTTGTGTTGAATTTTTTTAAGACAAATATCTAGCACATTACCGGTGATGATTTCAATTTTGAATAGGTATCTTCTTGAACATAATCTTATTGTTTGTTACTTTACATTTTTTCAGCTCTTGTTATCATTAAAGATGTTACAGGTCTAATTCTATATATTTACATTTATTTAAAGATGTTGCTGGTCTATATATTTAAAGATGTTGCTGGAACTTCTCATGACTGACAATGTCAGGCAACTCACCCCTCTATCTACAATGTCAGGAAAAACAAAGATCTAGCACGTTACCGTTGATGATTTCATAGCAATCTATTACGCAAGAGGTAAGCTAAACCCTATCATATTTGCAATTATGATTAATTTCTTACTAGTGATGATTCTTTCTTGATTTCTTAAAATTATATTTAATTTATTTTTTATATGTGCAAAATCCTTTGATATATTTTTTTCACTGTGGGATAAACAATACATTATAAAAATACATGATCCTTAAACTTGATATGAATAAATCTTTTGACAAAGTTTCTTGGGTCTTCCTTGACAGGATTTTATCCAAATTTGGGTTCACGGAAAAGTTTAGAAAAATTATCAAGTCTTGTATATCTACAGCTAGGTTCTCTGTGGTTGTTAATGGAGAGCCTGTGGGATTTTTCACCAGCAGCAGAGGTCTAAGGCAAGGAGACCCCATCTCCCCCTTGCTCTTCATCCTTTTAGCTGACAGCCTTAGTAGAACAATTAGCAAAGCGGTGGAAGACGGCCTTTTAAATGGTTCTAAACCCACTTCATTCAGCCAAGCTGTCTCTCATCAACAGTTTGCGGATGACACTATCCTTCTTCTTCTGGCCTCAGTTGTAGAAGCTAAAGCTATTAAGGCTCTACTACAGCTCTATGAATCTGCTTCTGGGCAAGAGATTAACTATGACAAAAGCATCATTTTTTTCTTTAACACCCCTGGGGAAAGACAGCTCAAGATTGCTAAAATTGGTCAGAAATTGGTGCTCTTCCAGCAACGTACTTAGGCCTCCCTCTTGGCACTAAGAAAGTCTCTCACACGGTGTGGGATGATTTATTGACGAGATTTCAGAAAAAAATGGCCGGTTGGAAAGGGGCCACTCTCTCTAGTGCTGGTAAGTGCCTTCTCATTAAAAGCACACTCCAAAGTCTGCCCATCTATATCATGTCACTTTTCAAAATTCCTTCTTCCTTCAGAGAGAAAATTGAAAGGATTCAAAAAAAATTTTATGGCAAGGCATGGAAGAGAAATTCAGATTTCACCTAGTGGCCTGGGATAAAGTCTGCACCCCAAAGACTATGGGAGGGCTGGGAATAAAAAATATTGAAAAAATGAATGAGGCACTCATCGCTAAGATGGGCTGGAGATTGCTATCTGAGAAACAACCCTGGATTGATGTTATTAAAGCAAAATACTTGAATCAACAAGCTGTTTACTCCTATCTGCATGATGAGCAACTCCCCAATGGTTCCATTTTTTGGAATAATCTGATTAAGAGTAGAAACTTCATAAAGCAGGGCAGCAAATGGAAAGTGGGGGATGGCAGTGACATAAACTTCTGGGAGGATAACTG
Source organism: Taxus wallichiana var. yunnanensis (assembly GCA_018340775.1). Lineage (NCBI taxonomy): Eukaryota > Viridiplantae > Streptophyta > Pinopsida > Cupressales > Taxaceae > Taxus > Taxus wallichiana. The sequence continues at coordinate 330,046,124 of CM031241.1, read as the reverse complement.
GTCCAGTGATAATCTCTTGGAGAGATTTGGGATGGCTAAGGACAGCCTTACAAGCAAGTATGGAACTAAAGTCAAGGACTACATTGAAGGAAATGGCACCAACAAGACTTGGAAAAGACTTTCTATGGAGCGTATTGAACTGAAACAAATTATTTCCTCCCTTCAAGACCTTCTAGATCTCTTCCCTTTGTGTCAGTTGGATTCCAAGGATGAGCTGGTCTGGAGTAATTCACAAGATGGAAAATACTCAGTCAAATCTGGGTATACCAATCTTTTCCATAGTAACCAATCTGATTTTAACTGGAACTTGATCTGGATGCCTGAGTTAACCCCCAAGATAAATTTTTTCTTTGGCTGGCCATCAGAGGTAAAATTCTCACCACTGACAATTTGATGAGAAGAGGATTCATCATTCCCAATTGGTGTCACCTTTGTAGGAATGATTATGAAGACATTAGTCATCTGTTCATACATTGTGATTATGCCAATAAAATTTGGAACTTTGTCCTTTCCAAATTCGAAGCTCTTTGGGTGTTGCCGGAGGATCTTAATCAGCTATGGAATCAATGGAACCCACCATTCAGACATTGTGCTATCAAAAGAATCTGGAAATTAGCCATCCCTCATTTAATTTGGAGGATCTGGAAGGATAGAAATAATATCATTTTCAGAAATAAGAAGCAGAATTATAATTTCAGTATTGGAAAAATTTCCCAAGGCATCAAAGAGGACATGGCCAGATTTAAACCTTCCAAAAACAATTGTTATCCTGAGAATGAAGAGCACATCTTATCTAATTGGCAGTTTGGTAATTGGAGCAACCCCGGGAATAGTGTGGATAGATCTTTGATTAAATGGCATCCTCCTAACTCCAATTGGTTCAAGCTGAACTTTGATGGCGCCTCTAAGGGAAACCCTAGAACAGCAGCAGGAGGAGGGGCAATACGGGACCACAAAGGCAATCTGATTGCTGCATATGCTGGAAAAATGGGAATTCAAACCAATCATTTTGCCGAAGCTTTATCTGCTCTCTGGGGTTTGAGAGTTGCACGGGCCCAAAATATCCAGAACCTTATTGTTGAAGGGGACTCCCTTAATATTATTAAACTTCTTAATCAGTCCTCATCTCCCAGCTGGAATATTAAAGATTTTATCTCTGAGTCCATAAGCATCAGTCATACCTTCAACAGTATCAGAATCATACATACTTACAGGGAGGGCAACAAGCTGGCGGATGCACTGGCCAATTATGGCATTAACATAAATTTCACTATATGGGATAAGGATAGTATCCCTAATCAGCTCCACAACAGCATCCATGCGGACCTTCACATGCAAACAATCTCTAGAGATATGCCTTAATCTTTGGAGGAAAATCAAATCCATAAATTCTTCCACATGTGCTGCTTTAATGTATATGGCGTGGCAAATGATATCTATTTCAAATGATAGCAAGATTTTTTAAGGAACTTCAAGTGGAGATATCTGGATTTAAAAATCGCGCACGCGGGAGGTACAATAGCTGTTGATATCCGGATGCTAAGCTCCACGAAAACCGATGATAACTACAATGTGAAAGCTGACAGGGAAAGGGTTTTCACGCGCGACTTCCCGCAGGCTCAGATCAGCAATCACGCAGCCGTTCGTGAGAAGACCAACGGCTATAGTTCCCATTTTTATGCGACCTTCAACAGCAAGAAATGAACTGCTCTTCACGCTCAAAGGTATTCTGGAAATTGTTGTAACCAACACATCACAGTGAAGATGGGAGGGCCTCCCTGTCAAATTGAGCCGTCCCATGACCACGATTGGAAAGAAAACACGGAGCTTTGGAACATTCTTAGCATTGGCGGCTTCACCAGCTTTGTTGAAAGGATGCAAGGGCATGATCAAAGCATCTCTGTTCGCTTTGCCAAGGAATGGAATGAGAGGACAGTCGACTATGGGGGACAGAAAATCCTTATCAATGAAGAGCTCATAGCTGAAGCGACTGGCCTCAGCCTGGAAGGGTACCGCTTCTTCAACAAGAGGGTTATCAAAGAGGTTGAAGAAAGAAGATTTGTGGAGGAGGATGAGAAGCTTATTTTCAGCACTGCGGGTCTGCTTGTAAGCTCAATTCCATCTCCGTATGATGAAGTCACCCGCATGATGATTCGATTCATCTCCTTGGAAGGCAGGTTTGTTACTGTCCCTGCCAAGCACCTTGTCTTTTTAAACCACTTTCGTAGGAATAGGTTGGTTTGCTTCCCTCACTATTTGTTAAACTCTCTTGAGCGCTCCATTTTGGAGTTCCAGAAGCATACCCGGGTGGTTCCCTTGCACCAAGGGCTTATTCTGCTTATCCACAAACTCTGCCTTCTTAAGTACCCCGGTCTCCCTTCCTCTCCCAGCCCGGCTCCCCCTTTGATGGGCTCTGCTGCCGCCAGTCCTGTCTCCCCTGCTGCCCCTGCTGCTGCCCCCGTCATTGGTGCTGCTACCCCATGCCGGCTGCTCATGCTTCTCCTTCTATTCCTCCTGCTGCTGCCCCTGCCACCCACCTTGCCTCTACCTCTAAACGAGTCACTAGGGCTTCTAGGAGACTCAACCTTGAGACTGCTGCTGTGGGGGATGAACCTCTTGAGCTTGACATTGCTCGTGATCTGCTGAACATTAGAAGTGCCAGTCCCCGGGAGGCACAGATGGATAACCCTTCTAAGAAATTGGAGGCCTTAGAGGCAGAGATTAAATTGCTGAAGGATGAGGTCAAAAACCTTGCTAAGCAAAAAGGCAAAAAAAGCATGGAGGGGGAAGGGAGCATTGACAATAGTCAGATTGATGACATATACAAAAAGCTGACCTCCTTAGACTCCCGCCTTGGGAAGGCTAAGACTAGACATGATTACAATATTGCCGCCTTTAGGGCCATCGAGGAGTTCATCGTGGGTCATGCCAAGAGTGTTTCAAATCTAAGCGGTGTCCCGGCAGCGCTTTGGGGCAATGATAAAGAGAGAAAGAGAACCATTGAGGAGCTCGATAAGATGGATGCTGCTCAAATGACCGCGTTGGGCATGTTTCAAGCTTGGAAAAAAGTCAAGATCAGTATTGATCAAGCGGCCAAGAAGTAGTCCTGGATACTTCTACTGCTCTTTATTGTTAATATTATGCTTTCTTGGTCATTTGGCTTTGCTTTTTTGCCGTTGTTTCTTTGTTAAGTCTTGTCTCATGTAGCTTGTTTCTGGCTACGTTGAATTTTGTTGTAACTCTTGAACTGTGCTACAGCTACTCTGCTCCTCTCTCTTATTCCGGCTTATAGGCCTTATTTTGTATTCAAGGGTATAGTCCCTTTCAAAAAACTATTTGCCAATATTAAAAAACAATACATTATAAAATTTTAAATTTAAGTCGACATAAAATTACTCATCATCCATATATATCATATCATCACCATATCATTATCATAATCCGAGTCCGACACTACAATTATTATTAACACAATTATTTATCTAATTTAAATTTATTAAAACAATTCCATTTTCCAAAAACAATTCATAATCATATCATTACAATTATATTCGTTCTAATCTCATATATATCCATTCTAATCATAAATGTCATCTATATCAATTATAACACATTCCATTTATTTATCATCTATATCCACATTAAATTGATCATCATCCATATATATCATATCATTATCGTCATTCATCATCTTTCATCATCATCTATCATTAATTATCAATTATCATCATTCATCATCTACGTCCACATACAATTCATGACAATGCAAGTAAACAAGAAACATACATATAATTCACGATAATCACCATCTAATGCAATCAAAATTAATGATTGTATATAATTAAATTCAAATACCATACTCAATATTAGAAGTTTTCAAACTCAATATTTAAAGTTTCCCCAATAATAAAAGTTTCTAGTTTTCAACCCTCTTTTTCTTTATCCAATTGTACTCCTCTGCTCCCTTCCCCAATGGCTTCTTCCACTATGGTTGTACCCCTTTCCCCAACAGCAGAAATAACCCCTGAACTTATAAGATCTTCCGCAGCACTGTCCAGATTTTTTAAAATTCTTTCTTCTTGATTTGTCACATCTCCATGCGACAAAAAATTTGGATCAGCTGCTGCTTTAGCATTGAATAATATTTCAGGGTCGAAACCATGCTCTTTAATTATCCGCTTTAGTGTATTATTTTGTTTGTTAACCAAAATAATATTTTGCTTCAAATTTTTTGTTGCGGATAAACTGCTCTTTGCTATTTCCAAGTGAACTTGCAATACCTTCACCTAACTCTTCAAATTTTCATATTTCAACTGCACAAAAAGAGTAATGTCAATTCAAAATATTACTAAAAAATGAAAATTTCAAATTAACAAGAATGATTGTTTGAAACTAATAGTACTTACAACTGCTCTATCTCTTTCGGCATTTGCAATTGCTACCAAATCCTTGTCCTTGGACCATTTGTTAAAATATGCCTGGGCCTCGGCACTAATATTTTCCAATTTGTTTAATGACTTATCTAAAATGTCATCTTTATAGTTGTTGTTATACGTGACAGTCCCACTTCTTACTTGGGTAAGTAAGGAATCCATCTTCGTAGGTTGATTCTGGACTGCAGCGTATAAACTATCCCATTGCCAATAATTTTCATAACGACTAATAATCTCATTGATAAGAACTTTAGCCTTTCTCTCCCATTCTATAAGTTGATTGATATGAGGAAGAATAAACTCACTGACATGGGATTGACAATCATAACGAATTAAGTTCTCCAAAGGAAAAGGTAAAGAATTTGTTCACTATCTCGAATCGATGAAGACGATCTTCTTTGAGAAGTATGGGGATTTCGGTAAGATCAACTGCTACTTGTTTCTACCTTTGGGTGGGCTGATTCTTTGTGAAAAAAATTAATCAAGATTTAGATAAATAAATTTAAATCAAAATGTAATTCAAAATTGTAAAGCATATTTAAATTGAAATTTGAAGTATACATGCTAGCCTTGAATCGTCTTGCGGGTATTGAAAAAACAGTTGGGTCTTTGCTATCAATGCCCAAATAATCTTCATTTAAATTTATATTGTTCAAAACAGATATGCCCGTTGCCTTTGGGCAAGCCACCAACCGAGAGAGTTGGAATTCGAAAGGAGGAGGCAATGTTTAGTCCCCCACTAGGGGCCGGAGCAAAAGGCATGCATTTACCAATGTTCTTTTCACTGTTCCTCTAGTTGGCATTTTAAAAATTATTGGTTGAGCGGGTTTCGGTCTGCGGTTTGATCGGACTAACATGTGCTGAAAAGTACAAGAAAAAAATGAAATATAGGAAAACAATTCATAAAGTCAAACACTACGAAATTAAACGTACTATCGAAAAGTTGTACCTTGTTGTCGAGGGTTGTTTTGTCGGTCTTATGGGTGGCCTTGTAGGAGTTGTAATCGTGTCTTTTAGAAGATATGAATGCATGCGACTATATGGAGTGAGTTAGGGAAGAAGGTTGAGTTTGTGAAACAAGTGTATGTTCCAAAGTCCCTGTAATTCATCAATATTAAATGTTGTCAATTCATTTGGTTAAAATTTAAATTGAAAAATAAATATGCAACTTTGGAATTTGTAAATAATATATGAGAAGGTATTACTTCTCTGGCATTTAACGAGTTCAAACTGTTGAGGGTTTAGAGAGGAGTGAGCTTCCATTTCAGATTGGGAGTCCCCGAAGCCTCAACATGTTGTTGGCCTCTTCCTCTCGATAACACCTTTTTTCGGGGAAGGGCTTCAATAAATCTTCTCTGCAAAACATTAAAATTTAAGTTTTAATAACTGTGCACTGTAATGTCGAAAATTGAAATACAATTACAAACTAAATAGTTTATACCTATTGTTCTTCAAATGGAATTGACAACTTCATCAACTCCTCATCAGTGCAAGTAGGAATTTTTTTATCTTTTAAATTTAAAAGTGCCTCATAATAAAGGCCAAGGAGATAGTTTGTTGAATAAATGAAAGGTTTTTCTGAAAGTTTTGAATTTGTTAGGTCAGTTCTTATTTTTTTGGATAGATATGTGCACCAATCAAATTTTTGTTTTGAGATAGTGGCAACAATGTATGCAATGGCCCAATTTGGTATATCTGTTTGGTGACCCTACAAAACAATTATGGATTGAAAAAATGAAATAACTGCAGCAAGAAAGTGGTGTGCAATTGAAAGGTGCGAACACTTTGCACAGAGAAAACACCAGAAATATTTTCTATTCAGATCATATATTCAACACAATAATAATTATCTCATACATTTTCATGCGGAGCAGGTTACACATATATAGGAATATGTATTCCTAAAAACAAGGAGGTTGTTCAACAACACTCCCACAAATCTCTCTACAAACTACTATGTACGTGAGTTGTTAAAACAACTCACAACAATAATATTCTCTAGATATTATTTTCCACCTGTCACAAATAAACTTAATGGAGCACTAATATTATAATTTCCTAACATTCCCCCCCTTAGTGCGAACATGGGGAAAACTGCCTTTGTACTTGCACCTGCTCATGATCTGGTGATTTTCATAGGATGATCACAAACCTCAAGGATGGTTTTGCAAACGGTTGACCACAAACCGAGAATGGTGGTTTTGTAATTGGTTTACCACAAACCACAAAGTGATGGTTTTGCAAATGGATTACCAATAACCAAGAATGGTGGTTTTGTTATTGGTTTACCACAAACCACAAATGAAGGTTTTCAAGTGGTTTACCTACAACCACATCATGATATGCCAAGTACTATTCTCAGCCCTCGTCACATCTCACTGCAGGGAATAACATAGGAAATTCTGTTGACATCTGTTGCTCATACATACATAGAAAAAACTAACATACTGGAAATGGAACATTGGAATGATGTTCCCCCCCTCAATGTGAAATTTCCACTTATTGAAAACAAGATTATTGCAAAACCGAGGCACACCACACTGGAAGCACTAAAATCAAACTGCACACACACCTATCACCAAAGCTGATATGCGGCCCCGTCGTTGGCAACTGACGAGAGGTCGCTAAATGACCTCCAACCTCCGATGCCTCCTGCCTCCGATTTCATGCTCAGAACAAGAAGTCTTGAGCCACTGTCTTCATTTACTTGTTCTTCCTCATTCTCTGATCTTTCTTTAGTAATAAAGTTGGCCTCAATTCCTTTGAGTTTTCCACTAAGTATATCTTGAGCTCGAGCTCTACAAAATGAAGTTGTATGCCCCTTTTTCTTACAGTAGAAACATTCTCTTTCCTCTTTATATTTAGAAAAAAATTTGTACTTCCTTTTTACATACATTGCTGTTTCTTCTTCTATATCTTCTTTGGTCCATTTTTCCTCAGCTAGGAGAGCTGATATCATATCTTCCAATGAGTTAGAAGGTATCTGACCAAGAGTGAAAACAACATTACTATATTTGGGTGGTAAACTATTCAACAGAATAGCTTTTGCATCCTCGTCATCTACTGGAGCTTTTACTTCTGCAAGTTGTCTCAGAAGAGATCGTAAATTGTTGATGTGACTAGACATTGTATCTCCATCACTCATTTTTAGCTTGAGCAATTTGAAGTTTCAGGAAAACTTTGCATTGACTACTTTTGAACCAAATAATTTTCTCGATTATCCCGGATGTCCTTCGATTTTTATCTAGATCAACATAATGTAATTGAGTCCGAAAGGGCGAGGCCAATAATTGCTTTGGCTTTATCATCCGTGTTTCCCATTACGCGCTAATCTGGTCGGATCGAAGGTCTTGGTTCTTTTCCATCTACTATCCTCCAAAGATTTTTGTTCATCAACTGCATCTGGATCTTGACTTTCCATGTGTGAAAGTTGAGACCATTGAATTTTTCTAGTGGAATGTCCATTATACCTTAGAGCGTCGGTTTCAACCGAAAATGCACTCTTTAGGGGAGTCGGCTTCAACCGATATTGCTCCCAATTTACACTATATATTTAAAAAGTAATAAAAACAAATTACTTTTTAAATTTTACATGGATTTGACACAAAAAATATTACTTTGAACGAGACAAAGACTTATTAACTTTGAAGGACTAACAACAACTAATATTATGTTTAATGTGACTCTTTTCATGACACTCGAGAACTGGTTTGACAATCCTAAAATAATCTCTAAAAAAATAACAATACCCGAAACCTAAAAAACAAAATACTTACACTAATGGCATAAGTTAGGTCTCAAAATTTTACAATGTGTGCATGGGAGCAGCCAAAAACGCAGGTTTGAGAAGACTGACCAAGCTATGTGCTTCCGTTGAATTGAGAGGAAGGCTTGAGATGGGGATTCCACTCATCAAGACCAGATCAAAAACTTTGAGTTACTGAACACGCCTAGCAGGAGTATGATCTATCAATGTCTATAGGATTTGTGTTGTGAAACATGTTTTTGCCTAGATACCCAGCAGTCAAGAAAATATCTGCACACAAATGCAATTATTCCTTTCACTTGGCACAGTATTCTCCTTTTGAGTACAAAACGCAGACTATGGTGTCAGTTTAGAGCTGCATTAATATCTTCTCACATTTTGTTAATAGACAATGCTTTAGGCAATCTGATGCATGCAACATCTAACGGATCAATGAACCAAATTTTTTGAAAATGGCTAAGCCATGTAAAAATTGATCTAAATAAATATCCGCATGAACTAAAACTATTGTGATTAAATGTCTTGAGATATTTCTCTTTTAATATTCACAAGCCTTGCATGATTGTTACATAGGCGTGGAGGTGGAAGAGGATGTATTCCATATAGAACTTCAAAAATGTTACGAGTTTTCATTTCATTCCCGTCAAATCATCATTTAAACAATAGATATCAGATATGATTGATACACGATGAAGAAACTAATGTATACCAGTTTGCATTCTCCTTTGGATTTACCAAATGATCTCCTCTGTTGGTGTTTCCAGCTTCGTGACTATGTTGTCGCCAAGATACAATAAAGAATAGAGGCACAAACCTGATCTATTTTAAATGAAAATAAATACGATTCCTCTCCAGAAAGATAACATCACTCGGGGCAATGCAGAATGGTGGGGGTGCCCCTTGACCAACAATTAATTCTCATAACTTTATGAATGCCATTATAGAATTGGATCAAATTGCTCTGATACCAATATGAAAGGTGCGAACAATTTGCACAGAGAAAACACCAGAAATATTTTCTATTCAGATCATATATTCAACACAATAATAATTCTCTCATACATTTTCATGCGAAGCAGGTTACACATATATAGGAATATGTATTCCTAAAAACAAGGAGGTTGTTTAACAACACTCCCACAAATCTCTCTACAAACTACTATGTACGTGAGTTGTTAAAACAACTCACTACAATAATATTCTCTAGATATTATTTTCCACCTATCACAAATAAAATTAATGGAGCACTAATATTATAATTTCCTAACAAAGCAATTGATTGCGTATCCACACCACGCTTTGGATTTATTAACATGGGCTCCAAATGCAAAACGATGAAAATTACTATAAATTTATAAAAATTGTATCGAATAAAAATATGAATTAAAACAAATTATACTTACAATCAACATGGAAACCGAACGTTGATTCGAGAAATTTCTTGTCTTCTTCCGAGAGTGTTGCCTTGGTTGTAACAATTGGTAAATTTCGAACTTAGGCCCGTAAAAGCGATGGATGTCATTTGCTTCGATCTTGAATTGGAACATTTGGCCATCATTGAGTCACATAAAAATGCCGTCCTCACGAATTGTAGGACGACGAAGGTAATTCAAAATATCCGGATCTGTTTCGAAATGGGGCATATTAACGAGCCTCAGTAAATTCACACGCATCCATCAAATATTTATATTCTGAAGACATCTTTAAAACAATATGGATGTGAGGGCATAAGGGATTCCTGTAGTTGATCTTGGCAATCGATTGAATTGGATTCTCTTGATTTTTTTCCTGAACTTGCAGTTGGGAAGCATGTGAAGTCGACATTATAGTTGTACTTGCGTCTTTGACAACGATTGAGACCTGCAAAAATTCAAGAGCGGGAAGGTGAAAACGAGAAAATGACCGGTTGAAGGGTATTTATAGGCTAAATCGGGCGTCAATGGCTTCAATTGACGCGTGTCAATGGTCTTCGTTGACACGCGCGTCAATATATCAATTATCACGCATTAATAAATCCAAAGGTGGCGTGCGTCGATAGGAGCCAGTGATGCGCATCAAAGGGTTAGTGACGTGCGTCAAAAGGAGGTAGTGATGTGCATCAATAGAAGCGGTGGCACGCGTGTCATAGGATACGGTGACTTCGCGTCGTAGGATCGATGGCGACGCGTCAATAGGATTGATGGCGCGTCAATAGGATCGATGGCCGCGTCAATAGGATCTAGTGACGTGCGTCAATAGGATCCATGACATCTTGTTGTCGCATGTCAATGATGGAGCCATGAAAAACCAAGTGAAATTTTTGTTTTGGAATACTGTCAAATTCACCTTTCCACTGAAACTGGTTCCGGGGATATTCGCCAGGTATTTTCCACCTACAATTTTATAGAGGTGTCTTAAAATGAACCACAGTTCTAAGCTATTTCTGTAGACCAGGGCACCTAGAACTCAAGCTAGGGTGCCCACAAGCACCCCGATCAAACCCAGTTGCTCGGATATGCACTTTTTAGGACCTCGGCACAATTATTTCCTCCTCATGTTTCTCTACCCATCTTTGTGACACATTCCAACAAACTCTTCCCATCAATTTGAGTTCTTTGTAACTCTCCTTGCACTCTAGGGTTTTACATTTATACTTTCTAAGTTGTTTTGATCACTTTCCTTATTTATTTTAGAATTTTTTTCACTATTGTACTTATTAGATTAACTCTAAAATATTCATGTTTTAGTTAATTATGAGTTGAGGTGGAATATAGGGGGAAATGGGGGAGTAAGTCGGGTCATCTCGGTTGGGATAGTTGATCTAGCCGGGGAAGGGAAGGGGGTGTAGGGATAGCAATTTAGGTTTTATTTTTATTTATTTTTATATCTGATTTTATTTTTAAATAAAAATCATTTTAAGAAAATATTATTTAGAAAAAATCTAATGTTTGCTTTGTTTTTTTGTTTTGTGTAATTATTGAGAAGGGAGAATAAATAAGGATGTGGCAAAACAAATAGAAAGAAAACATATCAAAATCAAAGATCTGATATAAACCTGAAGAAAATCTTGTAAAGACAAGCTGCAGAATATTCAAAACACCTACAAAAACAATAGTAGTATATCAATTTTTTTGTGATGTTATAACGGAATTGTTGCTTCCCAAACAACTTGTGAAATTTTTACATTGCATACAAAAAAGAGATTTAATGTGAAATTAATGAAACATAGAATAGTAAATGAAATGAAAATGAAATAAGATGAGTGTGGTCCCAGGTTGTGCCAAAATGTGAACAAAGAAAATTAATAGTAAATGGAAAGTAAAAAAACTTGTAAACCTCCATGTAACCTTCTAATACAACCTCAAGTAGGTTGTGAGAGCCTAGAAGTTGTGTACCCTTTTGAAATTGTGGGTGCTCTTGAATGGTCTCCAAATTAGGGATGCAAATTTCTACGAGTAGATTTAGGGAGCTTCCAATATGCAGATATTGGAGCAAATTTAATAGAGTAATTGTGATATTCATCCAATAGGATTTGCAAGAGAGTAGGCTTGTATTTTATAGAGGCATAAGTGGTTGGAAGTCGGTTACAAGCGGATCAATTCACATGCTATTTTTAGCACTTGAGGAAGTTGTAGTAGTTGTAGGAGTTTAAATGCCATTTAAGGGCAATAATGGGAATTTTTTAGAAAAAGTTGCATTCAGAAAGGTGGTTGTACGTGGAATTCAATTTCCCCCACCTTCCTAGGATTATAGAAGTGTAGTTGACTAGGATGAGGATGTGGAATCCGAGTGGAGTTCACGTGGTTGCTGATTAAGAATCTGAGTGGCAATTGACTAGTATTTACACACTAATCAATTAATTAATAAATGATAATTAAAATAACACAATGGGTACTAGCGATTAATTTAATTAATCTAAAGGTACAATACACATTATTTAACTGATTTAATCAATTAATTACAAATGGGTGAATAAAAAGATGTACTAGGAAGAAAAATGGGATAAGTGTATAATTTAGGGTCTCTATAGTCGTGAGACAATCAAGGCCCTTGGAATTGTAAACAAGATATGTAATGTCACACAATAAAGGCATTATGCCAAAAACATGGGACACCCATGGTGTCGTAGGAAAAACAAGGCACTTAAGCCAAAATTAGAGTAATAAAAAAGTACCTTCACACAACTAGCATGTATAGAAAACTAGAGTATCATAATGTGATAAAATGACATAACAAGTGATATAGAAGAGTATATAAACTGAAAACTTGTCAACACCACACAAGGTATATGTGTTAGTCTGTTAGTTCAAAAGTAATAAAATACATAATGTATGCAATCAAGCGTAATGAGGAAGTGAAAAGGTACTACAAAGAAATAATATTACTTGGTTTGTGTGCAGGGGATTCTCTCGGAGAAAGTGTGTAAGGAACAATGATAGTTCCCATAATCATGTATCAATTTGTATGTCCTGCATCATGCTCAATATACCCCATGAACGCATACATGTAAAGAATAATTTTTTTATCTATCAAAGAAAAGGGATAAAAATATGCATAATGTAAAGTGCAAACAATGTATGTTAGAGAAATATGTCCTAATTTTTGTGTTTTTGAAAATATTTGAATGTTTTTTTATTTTTGTGATTATATCAATGTTTTTGGAATTTTTGAGTGCATAGATTTTTACAAGAAGAGGGATAACATGAAAGCTACCGATGAGGACCTCGAAGGAGGTAAAGTAGTTGCTGAAGATGATGGAAGGATAGGGCTTAGTTGTGATTCAAATGTAAGGGGTACCATAGTGGTGATGTGTGCAAAATACTTTAGGTGAAGTAGCTCTATGAAATGTGCTTGAAGTAAAATACTTTGAATTGAGATTTGTGATTAGGATACCATGTCTTGAAGAGATTTCAATTAGTTGATATTGAATTTGGTTGATGTTGGAAAGCCATTATGATAAAAGAGGGATGATATAGGAGGAATAAAAATAGATTGGAAATGTGAGCCTTACCAAAGTTTGTAGGGGCTTGCGAAGGAAACCTATTATTGGAAAATAAGGAAGAGATATCCATATATACCCCAAGTATTGGAGAAGGATTCACATAGTGGTGCGTGTGGATGATATAAGGTGAATTTAATAGGTAAAATAATGGGTTAGATAATTATACTTGTAGATATAGTAAGGAAAGTCCACTTTATATGTTGAGTCTATTGCTATAATAGGAAAATATTCTTTTATATGAGAAATAAGTTTAGATTGATCAATCTGAAAAGCCCCAGGACCATCAAGGATAAAGAGAGAATCATCAACATGAACAATAGGTATAGATGCGGCCTTAGGATCTAGCCTAACTTGTTGTGGGGAAATATAGATATATAGAGAAGGATTACTAGGAGAAAACTTAGGATTTAGCTTGTATGTGCATGTGCTAGTAGAGATCCACATATCATCAACAAAGTCATCGATACTTGTTTTGTGATGATATTTAATAGTTCTTTCCATGTTAGTGATAGGTGTGGCATCATTTTTACTATTTTTGCAATCAATATTGATAAGTGAATTAGAATCTATATCAATTTGTTGTGAAGGAGTAGAGATATTTGTAGAATTCATTATAATGTTTCCCATGAATTGTAGTTGTGCATGCTTTATATGTTTTGATGCAATGTGTAATGATTTAGGTGAAATTGATAGTTATCCACTTTACACAATAATAGGACGTGATATTACTATTGAGGTTGGTACTTCTAAAGGAGGTATGTCATTCTTATTCTCTTGTTGAATAAGTGGATCTTGTATTATTGGAGAAGTTACATCATTCAATATTACATTATGTTCATTGGAAATATATGGATTAGATTTAGAAACATGTGTACAAAATTTAGATGAATGTGTTGGATTTTGCATTGTAAAACATAACAATCATTATCACGATGTCCATTAATTCCATGATAATTAAAAAATGGTTGACCTTTAAGTTTTGTAAGATGATAGCGAGGGTAGTAATGAGTAGGTAACAAAGTGATTAACTGATTATTGAGTAGCTCAGATAGAATATCGTGTTGTCGAGCATGATTTTCAAACCAAAGAGGTGTTTTCTGTTGTAAGACTTTGACTTCACTTGTATGGGCACATGTATCATGCATGATGTGTGTATAACATGGATTCTTAGTGGTATTAGAACTAGATTGATCATGATGTGTAGAGATATGATGGATATGGGCATTGGAAGAATCCTTTAGATGCATTATCTCACACTTGAGAGATGTGATCTCAACATTCATAGCTTGAAATTGATATTGAAAATCATTGTGTAAAGCTTTAATAGAATCTAAGATAGGGTTAGGAAAGGTGTCATCATTGCAAGTAGGAGGATCTGAAACACGACCTAAAATTGAATTCATATCGAAAGGTGTTGTATTATCAAGGAGCTTGATTTTGTGAACTAGTGTTGTGGGAGCATCTTTACATGTTGGGTGTCATTCAATTAAATGATATAAGGAGACTTGACATATGGTGGTCTGGGAAATCATGGAGAGAGAATAAAATGACCATATCTAAAAATAGAATTTGAATTTGAAAAATCTAAAAGAGGTATTTTTGAGTATGATTATGTGAAATAAAAGAGGGAATTTTCGAAAAGTGTATATTTTTCCAATTATGCCCTAATTACTAACAATAGTACTTTTGAATTTTCAAAAATTTTGCTAAAACTTAGGGAAAACACAAAGAGGTTTTTGTTAAATATGTAAAAATTCAAAATAACATAAAAGTAATTTGAAAATAGATTTGGTTTGATAGAGATACGAAACAAAAGGTGATTTTACAATTAAGAGCTCTAGAAAGTGACCCAAAGGGTAGAAACGACCATGAAACCCTAGGGAAATTTGTGCAAATCAAGTTTAGGGTAGATAATAGATAGAAATAAGGTGTGGATATGAAGATAAAATGTAGAAATGAACCCTAAGGAAACTAGGGGTTTGAGACACAATGTTTGATTCAAGAGTTGGGTTCACCAAATGTTTTCACCCTTTTTGAGTTTGATTAGGGTTTTTACACTTTTATTAACCAAGAAATTACATAAAATGTTATAGGGGATTATTATGACTAATTAAATTCCAATATTAACCATTCAATATCAAAATAACACATTAATACTTTCAATAAATGTACACGATTTAATCCAAACTCACAAATATATGGGATTGAGTGCACTTAGTTGATTACATGTGATTCAAGGCTGATATAGCTCATCTAAATGTTAAAATAGGGTGATGCGAGAACATATATAGTCCCATCATATATTCAATCAACAAGAAGGTTTTAAACAACTACCTTCACCCTAGCTTTGCATTTAAGGATCTCACACAAGCCTAAAATGGCTTAAATCTTGTAAAAAATGACAAATGCCATTTTGAATGATCTCTTCAGCACCATACCTTGTCTAGTACATTCAATCATGCTACATCAATCATCCCGTACATTACATTTCAAGAAACCTCTCTAAACACTCACCTTTTCAACTGTTTACTCAATTTTTAACCTCACTAGCCACTTTCTCAAGAGTGTAATTTTTGGATATTTTCTCCTTTAATACATCTTAGGCATCCTCCCTATATTAATACTCAAAACACATGTTATAAAACCATCAACATGATAAAAAATTACTCACAAATTCATCTTTCTTAAACCTTGCTCTATCTTGCAATTTGTACCCTTAAGATAGGTTTGCTTGGAACATTCATGAATAAAGACATCTCTGGCAACCCAAAAATATCCTACAACTCCTCCCTAAACCTCATGTCATGCTCATAGTGTATTCAAAGTTTAAAAATACTACTTCTTCACTAGCTTTCTCAATCCCCCTTTTCTCTTTTTACTCTCAAAGGCCTAACTAACCTAAGATAGTCTTAAAACCATCACAACTCTTCATTTAGATGGATTTAAGACCCAAAATAACACTTTATACAGTACCCATTTCAGGTTTAATCATGCCTACAAATTTTCAAGAATGATCTCCCAGGGGTAAATGTAACTTCCTTTGTTATGCACGCCTCCTATTAGGCCTTTAAAAGGAACAATAACCAAATCGTACCAAGCCAAGAACACAGATGCTAATCAAACACCACGATCAATAAGATGAAAGCAATTCACCAGAATAACTTTACACAAAACCTTTGCAAAGAAATGATCAGCAATATCATATATTATTATGGAACTCAATAAAATACAATGAGAATGGGCCTTGCTTATATAGGCAAGGAATAACAATCTAAGAACCAGTTAAGGCCGTAGATCAAGCCATAAATCATGGAAAGAACTAGTCATCAAAGAACTATTCAAGTCCATAGATTTATGAGAGAACTAAACATCAAGGATCTAGTTAATACCATAGATCTAGAAAAGAACTAGTCAATACCATAGATCAAGGAAAGAACTATACCTAACAACTAGATAATATCTCCTAATATCTAAGTAAATAAAAAAAATATCCACACACATAAGTGGGTGAGGATAAATACAATAAAGGTAAATAATGTACCTAGGTGAACATGAGCTAAGGTAAATACCTACTCTAACACCCCCCCTCAAGTGAAGCTAGGGGCCAAAATAGAAGTGGCATGTCCACAGTATGAGTCCGGAAACTAGGCCTAATGAGGTACTCATGTATAATATATCCATGAAGAAATCTCGAACCAAAAGGGAAAGAATCTGCTATAAGGAAAGAAAGAAGAAGAAGAAGGAAGATGTTCTCACAAACACCCCCAAGAACAACTTCCAAAACCCCAAGCATTCCACGCAACTCAAGGTAGCGAGGTGATGCAAAAGGCTTCATAAAGATGTCTGCAACCTAATGTTGTTGAGTCGGAATGTACTCCAAGTAAAGAACTCCATCCTGAATGTGTTGATGAATGAAGTGGATGTGTATCTCAATATTCTTGGTCCGCTGGTGCTCAACTGGGTTGCGAGAAATGTGAATTACACTTTGGTTGTCACACCAAAGTATAATCGGTGAATCTTGTGGGAATCAAACTCTTCAATAACTTGAAAAGCTAAAGAATCTGTTGACTTGCTATAAAGTACTTGCTACCACCTGTACTCTACCTCTGAAGATGAAAGTGCAATAGCCTTTTGCTTTTTACACACCCAAGTAACTTGGAGAAGAACCAAGACAAAAAGATAGCCAGGAAGTGGAACACCTATCATCAATAGAACCTTGAATCTGAATTTGTATACCCAACCAATTGCGAGTAGATCCCCTAGTGTAGTGTAGGCCAAAGTGGGAAGTTCCATGCAAATAGTGCAAAATCCTTTTAGCACTTTCGGTGAATACTATGAGGAGAATGTGCAAAACGAGATCTGAAGCCCTACTGCAAAATGAAATATCGGGTGATATGGGTCAAGTACATGAGACTCCCACCAATTGCCTATCTGATGTAGGATCACAAAGTGGTGTGGTACATGTGGATGTAAGAGTAACTCCAAGACTGAAAAGGAGATGGACTTGGCTTACAATCAGCCATATCAAAGCACCAAAGAAGATCATGGGTGTACTTTTGCTTGACTCAAATGAATCCTTGAATCTATCTAAGAAATATGAAAACCAAGGAAATAATGCAATAACCCAATATCTGTCATGTCAAACTATGTAGAAAGAGCCCTCTGAATACTTTGAATGTGGGAAGAAGAGCTACCAGTAAGTAACAAATCATCAACATACAAGACAAGTATCATAATATCCTCACCAACATGCTGGAGATACACTTTGTATGATCGGAGTGGCAATGAACAAAACTAGTAGATAGAAGAAAATAATCCATCTTCTCATACCAAGCTCGAGGGGCTTGTTTGAGACCGTAGAGAGACCTTCAGAGCCTGACAAACAAGAGAAGAATCTTGAACAAATCCAACTCAGCTGCTCCATATATATTTCCTCTTGTAAATCTCCATGTAAGAAGGCACTCTTCACATCCATCTGGTATACGGGCCACCCCTGTGATGCAGCAATAACAAGTACAAGGCGTATAAAATCCATCTTGGAAACGGGTGCAAAAGTCTCAAAGTAATCAATACCTTTGACTTGTGAAAAACCCTTTACAACAAGATGAGCCTTATACTTGTCAATGGACCCATCAGCTGCATATTTGGTTTGGTATACCCACTTACACCTAACCATATTTCTTCCTTTAGGAAGAGATACCAAATCCCAAGTATGATTCTTCATCAAAGAAGAATACTCAGCTTCATCGCATCATCCCACTCCTGTATCCCATGAGCCTTTGAAAAATACTGTGGATCCTCAGAAACTACCTGACATAAAAGTCTAGAACCTATAGAATGTGCGTGATGATGCCTAGTGGGTGGAAGATCCTCTATGAAAGGTGTTGCCTCAGAAACTGTAGTACGAGCCCACTTAGGCATAGTGACAACATCAGTGGGAATAGGATCCTCAACGGCATCTATAACCTCCTCATCAATCTCCTCAAAGAAAAGATCCTCAAGATGAGATGAAGAAGAAGAAGGAATGGAAGAATATGAAGAATCATGAGGAGTGAAATTCTCATCAAACTGAACATGTGTTCGAAAAAGAACATCATGTGTATCAGGATCTAAAAGACGATAAGCTCTCATGTCCTCACAATACCCTACAAAGATCAAGGGTTTACTCTTCTTATCCAAAGCTTTCCTTTTCTTCTTTGGCACAAAGGCCCAAGCATGACTCCCAAAGACTCAAAAAATGAGACATCTGGCTTAGTGTTGGACCAAGCTTCCTCTGGAGTCAAATGCTCAAGTGCTCTGTGTGGTGTGTGATTCTGAATATAGTTAGCACAATTAACTACTTCTTCCTAATAGATAGGAGGTATATCTCTAGAATGCATCATATAATTAGCCATTTCCTTCAAATTTATATTCTTCCTTTTCTGCTAATCCATTATTTGTGTGAGTATGAGGAACAAAATGTCTTTGGTGAATAATGCCTTGAGTTTTAGAAATTTAGAAAACTCATTGCTGAAGTACTCCCCCATTATCAGTGCGAAGGTTCTTTATGCTACTAGAAGATTGTTTCTCGACCAAAGACTTGAAGACTTTGAAGTGTGAAAAAACATCACTTTTGTACTTGAGAAAATAAACCCAAGTACGCCTCGAGAAATTATCAATAAATGTAAGTGCATACTTAGCTCCATTGAAAGATGGGGTAGGAAAAACCATCAAGTCACTATGCACAAGCTCAAGTGGTGAAGAAGCTCTCTTAGACAAATTCTTAGGAAAAGGATCTTGGTGTTGTTTCCCTAATGCAAAACCATGACAAACTCCCTCAAGACAAGAAACTCTAGGAAGACCATCTACCATACCATGAGTGCTCAACTCCTTTAAATATCTGTAATTGAGATGTCCAAATCTTTCATGCCAAAGCTTACTCTTTGAATCTAAATGAGAAACCAATCTTGTCCCTATAGAAGAAGTGTCATCAAAACCCTCAAAGTGATATAGTCTTGAACTATGATCAACAATACCCTGAGCAACAAGTGAATAAGGCTCCAACAAAGTTCTTACTTCTACCCCATGTGGTGTAAAAGTCATTGTTTTCCCTTGACCAAAATGAAAAATTTGATATACAGAAAGAAAATTTGTAGTGATGTTAGGAACATATAGTGCATCTTGGATATTGCCACCATCAAGTTGTATATCACCTTTTCCCTCAACAAAAAGAAAGGAAGAATCTCTAACCTCAATTTTGGAAGTAGAACTCAAACCTAGAGAAACAAAAGACTCCTTGGAAGAAGTCATGTGATGAGAAGCACCAGAATCTATAACCCAATTGTCTGCAAGTGGTGACTGAGATCTTCCAACAACATTAAGTGCTTTTCCATGCTGATTAGAAGGAGGTGGAGTGGAGATAGAAATTTTGTGTTTCTTGACTACATCCTCTAAGGCTTGCATTCACTTATAACACCTATTTTCTTCATGATTACTACCCCCACAAAAAGAGCATGAACGGCTAGACTTATTCTTGGATTTAGAAGACTCCTTGGGTTTTGAGTTGTTTTCTTTGGGTTTAGGAGCATTTTGAGATGGAGAAGGTGTGGATTTGGTTTTACTATTTGGTTTTCCCTTGCCCTTAGGATTAGATGCAACTAATGCCTTTTGAGAGGTGGAAGACTCAAGGTGAGATAATTTGGATTCTTCCTAGTAAGTCTTTCACAAAATGTTTCTAAGTTAGGCATTTTGAAGGTGTCACCTAAGGCATCCATGCTAGAGAAAAGGTAGAAGAAAAAATTTGGAATGGTCCTCTCAACTTGGATAGAATCAAGTAAACACACTCTTCATCTTTTTATCTCTTCCACTCCCCTTCAATTGTGTCAACAAATGCTTGAACTTGGTAAGATAGTCTATAATTGTTGGAAAATCTTCAAGATTAAGAGAGGTGATCTCAATTTCAAGTTGCATAGCTCTCATATGATCCACCTTACCAAATAAATCCTCCAATTTCTCCCATATTTTGAAAGGAGAGTCACACTTTTCTAAATGAAATAAAATATTTTCACTTACATAAGTTCTATCAAACCCATACACTCATCAAATTTGCCTTTGATACTGAAATTTCTCATATTCTCTAGTGAACACTAGTTGTTCTTTAGAAGTTAAAGCCCATAATCCTTTCCACTTAATTATTGTTTCCATTCTTGGTTTCCATGTGTGGTAATTATGTGTTGTTAATGGCTCAACATGATTAATGTAGAAGTAGATGCCATCTTTAAAAAAATCACCAAAAGAAATGGAAGAACCAAGTAATGTAACAAGACCCCCAATGCAACAAGAGCCCCCAGATTTTGGCACTTTATAATGAGTGCGTGTTGTATGGCACTTTATAATTATAGTGCGATTCTCAAAATAAATATTTCCAATGGAAAGAGCATAAAAAACTATGCACTTTTGCAAAAAAACTCAAAACCGAGTTACTGATCAAAAGATACAAGGTTTTCAATATTATGCTCTACTATTTATTTTATTTTCCATTAAAATAAACTAAAATGCTCTTGCGTTTCACCACACAAATAAAATGAAAGGGGCTGGAATTAAGCACCTACTAGTAGGAATCACAAGCTTTAAGCCCTCATATGACCATACCATATGACCAGGGGCTAAGGATTTCAATGGGTGGGCCTTGCTTATATAGGTAAGGAATAACAATCTAAGAACCGATCAAGGTCGTAGATAAAGCCATAAATCATGGAAAGAGGTAGTCATCAAATAACTAGTCAAGTCCATAGATTTATGAGAGAACTAGACATCAAGGATCTAGTCAATACCATAGATCTAGGAAAGAACTAGTCAATACCATAGATCAAGGAAAGAACTATACCTAACAACTAGATAATATCTCCTAATATCTAAATAAATAAAAGAAATATCCACACACATAAGTGGGTGAGGATAAATACAATAAAGGTAAATAATGTACCTAGGTTAACATGAGCTAAGGTAAATACCTAATCTAATCACCCAGAGTTCATTGTTTCTTTTTGAGATTGTCATAGATAACTTAAAAATACCTAGTGAAACCTAAAAATTACTTTTAAACAACTAAAGTACATGCCACAGTCATTTATTCTAATTTTCAAAACAAAAATCTAGGTTTAAGGGTTTTTATCACATGTTTTCTTATTAAACCCTAATTGTATCTCTTCTTAACATGAGAAACTTAATCTAGCTTTGTAACTTTCATTATAACTTGATTTAGATCTAGATTTGGCATGGAGGTCTGATTCAACAACATGCACATGCGATCCTTAACCATGTCTCTCAACTCTTACTAAAATTTTGAATTCACCTTCTTCCTTGGAAATTTTAAATTGTGCACTTAGGGTTTCTATGTATACCAACAATAGTCTCAAGTGAAGAATGACCTTTCCTCGTTCCAAATAAACTTAACATCTCTTCTATAGGATTTTCGACAACTATCAATAAATTACCGGTGTTTGAATTTTTTTACAAATAAGTGACTTCTCTATTCATTTATTCTTACAAATTTAACAAAGTTTTCTTTATTCCACTACCAAATAAGGTTGATCCTATACAATGTCATCATTTCTAAGGATATTATTTACTCTTCCTTGATGCACTAAAATTCAAACATGAAAAACCTCATACATATAATGACTCTTCTTTCTGTCAAAAAAAGAACAAGTAAGTACAACATGCAGTCCAAAACAATCACAGTCTTACCTTGAACTATGATAGTTATGTATCATCAAATAGAGCACAATTCATACTTTCCGAGAAATAAGGGTTCAACACTTAAGACTCATTACACACCCTATGACTCATCAAGACACTTACCAACATTTAATTAATCTATAGGATTCTTGGATATGCATTTATAACTGAAATACACTTTTAGAGGAAAAGCTCCAATTTTAAATTTCAATCTCTCTCTCTCTCTCTATCATGACTCCACATACCATCGAAAACTCAATTGACCTCATAGTTAAGAAATTTTTTTATTTGAATGGATTCTTGATGAAGCTCCTACATCATAGGGGTATCTAGACTTGAGAAACATTTAAACTGGATATGTTACTTGCAGATATACTGGGGTAGGACCATACAATAGGGCAAGAGCATCTCTGTATAGTCTTGAACTCTTTGTACAGTTTTGCATTTGCTGAAAATTATGTTTTGTGAATTTTTGTGTTTATTTTTTGTTTGATTAACTTTGTCATTGTTTGTTGATCACTCTCAATCACACTATGAGGATCTCTGAATGATTTTATCAATCCTTCAAAACACTAATAATGGATAATAGTTTGTGGGTACCCCAATACACCACTGATGTTGACATTACTCCGAAGAGGCCTCAAACCACATGTCATTCTCCACCTAGCATGTGATATCTAGTTGTAGTGCAATCAAATTTCACATCCTTTCTTTGACAATGCTTGACTTGAGTCTCTCTCTTTCCAATCTACTTGAATGGGTGAATTTTATTTCTTTCAAATATGGGAAACAATCCCTATACCTAGTATGAAGCTTTAGACCTATAAAAAGTGCTTCCCTAATGAATGTGTTGAGGTATTTTTAGAGTTTAGGGAGCTTTAGGTTCTTTTTATGCTATCTATTGTAACAAGAGTCCATAAGAGTGCTTGAGAGTGCTAGGTATGAAATGAGGTTAGTTTTACTTGTTTATATATGCTTCCAAAGGTGTTTCAAGTTACAAAGGCCAATTGAGGAGGAGTAAGTGACCCAAAGAATAATGTGCAACAGGATGTTTGGGACCAAAGTGAGCAATGTCAAGACCATACAATAGGGTCAGGATCATACGAACATTCCTTCCCCTAAAAACATTTTTGACCTAAGTGATAATCTACCATGTGAAGTTTGGAAGCTGATAAATGGATTTTCTTACTATGTTTCATGCATTCAATTCTTATAAACTGTTGACATATGAGTGTGTAAGAGAAAACAAGCTAGACAAGAGACCTAAGGATGTACTAGATGAGAATGGGTAAAGTGCACTTGTTTGAGAAAGAGAGCAATGTCAAGAACAATGTCAAAAAGTAGAATTACCAAATTTGAGTGTTTATAACGGGACATAATTTTTGCATAAAGAGTCGAGTTTGATACCATTCAAAATGTGTTGGAAATATCTCAATGATATATTTACTTTGTGTGAGTAGATTCAAACATATTGTAGACCATCGACATGTTTTTATGTGGGTATCCTCCCATATGAGGTGTCATACTTAAAGTATCATGTACCTAGTACTTTCTTGATGTGTCTATTATGGACCATAAGGAAACCATCTAACTCATTGCCACATTACCAATTGTATTGAGAGATGGAATGATGCAAATAACCTCATCGCCACCTTTGTCTACCACTTTGGCAATTAGGGGGCATGGTTCTACAAGAAACCAATAAAATTTCAAATAATATCTTCTCATCTTGAATGCAACCCCTTGAATCCTCAACTACAATCTATGATAGTTAAACAATATCGAGAGGGGAGAGGTGTTTTTATAAACCCTAAAACAATAAACATTAAGCCTAGAGTTGATAAGAACAAGTGAGATTCAAAATGCTAATGAAAAGAATTGAAACCATAGGTTATATGTATGTATAAATAAGTAGATTCATCAAAATGCAATATCTTAATCAAATTAACCTAGTTTTAATATTACACCTACCAAGTAATGCATATTTAAATCTAATTAATTGTGTAACGATATATATGAAAACCACTCATAAAATACACATTGACATGAATTGCTTTGTATATACAAAAATTTAGACTATTTCATCTTGTGAGAGTTGATTGCATAACTATAAATGTATATCTTAAAAAAAAAACTAACCTACAAAACTAGAAATCACATGTGAAAAATGCAACATGAGCATGAATCTTGTATATGTTATTTGATTTAAAGGAATATTTATTAATATTTTAGTTAATGTTGACAAGAGGTGTGATTGATTTTTTAAGTGTAGGAATATATATGAAGCATTACATTTAATGGTTGTATCTCTACATTTCATTTTTTTTACAACTTGATCATAAATCGAACCCTGCCCAAGCCACTTGTGTAGGAGCAATGGAAATACCCAGATAATTCCAAAATAAACAAATGTAGTTGAGAAGAAGTAATTAAGATGTAAATTATTTATCTATAATGATATATAGATCACATCATATTCAAATAGATCGAACATTCTATAGCCGGATGAAGGGTTGTAGCGATGGTAGACATGGGTAAACATATCTCGAGCCCAAAGTCATGGAAAAATAGAGAAGTACATGCCAAATATGTCAAAGGGTTGCTAAGAAATTATTTCGCTAATTGTTTTGACAAAAAGGATGTTTCGTGATGTTGAATGTGGGCAGCCTTTGCAAACCAATTCAATTTTGTTTCTTATGGTTTTCGTATATCAACAATTAACTGATGCAAGTAATAGTAGCTATTTTTAAAATAGACCGGAGTTCTAGAGATTTTCTTATATTGTTATCAAAATACTTTGTTTAACTTGGATATGTATGATGTTGTGTAGTAAAATTGTGGACCAATATAATGAACAACATCCATATAAAAACCCAATTGTTTACATTTGTTTGGGTTCGATAATACTATTGTGTATAATTATTGAGACTAATCATCACAACATACCCAAAGAGGATTGGATTTTTAGGCTATGAATATTTTGTATGAAGTTTAAAGTGAGGAACATTCTAATTTATATTTCCTATCTAATATGAAATTTAGGGGACATATATTCTTTATTTCATATATTGCACAAAGGAAATGGATAATAAGAGAAATATTTTATAATCCCAAAGGACCTCATGATGATTTAAATTATGACATCCAAATTGTATAATTTAGATAAGATAAATATTGTCATCTTTAGAACTGTCCCATAAATACATATCTTGATCTAGAAATCTCAATGTGAAAGAAGCCAAACCATATTTATCAAGAAACATTGTCATCTTTAGACCTCAAACCTTATGTCCCATGAATACATATCTTCATGTGGAACTCTCAATGTGAAAGAAGCCAAACAAGATTCATTGATAAATAATCTCATCTTTATACCTCAACTCTATTGTCCCATAAATAGATATCTTGGTCTGGAGCTCTCAATGTGAAAGAATCCAAACTGGATTCATCTTGATAGCTAAATTAAGTCTTCATTGAATCCACAAAAAAATTCTGTCTTCACAAAGCAATAGAATCCAAAAACACCACTACCTTGAGCCTTCAAACTCATTGTTGTACTTGCTGGATCAAACACATATGCACTAATAGCTACTCTAGAATTGAACATTCGATCAACCCAATAGGATCAAAAGTGATGCCATTGTCCAACTCCCGTATTAAGTTAAATTGACATGATTTAGTTGAAGATATCATTTTGTGTTTGAATGCTAACGATAGAAACAAAAAATCATATGGAAAATAAATATCAATATTTTAGGACTCAAAACATAGCTTTTCATATTAATACGAGATAGTGAAACCTACACTAAACTTGTTATTGGCTACTTCCCTTGAAAACAAAATAGTTATATTTTGGTATAACACATTGATTGGCATTCTTATAGGTTAGTAAACATCAAAATAGAAATAGGTCCAAAACGTAAAATGATGATTTTCCAAAACTCTTGGAAATGGAATGACACATAAACATCCATATAATAAATTATAAAATATAAATGTACATTTAAAAATGCATACACAATAATCATTTTTAGTCGATAAAGTTTTAAAACACTTGAAAAATATAGTTATCACAAAAGTTCAAAATATTCAACATACTTAAAATTTCATTTATCTTTGTGACATATCATGTTTTATAGAGTTCAAAGAGGCTGAAATGCAAAATATTCAAAATAACAAGTTGATGTAGTGTGTTGAAAAACTTTACAATGTTAAAAATATTTTTGCTTTGATTAGGTTTTTAAATTTCATTTTGTGTTTGACTATTGGTAGGGGGTGGGTTAAGGTAAGGGCAGATAAGGTAGTATTAGTTTTAATTACTTATTTATTTCAAATGGATATCTTACTTCCTTTGTGAAAGTATAGGACAAAATCACCATTCCAATTTTCATTTGCAATCTTTGGCAAATAATCCACATCCTTTGGGTGAATGGTAGTAGTATTAGTTTTGGATTGGAAGTCAAGAATCAAATTCTTCTTGTCATCCTGAAACCATCCAACACCTTGATAATTAAAGACACCAAGAACTCAAGTGTGCTTGTTTAAATTCCAAATTTTTAGTAAGTTGCAAGGAAAAGCACACACTAGAGAACATAATAAATCTTGAATGTCCTCATAATAGAAAACATTTAGTATTACTCTAAGGTACGTAATCAAAAAGACATACTACGACAAATTACATAAGTGATAAAAACTATCTATCAAATTATGGGACAAGGCTAAGCCAAAAGAGAGAATTCAGCAAAAATAATTAGCTTGAAATGTGGAAAAATAGATTCAGACTCACTTATTTCCATCATGGGCTAGATCAAAAATAAAAAATCTTTTGTAGGTCTTATAGGAAGCTCTGCGCACGCAATACCAATCCATATGTAATAACAAGTTTCTTCAACACATCAAAATCATGGTGTCTAGGCTTATCACTGCCAATCCCAATCCAAGATGGAAGAAACTGATTAGCCACCCAGAGAAAATTGTTTTTGAAAAAGAGAAGAGGAGCAAAGCATACTATAAAGTGATCTTATTTGTAGTTCTATATAATTAGAGTTTTCGTAGTCTAATTTTATTTGGATATATTTTAATTTTATGGAATTTTTAGCCACATGGAGTATCCTTCGTGACCTATTTCCCATGAGTAAACATTTATTCTATGACCTTTCACTCATGTACATTCGTAATAATCACAAGGAACGAGGACATGCTAAAAAGAAGAAGAAGCACCTCTAAGTAATGCTAGTACTAGAGAGGAGGATACAAACAAATCAAAAAGAGACTTTCATCCCAAAGACTACTTTCAGATTGGTAAAAGCTTTTGGAGCATATAATGCCTTATAAGGCTATCTTGTCTCACAATTATTATCAGCTCCTTTCGATTAAACAAAATGTGTCTCAATGAAAATGTGTATCCTATGGTTTGACTAAGATGATAATCAGTCAAGAATTTACCTAACATAAACTAAGAATCTTCCAACAACTTGTGATGCGGCATGGTATTTAGTCACTAGATGAAGACTCTATCAATTAAAAAGACAAATAAGGTACTTTGCCATGTCTTGAAGCCTAAGATATGAGTTTTAATGTATTAAAATAGAAATCTCATATTGAAAGGAAATATTACAATCGGTATTTACATGAAACATATCCCAATCAGGCTGCATAAATTCTCCTAAGAAAAAACTCTTGTAAGAAAAATAAGAAATATGAATGGTATGGGATGCATGATCCCTTGGATAGAAATCATTAGATGCTCTTATAATAGCTATTTTTTTAGTTGTAAAATAAATATAAATAATCAACTATTTTCCTTGAGCTTGTAAAATAACTATAAATAAAGAAATCCTATTTCGGAAAACTAATGGCTAATGTCATGTGTGCATGAAAACCACTTATACTTTGCGAGATCGGAGGATGTGCATAACCCCCAACTGATTTGTAATTTTACTTGGTCTAATCTATGAAGGAGAATCATTGGATGATGACTTGGATGACAAGGAGGCCATCAAGAAGACCATTAAAGCATATGACTACAAGAAGGGTTCATGCTAATTTGACATTTCTACAATCATCGACCACTGTGATGAGAATGACCACACACTTGGTCACAAATAGGAATGGGAAAAAGAGATGGACGTAGATCAACAAGACCTAGTTGAATGTTTGCTTAATGTTTTCTTTTATTGCGAGAGAGATTATAAATGCCACACGTGATGAAGAAAAGATCATGTTTAGTAATGTCCTCCTCACCATTTTATTTTCAAAGATTGGAGTGCCTAATGGGCCAGATAAGTTTGTTTGGGAATACCCAGATGAGAACCCCTCCCCACCAAGAGGTTTAAAAAGTATACTTGTGACACCATGATGACCACTCATAAGGCACACTTGGAGAAATGGTATAAACGGATGTACAACACATTCAAGGTAGAATGGAGGATAACCAAGTATTTTCCTTCATTAGTAAAAAGAGAGGCTGAGTTTTCCATATACTAACATTTTTGTATCGGTAGATTTACTCGATAGATGGAACCAAGAGTCCTTTGTGTAAATTTCATTTCTTTAAGGAGGAAAAGAAACTTTAAGGCGCATTGATATACTTCCAAGACGAGGTCAATCGATTTAAGGAGAAAAAACAAACTTAGGTTCGATTATGAAAAATCTTAAGTTGTGTTGGTCGTCAAATAGGACTTTTAAGAAGAGCAGATCGAAGTCCCTCCTCTTTAATGATATACCCAAAGAAGAATGCCTATGTGGAGAAGTATGTCTCCTTGACATGCACATATTGCAAACTTATTTACAAATAATGAAAACAAGGGTATATTCGCACTGATTTTCTTATGTTGTTGAACTTGGATATTACAAGAAGTCCCTCCTCTTTAATGTTTTATTGAAAACGAACTTATTTACAAATATACAAAACGGATCATGGTTGAACTTGATTTACTGTGTTTTCCACAAGGATCATTGGAGAGAAAGGGAATATGAGGATGAGCGGAAAGAGCAACATGCGAGAATTATAGATAGCGAGAATAATTATTTATGTATGCGAAGTTGCGGTGAATTGAAAACAAGATCATTTTCATTGGATGAACAAGATGAAATTTAAAGACACAAAGTTACGTAAATAACCTTCTTGATTCATTAATCAAGGACACAAAGTTCCTTCTTGGTTATACAAGATCACCATACTCATGATATTTGAAAATATGCAATCGGTGAGACTAACAAACTAGAGACAAATGATC
The DNA here is from genome assembly GCA_018340775.1 of Taxus wallichiana var. yunnanensis. Lineage (NCBI taxonomy): Eukaryota > Viridiplantae > Streptophyta > Pinopsida > Cupressales > Taxaceae > Taxus > Taxus wallichiana. Next base: position 330,016,487 of record CM031241.1, on the reverse strand, counting down.
TTCACAAAATTAAATGAAAACACAGAGAGATAACGAGATTAGATAGACAATGAATGGAAATCCCTTTTGTATTGATTTCTTTATGATCTATTTACACTTTGAGAAAATATGCCAAGTTCTTCCTCCTCTTAGAATGGCGGAAAGAAGGCCATTATATAGCGTACAATTCAGATTACTCTTATGTAACCATTTCTTTTAACTAAAGAATAGTTAAGGACCGCCACATCACAAAGTACCTCAACCTATTACAAAGAAAACTGAAAAGAAAGGGAAGAAGAAAACGAATGGGGAAGAAGATAGGTGGCCGGTCAGCGAGAGGACCCACGACTTGAGAATCCATTGCTGCTGAATTTCTTTGCGCCTCGCTATGTCTCTGCCACGAGGGAGCGCGTGTTGGCCGTAGGCGAGTCCAAAATCCCGAGACACTTCTCCATCTCTTTATCAAACTCGACGTGAGTATGATAATCTTTATTTGCTTCTTGATAGCGATTTGAGAGAGAAAATCTCCTTCATTTTTCTTTGGAGATGGAGCTTTCCTTGAATAAATTATCTTTGACAAAAGCTCGAATTGAGCTTTGATTTCTTGCGGAAAGGAAACACCAAAATTTTCATCTTGAAGATGATAGTGTATATCTTTGAAAGCAGAGACAACCAGTGTCTTGAAAGCTTCACCCTTCTGCCAACTATTCTTCAGTTCTCCCAAAGCCTCCTCCAGGACTCTGATCTTCCACTCCACACTGCTGTAGACCCAGGACTTTGATGATTGTCCTTTGTATCATCAAAAACTTTACTTCGCCAAGATAAAATATTCTCATCACATCTGTCCCATGAGTGGAGGTCTACTATCTGCTGCTCCAGAGTTTGAGCTCTTTATCCATGATATTGATAGTGGAGGAGAGCTTCAGTTGCACATTGCTCACCTTTTCGTGGAGTTTGAAAGCTTCATCGATGAAGTTTAATCTAGCAACAAGCATGTCATCCACCATGGCTTCAATAGCTCTGCCATAGACAGAATACTTGTGCATATCTTTAATACTCTACACTTCATCTTGGCTTAGAATTACGGGAGGTGGGAGAGCAGTCAAGGGGTAGGGTCCAAAACTTTGTCCTTAGACAAAGGGACTTGATGAAACACAGAGAACTTGGGCCTGTTCTTCCAACTGTTCAATAGTTTGCTGGCCCTTTTCTACCCTCCCAATGACTCTTGTGACTGTTTCCTGGAGGTTGTGAATTTCACCTTCAGGGGTAGACTCTCCCATTGGGATTCTCAAGAGCTCAAGTCGGATACTGTAAGTCCTGCTCTGATTTATCCATTGTAGGCTTGGCAATCTCCAGGAATTGCTGACCTTGAGCATCAGACACTATTCTGGAGGTGACTTTGGCTTTCTTGGCACGAGAAGGAGTGGTGCCCAACAAGGCTGCGACAGCATCAAAATTTGATCCCGAGCTTTGAGAGGAGAATTTTCTCTTCCTTTTATCGACCAAAGGTTGCACCCACGCGAAAGAGGAAGAGGAATTAGCGGGGAGGGCAAGGGGACCAAGAGACAGGGGAGCTCATGACGCTCAGGTGCATGCATTTGTTGACTCGAGTTGAGATGTGGCGGGGCACTTGGAGGCGGTGTGGTAGAAGAATCTACAGGACACAGAAGCTCGGTGCTCTGGACTTCTTTATCTTTATCATTTGGGTCTTCGAGGAGCATTTGCGGGGTTGGCATTTCGATTTCTTCACTTTCACTTTGAGAACAATGATGTTCTCTCTGGTCCTATAGGAAAATTTCCTGTTTTTCTGGAGATCTTCTTCCACGGGTTCTTTCTTTACTTCTTTGAGTTTCTTCTTATATACATGGGTGGATGAGGAAGGAGTAGATTCTGCAAGTCCCTGAGTTGATGAGGTAGGAGGGGTCTTCACTGGTGTCTCAGACCTTGGAATAGATGCTTCTCTTCTCGGTGTTGAAGCGTCCTTAGAAGAGGATTCTCCTGAATGCCTCCTGAACTCTCAAACTTTCCTGTCAAACCAGACCCTAGTCCTGACTAAAACTGGAGCAAGGATCTCAGCCAGGTCGTCCCTCTCTTTCCTGTTCCAATCCACGTCCTCTAAAGGAGTGTGCTTAACCAAATTTTCATACTCATATGAGTATAGATCAGAGTTGTCATCCTTTAGCCCTTCAGGAACTTGATATAGGCCGAGTTCTTGATTAATTGCAAGGAGAATCTGCCATAGTGCCTCCTTACAGCCTCAAAATCATCGGCCAATCAGCCCAATAGTCTTCTGTATCAGCTCTGTGATGATAGACTATTTTGATGTTCTGCCCAATGAACCTCTTCAAGTCGAAGCAAGTCCTTGGCTTGAAGAAGTGAACCGTGATGGGAACCAGGGCTCTTTCTACATTCTGTGCATCTAGGGCTGTTTTGCAGGTATAATTTCCCAAAGAGATGGGAAAGTGTAAACCAGTGATCCTCTTATCCTGCAGGTTCTGTGCAATTTGTCCAATTGCCTGCATATTTCTATCAAGGCCATCCTATCATTACAGAACATGGGTAGTCTCAGAGGGGTGCCCTCATAGCCGGCAAGCCTGATATAAGAGAATTTCCTGAACTGGATGAAGTAAGCACCGTAGTGCGATATCAGAGTCATAGCTTCATCGAGAAATCTCTGGAAGTATCACCTTCGAGCAGCCTAACCACGTACATGGTGAAATCGTCGTTGACCCTTCTGAAGTTACGATTGCTGGTCTCCAGGGTGAACTGCGGGTAGTATGCATATATTGGATCATCTTTGTGTTCATCTATGTAAGAAAACCAAACCACTGCCTTGATGCTGCTAGAGTGTACATCAGGTACGAAGTCATATAGAATTTCTTTGTTTGCTGCACGTTGGACAGCTGCTCTGCCAAATTCATGCTAATGATCTCCGCCATTGATATTTTGTGTTCCCTCGCACACCATGTTGATGAGCGGGCACATCCAGAAGTGAAATTCGTTGGTAGAGGGCAAACCCATAACCCAAGCCAGCAGGATTATGAAGTCGGACAATTCTTCATTGAAATCTACCCAAGAGGGTTTTGGTGGAAAGAAGCTCCTTTCTTAGGGTTCTTGACCAGACTTTGCAAATCGTGCTTTGTATTTGTCGCTTTCTTGATTGAATAGGGCACTGTGCTTGATCCAGGGAGGCGACTATGGCATTTTCCATCTCTGGGATCCTCGGCGGTGCTTGGTGGCGCGTCGAGTTTGCGATGAGTTCCCCATGTATATTGGTCAATTCGCTCGAGGCGGGGTCGAAGTGAGCTCCGCATGAAAGCACGGTATCAGCACACTGTACCGAGATCGGGAAACCGCCAGCAAAGGCCAAACCGCTGTCGTGAATCATTTGTGCCATTGGAGTAGGGTTTGTATCTGCCATCCTCGCCCAAAAATCACCGAAGTCGAGATGTCGAGCTTCACTGTCTCCAATGTTGAGAACGGCAGACTCTAGTGGTGAAACTTACTCTGTCCACTGGAATTTGATCTTCATACTGATAGTAGTTGAGAGAGAATTGCAATCTAGACTTGGGAAGGAATTGCGGTAGAGAGCGGGTATGTGCGAGGAAATTAGATTGGGGGTTCGAGCGAGAAGCGGTGTGAAAAAATGTAAAAGGGTGCTGCGTTATATAGCCGTTTTGGAGAGAGAAAGGAAATCAATGCGCATTAAATTCATATCTACCAATTTGAAAAGCAACATATTCGGGTAGAGCGGGAAAAACTAAGTATGAATGGCATTTGGTTCGCTTGGGACATGTGAGGCACGAATGTGCGAAACACGCGGCTCGGCCGATTCGGGAAAAGCAGGGAGAAGACGCACAAATGCATTTTGGGACATTTGGGGCGAAAACGCACGAAATCGCGGTTCGGAGCATTTCAGCTGAAAATGGAACAGAGCGCACTTTTGAAATTGGGACATTTGGGACAAGAAAGTCACGAAGTCTGCGGTTCGGGTGTTTCGGGTGAAATTGGAGCGACTTGCACTTTTTGACTTGGGACATTTGGGACAAAAGTTTGAAACGTGACTTGGTCAATTCGGGTGAAAACGTGACAAAGGTCGGAAGTGTTTGGGACATTTGGAGCAATCGTGAAGTCTGGCTCGGGCATTTCGGGTGAAAATGCAACAAAGGGGCCCGTTTGAAACTGGGACATGCGGGACAAAAATACGCGAAGTACGCGAGAAACACACAAAATGACCCAGGAATGTAATCATTACAATTTCTTGGCTTTTAACATTTCAAAGACAACGAGAAGACATTCAATACTCAAAATTTTGAAAATTCACTTTTAAGTGCGGGGAAATTTTGAGTGGACAACAGCTGGCTCCTTCTGGGGATGACTTGGCATAAATTCAAGGAATGAGGCAAGGCAAGAACTTAGACAAATTCGGGGAAGCAGACCAGTACCTTGTCCATTGGGCAACGGAGTCAAAAAGAACACCAATATAGAGGGCAACACACCAAAACAACAAAAGGAAAACACACCAAAAGCGAGAAAAAAACAACATACGAGAATATACAAAGGACTCCTAGTCACCTATGACTTGAACAACTTCAGATACTACCCACTATAAGGAAGTGGGAGGAGGAGAACCATCCATGTAATCAAGGTAGAAAGAATTCTTACCAGCAAAGTGTCTGATCTTGAAAGGCCCGAGCCAAAGGGAATCAAACTTTCCATGGCTGCCACGAGGTTCATGTCTTTTGTCCCATAACAACACGGTGTCTCCAACTTGGAAATCTCTGAACCTAGCTTTCTTATCAAACAGGACCTTTACCTTCTGCTGGTGAACAGATATCCTATCAGCAACCACCAATCTATCCTCATTCAGTTTGTGCAGGTACATAATTCTCTTATCCAAAGCATCTCTGAAACTAGGATCTTCAATGGCCTTCATCAGGTGCAAGGCCGGCGGTTCCATTTATCATCTTTGGCGATTGAGCTTCTACTCCATATACCACTTGAAAAGGAGACATTCCAATAGCTCTTTTAGGTGTGATCTTGTCTGCCCAAAGAGCATCATAGAGCTTCTTGTGCCAGTTTCGTTGAGACTCATTGACCAACTTCCTTATAATTGTCACCAGATTTTTGTTGGTGGATTCTGCTTGCCCATTACCCTAGGGGTAATAATCTGAAGAATGAGCCAAAGAGATGCCATACCCATGTAGCAGAAATCCATTATCTCGGTTGAGAGAGAAGTTCGAAGCATTATACATTACTGATCTTATTAGGTACACCATACCTTACCAGATGTTCTCTTTGATGAAGTGCATACCACTTGAAGTAGTACTCTTGGTGGAATAGCCTCTACCCATTTGGTGAAATAGTCGGTGGCGGTTAGCACATGAGTGTGACCAGGCACTAGAAGCGAGGATTAAGTGTTCCAGTGAAGTCCAAACCCCACTTTGTTGAAAAGGTTCTTCAATCACAACCGGCTTGAGAGGTAAAGAAGCCAATTTAGGTCTTCCCACAAAAGTCTGACAAGCCTCACATTTATCCACCCACTTGGATGCATCTCTGAACAAGGAAGGCCAGTAGTATCCTCCACGGAGTATCTTATGAGCTGTAACCGTTGATGAATAGTGCCCTCCACATGCCTGATCATGAAAAGCTGAGAGCAACTTTCTCTGTTGTTCCTTGTCCACACACTTCAAAAATCTCCCATCTAACCCACGCTTGAACAAGGCATTTTCCCACAATACATATTACGCTGACCTCAATTTAACAGTCCTCTTTTCTTTGGCAGTTAAATGAGAGGGGCATTCCCCATAGGTGAGAAAATGGGTGATGTCAGCATACCATTCATCAACTGAGCTAAGGAATAGAACGGTAGGAAGGTCAACTTTCTCCTCCAGCAACTCATGTTTGGCTCCTTCAGCAATGAGCTCACAAAGGCCTTTTCCACGAACCAGCTTGGTCGGTTTGATGTCAATGTCATACTCTTGGACCTTAGCAACCCAGTTCCCTCTCTTGGATCCAAATTCTTGTTGTGTGAGAATTGACTTAACAGTTGTATCTGGAACCAGCACCATGGAGTGAGAGTTGAGGATATAAAAACGAAACTGCTTAACAGCTTTGACCACTGCAAAAGCATGCTTCTCCATCATGGTGTATTTCAACTCATGATCTTTCAGAATATAGCTCATGAACGCGATTGGTAGCTCATGCTCATTAGAGTCTTCTTGAGTTAAGACAGCAGCCAGGGTATTATCTGTAGCATAGCAATAGATGATGAAATCTTTGCTGAAATCAGGACAGGCTAAAACTGGAGTTTTAGCGATAGCTCTCTTGATACCCTCAAAGGATTCCTTTCCTTCAGAAGACCAACCAAATGTTTGCTTCCCTTTCATCATTTGAGAAATATTCAAAGTTAACTCTGCAAAATCAGGGATGAACCTTCTTAAAAAATTGATCTTACCGAAGGAGTGCACACCCTTTTCTTGGTTGGGAGAGGAATTTTTGGATAGCTTGTACTCGTTCGGGTCAATCTTAATACCATCCTTGGAGACAATGTGCCCTAATAGTTTTCCCTCTGTGACACAGAAAACAGATTTTTTAGGATTCAAAGAAATTCCATGCTCTCTGCATCTTAGCAGAACTGTCTCTAGGTGATCAAAATGATCCGCTCTTGTCTTGGAAAACACTGTCAGGTCATCAAGATATATGACAATACACTTCCCTTTCAAGCTTCCAAAAGCCAGATCCATAGCTCTCTGGAAAGTGGCACCAGCATTAATAAGCCCAAAAGGCATTCTCTTGTAGGCAAAGGTACCCCAAGGAGTAGTGAAAGTTGTCTTGTGTTGATCTGCAGTATCAACCTCTACCTGATTGTATCCCGAGAATCCATCGAGCATGGATAACATTTCAGACCCTGTTCTTCTTGCTTGCAATCTGATCCATCATAGGCAAAGGATAATTATCCTTCAAGAAGCTTTGATTCAAATTCTGAAATCAACACAGATGCGGATCTCACCATTCTTCTTCCTAACAGGCACAATATTTGCAATCCATGTTGAATGGTGGATGGGAAAAATGATTTTAGCCTTCAACAACTTCTGAATCTCCTGAAAGATGGTGTCAGCTATTTTGGGATTATATTGCCTCTGTTTCTGCTTGAAAGGCTTAATTCCAGGCTTAAGAGGAATAGAGTGCTGCATATCTTTTGGTTTGAAAGCTTTTAGATCTTCATAAGAATAAGCAAGAACATCCTTATACCTCCTTAGAAGATCAATTGCTTTTCTCCTCTCATCTGCTGTGCAACATTTTCCAATATTCACTAGCTTAGGGTCATTAGAACTCCCAATATCAATCTTATCATACTCAGCTGATTGCTGAGGTCCAGTAGAAGCTTTAGATTTCACATACCTGTCATGTTTATCAAATAATTCCTCCAAACTCACCAAACCTTTAGGAATCTTGTTTCCTTTGAGATTGATGCATCCATCTTGATCTGTTTCTTCCCCTTGGGTGACTTGGTCAAAGGACACACTTTCACGAGGTAGGTTGTCACTTCCCTCAAAATACAGTTGTTCGAAATTACCCTTGAGTTCCAGGAAGGAAAGCAAATGCTGATCATCATTGAAAACTTGCCAGTTATTGGTGTTGTCAGGTACACTAGGCCGATGGACCATTTCAATAGTGAACTTATCTGAGAAAAGTCAGGATGGGGAATCAGTAGTGACCCCGAGGCTGCTAGTGAATCAGCCTGCTTTGTTCTTCTCCCTAGGTATTGCCTCAATGGAGAAAGCATCAAGGAATTCAATGGAATCCCAAACCTGATTCCGGTAATGCTTCAGCCTCCCATTTTTTACCTGAAAAAGGCTTCTGACTTGCTTTACAATCAGCTCTGCATCACCACGAGCCAGGAGATTCTTTACACCTTGTTCTTTGGCCACTTGCAATCCGAGAATGAGAGCCTCGTACTCTGCTGTGTTATTAGTATTCTCGAACTGTAACTTGAATGAAAAGGGGTGTAGGCTTCCTTCAGGTGACACTAGCAGGACACCAGCTCCAGAACCAGCTGAGGAACAACTTCCATCAAATTCTAAAATCCAAACACCATTAGGATCTTTAGGTGATGCTTTGGGGGTTGGATTTCATCAGGGGACATAATCATGTAATTTCCATGACCCATATCCTCATAGAGTATTTGTGCTTTAGGATCATCCATTTTCTGCACAATATACTCAGATTGTTTCTCAGGCAGCAACTTCTTCATTTGTCCATTAACAGTACAAGGGCATGTGACCAATCCATTTGAATTTCTCCACCCACATCTTTACAGAAGTTCCTACTTAGCAACATCCCGTATGAAGGAGGGATATCTGCTACTAAGATGGTAGCCAACACTTTCTTTTCAGGCAAGGCAGCAAAAGCCACTTGTGCATCTTTAATCCTTCCAACCAGAGGCACTTCCTTACTCTCCATAGAGTAGCAAGATCCATAAGTACGAGTGAGGGTCAAGCCTAAAGCATGAGCTACTTTAGCTGGCATGACATTGTCTGAGGCTCCTGAATCTATGACACAATTACTGAGCCTATGGCCAGCTATGAGAAGTGTTACATAAAATGGTTTAATTTTGTCACCAGGCGAGGTGACAGCAGCTACCAGACTAGGCTGTGGTGCAGAAGGAGGAGTAGGTAAAAGGCCTTTAGAGGTGGTCTTAGGTGGGAATTGACAAAATGAATCATTTTGGCAAAAGCTTTGGGATGGGTTTGATAGTACTCAGCTTCTGAGATTTGGACCTTGGTCTTTTTCAGGTGATCAACAATATCAAAAGACCCAGAAGTGGACGGGCCATCATCATTTGAAATTCTAGGCTTATCAACTTTAGGAGAAAAAGAAGAAGCAACTTTAGTAGCATTTACAGGACTCACCTTTGGTGTGGACGAAGTAGGGATAGGAGATCCTCTTTTTGCAATCACGGGAATAGTTGTCGACTGCTCCTTAGATTTCTTGATAGGCTATGTCACTTTCTCCCTCTGACGTGTCTGCTCTCGAGTCATGACAGCAAATGATTCACTATTCATGTCTGCTACCACTTCATCATAATCATCTCCATCATCAATGCCCTCGGTGGTAAAGAAATTAACTCGAGATCCCTCAAGTTCTTCCGCCTCATCATCAAATTCCTCCACAAACTCCTCACAAGCTTCATTATCCTCATCATCATCCGGCTCTTCAACTTCACAGGTTGCATTCACAGGAACCTTAACAGGAGGTCCTTCAAGTGCTAGTCTTGTTTGAGAAGCAGGCAAATGATTCCTGGGCTGGAAATTTCTTCTTGGAACATCTGCATAAGGGGCATGCTGAGCCAATTGTTTCTTTATAGCAATAAGATCATTCGCAAGTTTCTAAACTAAAGGATCAGTGTTAGGTCCAGGGGTGGAAGAGGAAGAAGCTACAGACTTAGATTTGGAAGGATCTCTTCTCAACTTCCCTGACATGATTAAATCATCTTCGACACTAACAGCCAGTTCTTGATCTAGAGCTAACGTTGCGAGATTAGCCCTTCTTAGTGCATAACTAACTTTAGGTGATTGGGCATTTAGAAAGAAACATTTTTGAATCCGATCAACAGGTCGAGTGTTTGTTGGAATTTTATTTATCAACCTGTTGAACCGGGCCACAAATTCTCTCATGGGCTCTTGTGAATCTTTCTTTATCTGAGAGATTTGGGCTAGCAAGGCATGTACATCTTCTGCCGGCTTGAAACGATTTTCGAACTGAGTTCTCATTGTGTCCCAGTCGGTTATAGCACCAGCCGGAAGGTGATAGAACCAATCAGCAGCATTATCTTGTAAAGTCTCCACGAACAGTCTTACGGAGACGTCTTCATGTTCAACTCCCAAAACTCCACATGCAACTATGAAGGCTGCAATATGTTCATCAGGATGCACTTTGCCATCACCTTTGAATTTAGGGAAGTTCTTCCGGTTACCTCTGGGTAACTCATGCAAAGGCTGAGTAAGGGCCAGGGGCCCGACACGTTGACCCCATGGCAATGGTGCCGCCATTCTTGGAAATATGGCTTGGAGAGGAACTGTAACACCAGCGAGGATCAAAGCTCGTAGATTGGGACTAGCAGGCTCTGAAGGAATACCACCCGTAGGACTTCTATCTTGAACAGGTGGAGTGCTTGTCGAACGAGTCCTTCTATTTCTTGTTGAAGTTGAAGGGAAAGGAAAACCTTGTTGCTCTAAAAGCTGAAACTGAGAATCTTCGATACCAAGGGCCCTTCTCCCTCGAGTGAAACGCGGAGTCGCCAGATCAAAGGATGATCAAAAATTGCAGAACTGGAATGCGATTTTCCCCAGCGGAGTCACCAAAAACTGTTGGTCATCAAATAGGACTTTTAAGAAGAGCAACAGTCAGGGGACAAGAAGTCCCTCCTCTTTAATGGGAGAGGTTCCCTTATTCAGAAACGAACTTATTTACAAATATACAAAACGTGATTTTATGGTTGAACTTGGATATTACGAAAGTGTTTTCCACAAGGATCATCGATTCTGAAAAGGACTGAGGAAAGGGAATACGAGGATGAGCAGAAGAGCAACATGCAGAATTATAGATAGCAGAATAATTCTTTATGTATACGAAGTTGCAGTGAATTTAAAACAAGATCATTTGCATTGGATGAACAAGATGAAATTTAAAGACACAAAGTTCTGTAAATAACCTTCTTCAGATTCATTAATCAAGGACACAAAGTTCCTTCTTGGTTATACAAGATCACCATACTCGCAATATTTGAAAATATGCAATCAGTGAGACTAACAAACTAGAGACAAATGATCTTCACAAAATTAAATGAAAACACAGAGATAACAGAGATTAGATAGACAATGAATGGAAAGCCCTTTTGTATTGATTTCTTTATGATCTATTTACACTTTCAGAAAATATGCCAAGTTCTTCCTCCTCTTAGAATGGCGTAAAGAAGGCCATTATATAGCTTACAAATCAGTTACTCTTTGTAACCATTTCTTTTAACTAAAGAATAGTTAAGGACCGCCAAATCGTAGTACCTCAACCTTTTACAAAGAAAATGGAAAAGAAAGGGAAGAAGAGAAAAGAATGGGGAAGAAGACAGGTGGCCAATCACTGAGAGGGACCCACTGACTTCAGAATCCGCTGCCTAAATTTCTTTAACGCCTCAGCTATGTCTCTGCCACGAGGGAGCGCGTGTTGGCCGTAGGCCGAGTCAAAAATCCAGACACTTCTCCATCTCTTTATCAAACTTGACATGAGTATGATAATCTTTATTTGCTTCTTGATGGCGAGATTGAGAGAGAAAATATCCTTCATTTTTTCTTTGGAGATGGAGCTTTCCTTGAATAAATTATCTTTGACAAAAGCTCTGAATTGAGCTTTGATCTTCTTGTAAGGAAAGGGAAACACCAGAATTTTCATCTTGAAGATGACAGTGTATATCTTTGAAGGCATCAACAACCAGTGTCTTGAAAGCTTTGCCCTTCCCTGCCTGTTGTTCTTTAGTTCTCCCAAAGCCTCCTCCAGGACTTTGATCTTCCACTCCACATTGTAGGACCCAGGACTTTGACAGATTGTCCTTTGCATCATCAAAAACTTTACTCACCAACAAAATATTCTCATCTGTCATCCCCCATGGTCGAGGTCTACTATTGAACTGCTCTCAGTTTGAGCTCTTTATCCATGATATTGATAGTGGAGGAGAGAGCTTGATTTGCACATTGCTCACACCTTTTAAGTGGAGTTTGAAAGCTTCATCGATGAAGTTTAATCTAGCAACAAGCATGTCATCCACCATGGCTTCAATAGCTCTGCCATAGACAGAATACTTGTGCATATCTTTAATACTCTACACTTCATCTTGGCTTAGAATTACGGGGGAGGTGGGAGAGCGATCAAGGGGGTAGGGTCAAAACTTTGTCCTTAGACAAAAGGGACTTGATGAAACACAGTGAGAACTTGGGCTGTTCTTCCAACTGTTTAATAGTTTGCTTGGCCCTTTTCTACCCTCCCAATGACTCTTGTGATTGTTTCCTGGAGGTTGTGAATTTCACCTTCAGGGGTAGACTCTCCCATTGGGATTCTCGAGAGCTCCAAGTCAGATACCTGCAAGTCCTGCTCTGATTTATCCATTGTAGGCTTGGCAATCTCTAGGAATTGCTGACCTTGAGCATCAGACACTATTCTGGAGGTGACTTTGGCTTTCTTGGCACGAGAAGGAGTGGTGCCCAACAAGGCTGCGACAACATCAAAATTTGATCCCGAGCTTTGAGAGGAGAATTTTCTCTTCCTTTTGTCGACCAAAGGTTGCACCCACGCGAAAGAGGAAGAGGAATCAGCAGGAGGGGCAAGGGGACCAAGAGACAGGGGAGCTCATGACGCTCAGGTGCATGCATTTGTTGACTCGAGTTGAGATGTGAGCGGGGCACTTTGGAGGCAATTTGGTAGAAGAATCTAGCACCCAGAAGCTCAGTGCTCTGGACTTCTTTATCTTTATCAGTTGGGTCTTCAGGAGCATTTGCAGGGGTTGGCATTTCGCTTTCTTCACTTTCACTAAGAACAATGATGTTCTCTGGTCCTATAGGCAAATTTTCCTGTTTTTTCTGGAGATCTTCTTCCACAGGTTCTTTCTTTACTTCTTTGAGTTTCTTCTTATATACCTGGGTGGATGAGGAAGGAGTAGATTCTGCAGGTCCCTGAGTTGATGAGGCAGGAGGGGTCTTCACTGGTGTCTCAGACCTTGGAATAGATGCTTCTCTTCTCGGTGTTGAAGCGTCCTTAGAAGAGGATTCTCCTGAATGCCTCCTGAACTCTCGAACTTTCCTGTCAAACCAGACCCTAGTCCTGACCAAAACTGGAGCAAGGATCTCAGCCAGGTCGTCCCTCTCTTTCCTGTTCCAATCCACGTCCTCTAAAGGAGTGTGCTTAACCACATTTTCATACTCATACGAGTATAGATCAGAGTTTTCATCCTTTAGCCCTTCGGGAACTTGAAATAGGCGAGTTCTTGATTAATTGCAAGGAGAATCTGCCATAGTGCCTCCTTCTAGCCCAAAATCATCCGCACAATCAGCCCAATAGTCTTTCGTATCAGCTCTGTGATTATAGACTATTTTGATGTTTCTGCCCAATGAACCTCTTCAAGTCGAAGCAAGTCCTTGGCTTGAAGAAGTGAACCGTGATGGGAACCAGGGCTCTTTCTACATTCTGTGCATCTAGGGCTGTTTTGCAGGTATAATTTCCCAAAGAGATGGGAAAGTGTAAACCAGTGATCCTCTTATCCTGCGCAGGTTCTGTGTAATTTGTCTAATTTCCTGCATATTTCTATCAAGGCCATCCTATCATTACTGAGAACATGGGCGAGTCTCGAGGGTGTACCCTCATAGCCGACAGCGTGAGCTTTGATATAAGAGAATTTCCTGAACTGGATGAAGTAAGCACCGTAGTGTGATATCAGAGTCATAGCTTCATCAGAGAATCTCCTGGCAGTATCACCTTCGAGCAGCCTAACCACGTACATGGTGAAAGTGTCGTTGACCCTTCTGAAGTTACGATTGCTGGTCTCCAGGGTGAACTGCGGGCAGTATGCATATATTGGATCATCTTTGTGTTCATCTATGTAAGAGAAACCAAACCACTGCCTTGATGCTACCAGAGTGTACATCAGGTATGAAGTCATATAGAACTTCTTTGTTTGCTACACGTTGGACAGCTGCTCTGCCAAATTCATGCTAATGATCTCCACCCAGTTGATATTCTGTGTTCCCTCGCACACCATGCTGATGAGCGGGCACATCCAGAAGTGAAATTCGTTGGTAGTGGGCAAACCCATAACCCGAGCCAACGAGTTATGAAGTCGAGAAAATTCTTCATTGAAATCTACCCATGAGGGTTTTGGTCGACAAAGCTCCTTTCTTAGGGTTCTTGACCCGAGACTTTGCAACCGTGCTTTGTATTTGTCGCTTTCTTGATCGAACAGGGCCTGTGCTTGATCCCGGAGACGACTATGGCATTGTCCATCTCTGGGATCCTTAGAGCAGCGCTAATGGTGGCAGCATCTAGTTTGGCGATGAGTTCCCGTGTATATTGGTCAATTCGCTCGAGGCGGGGTCGAAGTGAGCTCCGCATGAAAGCACGGTATCGGCACACATCATGATCAGATCGGGAAACCGCCGTGAAAGCCAAACCACTATCGTGAATCATTTGTGCCATTGGAGTAGGGTTTGTATCTGCCATCCTCGCCCAAAAATCACCGAAGTCGAGATGTCGAGCTTCACTGTCTCCAATGTTGAGAACGGCAGACTCTAGTGGTGAAACTTGCTCTTGTCCCTGGAATTTGATCTTCATACTGATAGTAGTTGAGAGAGAATTGCAATCTAGACTTGGGAAGGAATTGCAGTAGGGAACGGGTATGTGCACGAAAATTAGATTATAGGGGTTCGAGCAAGGAAGCAGTGTGAAAAATGTAAAAGGGGGTCTGCCCGTTATATAGCCGTTTTGGAGAGAGAAAGGAAATCAATGCGCATTAAATTCATATCTACCAATTTGAAAAGCAACATATTCGGGTAGAGCGGGAAAAACTAAGTATGAATGGCATTTGGTTCGCTTGGGACATGTGAGACGTGAATGCGTGAAACACGCGGCTCGGCCGATTCGGGCGAAGCAGGGAGAAGACGCACAAATGCATTTTGGGACATTTGGGACGAAAACGCGCGAAGTACGCGGTTCGGGCATTTCGGTGAAAATGGAACAGAGCGCACTTTTGAAATTGGGACATTTGGGACAAGAAAGCGCGAAGTACGCGGTTCGGGTGTTTCGGGTGAAATTGGAACGACTTGCACTTTTTGACTTGGGACATTTGGGTCAAAAAGTTCCGAAGTACGCGACTTGGTCAATTCGGTGAAAACGTGACAAAAGGTCCGGAAGTGTTTGGGACATTTGGAACAGAAATGCGCGAAGTACGCGGCTCAGGCGTTTCGGGTGAAAATGCAACAAAGGGGCCCGTTTGAAACTGGGACATGCGGGACAAAAATACGTGAAGTACGCGAGAAACACACAAAATGACCCAGGAATGCAGATCTGTTACAATTTCTTGGCTTTTAACATTTTCAAAGACAACAGAGAAGACATTCAAAACTCAAAATTTTGAAAATTCACTTTAAGTTGAACAACATGTTGAACATGATGTCTTTATTCTAGAGGAACCCACTCAGAAGAAAAGAATGTGCCGAGAAAAGAGAATGAGAGGAGGCTCTAAGAAAAAGGCTCCGAGCGTGGAGACAATGCAAACTATAGGGGCACAAGAGTCACGCATGGGAAAAAGTACTTACGTTCACCGAAAGAAGTCTCCCATTAGAAAAGAGTCACCAAAGAAAGAAGATTCGCCAATGAGATAAGATTCATCCAAGAGAAAAGAAGAAGAGAAGTCCCTTGTGTTTGAGTCATCAAGAAAGAAAAAGAAAAGGGTGACAAAAGGGTTAGACTTAGAAGAGACAAAAAGCACGAGAGGTGAAAAAGAGCAATGAAAATGATGAAGAGTGCGGTAAAGCTTAGAATTTTCCCTGTATGATGTAAATGAGTCGGATGAAGAAGGTAATGAAGAGAGGAAGGAGATCATGACAAGGGGGAAGTGAGGAAGTAAACATGAAAGACCGGGAAGACCCCGACCCCGACTAAGGAGCAGATAGAGGATATTGTAGAGAAGGAGGTCATAGACATCATAAATAATTTATTGGAGTAGGATGTGGAATGCAGTCCCTGCACGATGAAGTCTTTCCTTGAAGGAAATAAAAGGAAGAGTGAGCATTGGTAAGAAATATGGAAACATGGGTGGAGATCCTAGCCTCGATAGTTAGTTTCCCCAATTCATTGTAAAAAAGGAAAGAGCATAGTAATGCAGCGGCACATGAGCCATGACATATATTGATGAATATAAATAGGTACTACACACATGCTTTGAGCTTAATTCCCAAATAAAAATCCTCTGTTGGTCTTCCTTTGATGCGAAAGTTCCTACACATGTACAAGGAAAATTCTATCCTAGGCGTTTGATTCTCACGTTGATGAGCTTGAGTTCAAGGTAAATAAGGATGCATTGGTGGAGGCACCAACTAACATGAGGATAAACCCTCTTATGAATTCCCAACAACTATTGGATGAGAAAGTTTACAACGCGCTCAAAAAGTGTCGATTGAAGTAGAGGAAAGGATCTTTGCGAAATGACAGAAAAGAGCATTAGAGGATGAGCTTGAAAAGAAGAATGAGGAGATTATTGAGAGGGATAGAGAGATAAAGTAGAAGGAGTTGATCATGGTGCAGCTTAAGGTGTGAGTTAACAAATGATAAGGTGAATGTGAAGTCTTCAAAAATGTAGAGGAAATTTCAAATTCCATTGTCTTAAATCACCTGCACCTAGCTTCTCTTGATAAAAATATGAGTCAACCTTTCACTGCTTGGAATACTTGACATGTATCCTCACCATAGAAAGGTGACCACTCACATTGGAGTTAGAAAAAGAGGTGATGGCACTCCAGAAGGAGGAAGAAAAGCTGAATATTGGGGAGACAGTGACTCGATACTCCAAGATCCTTTCCGCAGTAAATATCGTCACACGATGATGGACGAAGTTGTATATGAAAATTGTGGCAACATAGATAGAGTAGAAAACATATTGGTTGCTACACACATGAAGCAGATCCAAAGGAGTTCCGAGAGAAGAAAAAAGGTAATAGGGTGGATCGGGATAAAATCCATACTGAAGTTTAAAATAAGTCGGAAGCAATTGAAACCTTGTGGGGTTTGATTAAGAATAATCTAAAGGAACTATACCCCCAAGTTATTCACAGGATGGATGCGCTAGGCAATATTAGCAAACAACTGGAAAGCATTGTAGATATACTGAAAGATAAGAGTGATGAACTAAGTTTTTATGAAGTGAGTGCATTGGTGGGTGACTCACTATAGTAGGGATAGGGAGAGGTAAATTCTTCGGAGAATATTGAAGCATCCGTGAATAAGGATTTCCCACTCTTCATGTAAAGCGAATGATTCTTCTATTCTTTCATTCTTTATTCGATTATTTCAATTCCCCTATTATTTATTCTTTGAAATATCATAAATTTTCCAAGGATAGAGAACATGCATAGTGTGGGGTGATGTTGGACCCTCGAATATTGATTAAGTACCAAGAAGCGCACATGTGTAGAACCGGTGAATAGAAGGGTGATCGTGATAAAGCACCCAAGAAAAGGGTTTAAGTGAAACTAGGGCATGTGCAGGGAGGCATAGCAAAGGTATACATGATTTATCCATATTTGGTGTCATGGTCTCACTTGAGGAAAAACTTAAGGGCCCGACTAGGTGTGATGAGTGGATAAGGTGCCACCTAAAACCTTAAAGGACAAGAAAAGGATATTCCACCCAGGAATATTCCCGGAAGCATTATTACAGCTTAGTGTATTTTTTAAAAATGGGATAAACATTTGACTATGGAGAACCACGTTGACACTTGGCACACGATCTACTCATAGGAGAAGCCATGGTGGTGGATGATGATCCTATTTAAAGGAGTGCTTGGGCCAGAAACAAGTGTGTGTGTAAATGTGCTATAGGGGACGACAGGTGAAAAATAAGAATCAAGGTAATAAAGTGCTACATAAATGTTAGGGTTTAGAGTTCTTAATGCTAGAGGGTCACAAAGAATGTTATTAAGCATATGTATAGGTACTGGGATCTGTAACAAGGGTTATAATGGGGAAAACATATCTAAGATCTCACGATCGATTAGTTTATAGGGGATGGATCTCTGTTTATTGATGTATATGATCTTGCGGGGTTTGATTAAGAATAATCTAAAGGAACTATACCCCCAAGTTATTCACAGGATGGATGCGCTAGGCAATATTAGCAAACCGGAAAGAATTGTAGATATAATGAAAGCTAAGAGTGATGAACTAAGTTTTTATGAAGTGAGCGCATTGGTGGGTGACTCACTATAGTAGGGACAGGAGAGGTAAATTCTTCGGAGAATATTGAAGCATCCGTGAATAAGGATTTCCCACTCTTCATGTAGCAGTAATAGATTCTTCTATTCTTTCATTCTTTATTCAGATTATTTCAATTCCCCTAATATTTATTCTTTGAAATATCATAAATTTTCCAAGGATAGAGAACATGCATAGTGTGGGGTGATGTTGGACCCTGAATATTGATTAAGCACCAAGAAGCACACATGTGTAGAACCAGTGAATAGAAGGGTGATCAGGATAAAGCACCCAAGAAAAGGGTTTAAGTGAAACTAGGGCATGTGCAGGAGGCATAGCAAAGGTATACATGATTTATCCATATTTGGTGTCATGGTCTCACTTGAGGAAAAACTTAAGGGCCCGACTAGGTGTGATGAGTGGATACCTAAAATCTTAGAGGCCAAGAAAAGATATTCCACACAAGGAATATTCCTACATTATTACGATTAGTGGAATTTTTTTAAAATGGGATAAACATTTGACTATGGAGAACCACATTGACACTTAGCACATAATCTACTCATAGGAGAAGCCATGGTGGTGGATGATGATCCTATTTAAAGGAGTGCTTGGGCTAGAAACAAGTGTGTGTGTAAATGTGCTATAGGGGATGACAAAGAAAAATAAGAAGCAAGGTAACGAAGTGCTACATAAATGTTAGGGTTTAGAGTTCTTAATGCTAGAGGGTCACAAAGAATGTTATTAAGCATATGTATAGGTACTAGGATCTGTAACAAGGGTTATAATGGGGAAAACATATCTAAGATCTCCGATCGATTAGTTTATAGGGGATGGATCTCTGCTTATTGATGTATATGATCTAAGGTGACATTTTTAAAAGTAATGTGGCTACTATAACTCTTTTAAATCAATATATAATGATATATTCTGTACATATTGTTCATGGGTCTAAACCATTATGTTATTTAGCTTGCCATGACTTAGATTTGGTTCTTTGTGTTTAGTACAATGTCTATTTATCTTTGTAATGCATTGATGTGTGGATATGTTCATTATATCTTCTGATTTTAAGTAGATGCATGTGCTTTTTTTCGACAAATAATCCTCCATTAATGGTGGAAATCTCTTGCAAAGCTCACATAAATGAGGGATTGATTCTTGCATGCGCCTCGGTGTGAGCGCCCAACACATACTAGGTGATAGGCCAACGCGCTTGGGGTTAGAAAGAAGTATTGAGGATATAAACAATGACTACAGTCTCTTCCAAATTATACACCTCTCCTTCCAGGTGTATTCACCAAGTGGAATTCTTGTCACCCTAGGTTTGCAAGAGTGATATCCTTTTCATTTTTGTCTCCCTTGGTTTTCAATTCCCAAAAATTAGTATCCCTTTGAATCAAATACGAATCTTGAGGTTATTTTGGCTCTTTTTGGTGGAGGAGTTGGAGTTGTGCCAAAAAAGGTAGACACCACATCAAAACCATGGGAAACTAACTAAGTAGAAGCCTTCCTATTTCTACTATCAATCATAGGTTGAACCCATGTGAAGGAATCATCAAAACGTGAAATAGGAGGAGGAGCCAAATCAAGAGTATAGGGAGAGATGAGAGAATGATTATACGGAGTTCCCGAGTAATTACTTCAATATTAGAGGTGTATATTTCCTTGACTAGTGATTTGGGCCTTGATGTACTTACCTTTCTAGTGTCTAGTTCTATGATTTTTACCTCATCTTCCTCATTTTATTATTCTTCAAAATTCTCTTCTTCATCACTACTCTTTATAATTTCTTCACTCTTTATCAATTTCATCATTATGTTCCTTAGTGGCTTTGCATTCGTCTCTTGAAGGTTGAGATATTTTTTCAGCTACATGGGCTTCACTAGTTGATTCATGAGATTTCTCCTAAATCTTCCTCTTTCTCAAGTATTTCTTCAATTCTCTTCATCTCCTTTACTTTTTCCTTCTTGGTATATACCTTGGTAGTTGCATCCAGAGGTGAAGGAGTAAGTTGAGTTGGGACTTCCGAGGAGTAGACACTTCCTTATGTTTGGTAGATTCCTCTTGAGAATAAAATTGTTTTAGTGCTTGATTATATTCTTTCATTATTTTATTAAACCACTTGCCTCATTCTTACAATCACCGAATTGTTCATTTTGAAGGTTCATCCCTTTCCTTCTCAAAACAATCAACAATAGGGAGAGGCATATGTTGGATAGTCTTGAGAAACTTTGCGAGTAGAAATCCCTATTCTCATCCTCCAAATATTTAGGAATATGAACTTGGTATACTTTGAAGTCCTTGATCTATTGCTATGAAAGTATTCTAAAGTATCTCTTTCTCAACTCATACTCATCAATGCAATCTTCCCAATAGTCTTCAATGGAGGAAGGTGGTAATAATACCTCATCACGTGTTTTGAGATGATACCATTGATATCAAAAGATAATATCTTGTGGTATGAATGAAATTTGAAGTCATAGATTGTCCTCTCAACATTCTAGGCATCAAGGGATGACCCTCATGTATAATTCCCCAAAGATATGAGAAATTTGATATTTGAGATATTTTTATGTCTACATGTCCCTGTGAATCATATTAAGATGTTTGCAAACCTCCAATAGAATTAATTTATCATTACATTACATAGGAATCTTATTGGGTGAACCTTCAAAACAAGCTATCCTAATGTATGAGAATTTCTTGAATTATATGAAGAGGCTGCCATATGTTGCAATCAATTGCTTAGCTTCTACGAAACTCTTTTAGCTATGTTACCCTCTATAATTCTAATAAGATACATTATGAAGGCATAATTTACCCTGTTATGGTGGAACTTGTTGTTTTTAAAGGTGGGTTTCAGTAAAACTCATAGACATGGTCATTCTTATTTTCTTTCCTATATGAAAATCCCACCCATATTCTATAAGATGCAATTGTGTACCCAAGGTAAGAGGTCATGTAGAAGGTTTTACTCTGATGCACATTGACCAATTGTTCAGTGAGATTTTCACAAATTATTTCCCCTAGTTCAAGTTTTGTTTCCCTTCACAAATGATGTTAATATAGACACATCCAAAATTGAAACTCATTTATAGAAGGTAATCATGTTATCTAATAGGGTAATCATGTTAGACAACTCCTCTTTGAAATATAATCTATACATCACCTTGGGAAATTTTGAGACTCCTCTCTTTGGGGCCTTGAGCCATGATTTGGCTATCATTGATTTGTACCTGTATTTATCTTGATCAAAGAGGTTTTAAGCTTGGGCCAAGGTTAAGTTGTTGGAATCCTCAAACATAAGGATACACATGGTTGAATTGATATAGCAAGCATCAAGTTTGGAAATGATTTCGATTTAGTGATCTTTGATTTCTTTAGTCACAGGATCGAAGCATGAAACGTAAACAAGTATGGTATCGGTGCACTAGAAAGAGAGGGAAAAATGACAACATAGGAAATTCCACAATTTTTAATGCATTGGGATATGGGAGTGGGAGCATCATATGTAATATGGGCCTAAAATCACCTAGGTCAATATGTGTTATGTCACCACTGTCCCTTATGTGCAGTACGGAGGTTTCTAAGGAAGAGATGTGCTCATAACCTCTATATTGAAAAATCATGGTGACATGAAGGGAAGAGACTAAAAAATGAAACTTGACTATGGATTTTAAGATAAATTAGATGGGAGGGAACGAACTCAATTTGACACCAAGTAAAACCAAGAGGATCTAGAATGACTTATCTTTGTCACATGAAGAATGCAAATTTCTCAAATATCCCAACACAATTTGAATTTTAAAAGTGGATAGAAAATGAGTGAGCTATAGCTAAAAATTTTCCTTGAGGGAACAAGGAATGGGGCATAGTGCATAGTTGAAATTTGCAATTGGAACAGTGAAAATGAGTAACTTTTACCCCTTTTATATCTTTTCATTTAGAAAATGACTTGATAAAATGATCAATTTTAGGGATAAATGAATTGTAGAGAATGGCAAGGCTAGTGGAACATTTTTATCACTTTTTATTTATAATGTGGTTATGATGGGTTTTCGGGTAAATGGAGGCCCGAGGGAATAAGGGTCTTGAGGGTTGAATTTTTTTCAATACATGTACATCAAACAAACTCACGAGAATGTGAAGGAGAAATAACCATGGAGAAAAAGGAGTTGTGAGGAGCAAGGACGAGTGTACCTTAAATATTTTAAACCTCTCGCAATATAAGCGGTGCCGAGGAAATGTAGACAAATCAAGTTTGTAGGGGAACACAGTGCAAAATAGTAAAGGGAGCTCAAAATATCCAAACTTTTCATAATGCAAAGAAACACACCGCAAACATAAGGTAAAGGTTTTGCAGATTGAAAAAATGTGTAGAGAACAAGGGGATGCGGGAATGGAGGCCTGGGTGAAATAAGGGTTGGGAGTTTTGAATTCATCCGAAATACCTATAATACTAAGGATACAATGACTAGTGCAAGAAAAGAGGGTTTGCAGAGAACACAAGGTTAAAGGAACAAGGGGCTCAAGGGACCAAAATTCTAAAATATCTGCAATACAAGGAAAGGTTTTAGATATTGAGAAGGTGGATATTCAAGGAATAGGGGACCCGAGAGAAAAATTTCCACTTGTTCCCATAACTCCTAAAATCACGCAATACAAAGAAAATTTCTAAGGAAAAGAGTTGTGGGAAATAAAAGATCTCGGGAACAACTCCTTGAATCATAAAAATATCTATACAAATGAGGACAAGAGTATTGTGGGAAAAGTGGGGATTTTGGGAACTAAATACCCAAAGGAACTTGTTCCTTGAGTTCCTCTAAAAGACAAAATCAATGTAATATAAAGGATATTGACCCAAAAACAATTAAAATGACTAATCATTTTAAACATTTTTACTCCTTAGGACCTCACAAAGGAAAACAATCTTGACAAAGTGGTCACTTTACCAAAATTTCAAAAAAAAAAAAAAATTATGCATTTTTCTCGGTAAGTGACAAGAATTGTAAGAAAATAAATGTTTATGTTGTATGGATTAATTGAGTAAGTACATGCCGCACGTAAGGTTACAAGGCACACACGAGGTAGGTGTGATGGGGAACACATGGGTAGTATGTGATAACACGAAGGCTCGTACATGAGAAGGTTAACTTTTGAACTTAACCGATTTTTCTAACCACGGGCTAAAAATAGAAGAATTGAGTTAGAGTGCCAATTTGACAAGCAATGATTTTAGAATTAGAGAAAAGCAAAGAGTCTTCGAGGTCAAGGAAAGTCTATTTTTGGGTTAAAAACATACAAATCAAAAGGACATGCATGGATTGAGATATTAGTAGTGTTGATGATGATCTTTACAGATGAACCATCAGATTCATAGGAAACCTTAGGTTGGTGAGACATGCACCCTAAGGTGACCTCCAGGTTTTAAAGAAGTTGGCTCTTCTCTAGTTTTAAGGAGTAGGTTTAGAAAAAGCATGTAAATGACTAAAATAAATAGGTGATGCGCCAAATCTAAAAGAGAAATAACAGAATATCTGAGATCTTTATCAAGAATAGTTTGAAGGGATAAACAACACAATCCACTACTCTAATAACGTAAAATGTTTTAAGGAAATGAAGAGTTTAATAATAAAACGAAGCAAGGAAATTCCAAGGGCATCAAACATGATGAATTTCCTGACTCATTTAGAACTACCTTTCATAAAAGAAATGAAAGTTTAGAACATATGAAAATCCAATTTGCACAGAATAAGAACTCTTTATTCATATAAAGAAAGGGTACATAAGGCCCATAAAAGCACAAATTACACTTCTCTTCTATGAAAGATTCTTGTTAAGGCTAGATAAAACATACAAAACTCCTTTCTCTTCTCTATTCTTTTTTCTCGCACAATATTCCCTCTCCTCTCCTTTTATCTTGTATCTTTCCTCCTTTTATAGGAAACATTTTTTCCTCTGTCACTTTCATCTACCACCCTTTGCCTTCAATTCTGATAAGGCCTTGCACTTATCCTTCTGGGTCCTGCCCTAGTATTTTAAATGCAACGCCGCCATTGTCTTCCCTATTAATTCAGATATTTGACCTTCATGGTTTTGGAATAAATATTTCATCCCTTTATATAAATCTGCAGCACCTAATCTCTTCTTGGTATCGCCATCCATCCCCGCCTAATTAGACTCCTCATTTAGGCCATGTGGAGGGCTCACGCTCACTTAGGGTCCTCCTTCCTTTTGGGATATATCAAACATGCATAAAAATACACGTGGAGTGTCTGAGTTTGTAGAACCCGCTTGAATTCTCAAACTTGGGGATGTGCCTATGAGACACTTGGAGACCACCGTGAGCATTTCATACTTAGTGGTTACTAGTTTTTGATAAAATGAGGGAATCTAGAGTCTAGGATAAAATACTCAACAAAAGAGTCACAAAAATATAATCAAGTAGCATCATAACAATTTCTATTTATAGGATAGTCTATTTAGTAGTCGAGATAAAAGCATGTAAGATTTTAGGCATAGTTATTTCGGAAATGTAATACATGTAGTGTACGCATGGCTATCTTGAGCATGCAGTCTATTTTTAGGGAGTACATGATCAATGATGGGAAATTCCCACCCCTATATATTTCTATTAGATGACTTATTTAGGGACACCTCCAATAGAAAAAGAGAATTCGTATGTATGAAATTATAGGTTACATTGAGTGAGATTTTGTGTACAATCTATGAACCGCTACAATAAGTGATTATGTATTCAGGTTTTGAACTATGTAATATGATTGTGATAATGGAATATGGTGGATAGGTTATGATCATTAATGTATCTAAATATTGTGAATCCACGGTGTAATTAATATTATTTTTTATCCGGTCTATTAAGCTTTTTGTTATATGAGTTCCGTGATAAGATTTATGTAATGTTTTATATTTGAATGATTACTTTGTTCTCGGTTATTATGTTTATACATGATAACATCTTAACAGTATATACAAAGGAGGAACTGGTAGTTATGTGTGCTTCGGTGAGAATTCATATCTCTCTATGGATTAGATTCAAGTGCACATAGATATCTAGTGAAAACAAAGACTACATTTTTGTTCATTGTTGGGACATCTGTTCAAACTGCCTTCCAAGATGTTGCATGCGATAGCACATCGATTAAATTTAGATAACATTGAAAGTTAGGTGGAAGATGGACATGATAATTTTTCTCGATGTATAACACTGGACCCGATTTTAATATACGAAAGTGGGTGGAAGATAATATTTATCATGAGCTATATGAGACATTTTTAAGCTTCTTTCCAATAGAATTGTACAAGTGGTTGGAAGTGTACGTATCAAAGTGAAGTTGGGGATCTAGGCTGAGGATTTGGACATATGAGGATTACTGTACTCTATTTGGTGTAGATGAAGATTGGACTAGAGCTGTAGATTATTGGTGGGCTAGTGTGTTGCACAATTATACCTTGGAGTACGTTATTTCTACTTACTCATTTCTAGAGATAGCTGAGTTTGAAATTCAATGCAAGCCCATAGGATCTTATTTACATGGTATCCCTTTGGAGTTCAAGATCTTGATGGTAGAATTGGAATTAGAAAGACTACCCATGGCTAGTTAAACCCCCACTATGCACATGGGAAAGAGTAGGTGTGGTGAAATATGGTGGGCATGGCTTAAGATAGATGGAGAGAGGAAAGATGGCTCAATTTTAATGAAGTACAAGATAGGGAAATGACACATGTGTAGGAAATTGAGGAGTCACTCGGGTTTAGGGAATGATGGATCAAAAAGGTTTTGAAGCTCTCGTAGAAGATGAGGAGTTGCAACATTAGTACCTAATGAGTTTGGGAAAGTGCAATAGATAGTCCCTTTTAGGTTTGGATGAGAGCATTTCAAATGATAGAATGAGGACCATGAGCGTGCATCCGATCCCACCTAGCCACCTAGCCCTTGCACTAGGTGTTATAGGTTCAAAAGTAGTTGAAAGATAGAGTAGTGAAGGTAGACAACTAAATACACGTAGATATTGATTTTTATTGAATCAATAAGTGCATCAAAATAAGAATATACCTATGGAAACACAATAAGCGCCAATTTTTAGGAGTACGCTTGGAATATTCTTAGGATCCTCATCGAGATAGAGTATTGGCTAGTAGACTATTGGAAACACTTCTATGGGTGTTGCGACCTTGCAAAATGCAGTGTCTAGCTTGGTATTACAACCGGGACACAAGGGATTATGTCAACTAGTCCACATCCCATAGCAGAGGGTGTGGAGAATGGGTCAACAACCATCCTGGAAGAAATACTAGTGGGAGTTCGGATCTGTATTTAGCGGACGGGACCGCAACCACTACCATAACACCCTCATCGAAATCAACCTTTACAACCTCAAAAAAATCCTCAAGTTTACTATAAGATTTCTCTCAACTTTCCATAATATAGAGGATTGAAGATACAACAGAGCATGTGCTTAAGTGTGAATTGTTGTTGCATGCTAAGGGAATTATATATTCAAATATAAAGACAAGTAATTTTCCACTATTCTTCTAGGGCATGCTCATAGTTCATATAGGAAGTATGACCTACATCATACTATGTTTGTGATTTGAAGGTCAATATGGAGGACAAATGTTCCCTAAATCTCCCGGATTGGCACAAAGTGTGGAATTTGAATTTGAGAGCTTTACATTTACTATTTGACGTCAAAAATGATTCCTTATGTGTAAACAAAGTGGTTGGTCAAAGTTCTGATCAACAACCCTAGGTGGGGTCGGTCAATTGAAAGTCACAAAGCGAAGGGAAAGTATGATCATGTGAAGGTGATGTTTTGTTTGTACCTCGGTCTTCATCATTCAATGTCATCTTCATCTTTGTACATGATTGACAAAAATATTTTCCACGTGGTGGGTCCTTAGGCCACCATGTGGCCTACCATCACTTCTCCCCAAGTCAACTCAATGGCTATATGGTGAGCTACATATCAATTTTTATAATACATTAAGCGAGTTATATCAACCAAGCCACATAATCAACTCATCGAGTTATCCAACAATTTGGTTTTATTGCGGCAATGACAGGTCAAGTGAATGGAGTAAGCTCATTGAGCCATATGGATCGAGCTAAGTGTGGAGGATGTGGCCCGAAGCCACGTATCACATGGTTGGAAAAAGTTTTTTTAAAAACCTACTCTATTTTCTCTCTTGAACTATGTGGGATTCTCTACCTTAATGGGATAAGTCATATCCCTTCAATCTCGGTACAACAAAGAAGGAGGCCTCACTTTGCAAAATGGTTGGCTCGAATACAATAAGGACAACATGGTCTATGCGAAGGAGGTTACGTGGAATGTTGACATCGACAGATCCTACGTGGACACGATTGGAGGGCTTGGCACACTATAGAGGGTGTATATGGACATGGTTGAAGGGTCGTTACAATGACCACCTAAAAGGGAATCTACAAGCATCAAACTCAGACCTTCCTCCCGACCTCACGGCCTTAACTAATCCATCTACCTTGGCGAGACGGTATGGAGCTAGTAGATGTGGTATTTAACCACATAAATCAGGCCACCTTAGCCTATAAAAGGCCCCCGACACCCCTCTTCTACACAAGCCTTCCTTGAAGGCACTCCATTACACACAATATCATTTGAGCGCGTTCTTCAAGCTCCTCTCGAGTCATCACCGAGGCATAGAAAAAAATAATTGGAGGAGGTGGAATCTATAAAGGAGATTGAAGGTTATATGGGCCTTAATAAAATATGAAGGCTCACATTGTGTGGAGGAAAATATATAAGTCTTATATTATTTATTATAGGCATTATTATGTTATTTAAGACCTATATTATATATAGGCATTATTAGTTTGAAATACCTATATTTTAATATAGCTATATGTTTGAGCTAAGGCCTAATGTTATAGGCATGTACATATGTAAGACCTATTTTATAGGAATTATGATTATTATTTTTAAGCCCTATTTTTTTATAGGTGAAATAATATTTTGAAGTTTTGAATTCTCTCCGAGAAGACATACTCTGAGCCCGAGCCAAGAAGGATGACATGAAGTTCGAAGGTGATTGTGGAGATGATATGGAGACTAAAGGCATATTTTAAAATAGGTATTATGTAGGGATAAGACCTATATCCCATAGGAATCATATTCATTAAGGACCTATTATTTTAATCGTGAGAAAAATTGTAATTGGGAGTTATTACAAAACTACCCAATAGGCCACATTTGAGCCACACTTCGAATGTAGAGCCTGGAGAATCGACTAGGGAGCCATCTCGGAAGACCAATCGGTATACCAAAAAGAGTTTGTGATCAAGATGAATACGTGATCAAATTTGATATAAGTCGAGGTAGCTACTTGGCATTCAGGTTCTTGTTCCATTTGTATTCAGTATTATCATGCTTAGATTGTATTATTTATTACAGTCATTTGAAGTTGATAATATATCGGTTCTATTAAGGAACCCGAAGATGTAGGCATTTTCCAAACTCGTTATCAACCTGTGTGCAAGTGTACTTGAATTATTGCATTGTTTTAAGTTGATTTTAATGGGGTAAGTTCGGAAAATAATTTAATGCCTATAGGGGTCTATGATCGAGTCAAATTTTTCATCAATTTATGGATCGGTTAGATTACTGATGCTTTGTGCATTTTTAATTGACATAGTCCCACATTCCGAAATTTGAAAAGCAAAGCATCAACGTGCTCAAGAATATTAAGCGGGATTTATCCGAAAGCATGAGGGAGTATAAAACATGTTTTAAGGCTCTACTATTAACACTATATTATGACATTCATCAAAGTCAATATGTGTAGTGATTCGTTAGGTGATTAATGACTCGGTTCCAAAGAACTTTATCTCATAAGATGTATACTAATATGTGTGAGGCCTTGGAAGCATCTTTGCAATATGAGGAAATTAGAAGTATTGATACTCGAGTGATCCCATTTCTAGAGGTGCATATTACATTTGTGTGAAGAAACTAGAGAATCTCTCTACCAATTCATCTCATAAGACACATAGTGGTATATGGTGCACTAATTGTGAGGTTGAAGGACATACTAAGGATAGTTTCCCATGCAAGTCGGTCAAAATATTATTATTATATTGTGAAGTTGTTCACCTAGACCATGATGTGCATAATTTCCTTCTTTTATGGCGTGTGATATGAAAGAACATGTCCATGTATTGTAATATTTTCAAGGCCCATACCCATGACATTAATGCTAACTCAGTAAACTTATCGATCAAATTTGTGCAACCATTGAAATAGGTGTGCGATAGAATGATGTTGCAAGCAGATCAAAGGATCTAGAAGGAAAAAAATAATGAGGGGCAACAAATGGGGATAACATGAATGGAGGCTTCTAAGGAGGATATCGAGGCCAAGGTCATGGTGGTGGTAGAGGAAGGTTTTCTAGAGGAACTTGTTATACTTGTGGGTCTCTAATCATTATAACCATAACTTCCCTTAGAATATAGTCTACTCATGGTATGTAAAGCAACACATGTTAGAGGATTTCTTGGACTGTATTAACACATGAGAAAAAATAAAAATTACAAAAAGATGCATGGATGATCAAGGTGCAACATACAAATGTTGATTAGTGGATGCCTAAGAATATGTTTGATCTTAAGTTGGAAATTGTATTAGTTACTACACGCACTAAATTTGTGTGCACACAGATGAAAAGTTGCATTGTCAAGCCTCCTCACTTCAAAGGATTGTTATTCTTGTTTACTAGCTCCCATATTCTCTCTAGGAAAATATGATCAAATCCCTTTATCTCCTTTGCCTATGTTTCCTCTCCATCTTACCTCTGAATCCATGAGCATGTACTTGTTGGATATTATGCATTTAGATTGTTTGATTTTTGTGTTTTGTTCCTTGTTCTATGTGAATGGTGTCTTCTCATTGAAATCATGGATATATTCTGGTTTTAAGCAATAAAATCCTTTGTAATATTTATTGTGAAAAACCCTCCTCACTATAATCTCACACCTCTCTTTCAATATTTTCCTCCCTTGTAATTTATGTAGGAATTTTTCCACAGGTGTAGGGAAGTACCCTTGTGTGATCCCGATCGAAAGGCCACCCCCAATAAATTATAATAGTGTAAATATTTCCTATTTTCAATAAATGGAGCTTCCCCATTCAAGTAGAGGAACTTAGTTTCAGAGAGTTGGTGAGAGACCCCCATTTTTCCATGTGAAAAATTATTTCACCAATAATGTTCTATAAAGTGCTACAACAAGCATGTATTGTAGTTGTGTTTCAAGCCTATAACCTATTCAATTTCCCCTTTTTTTGTTTTTAACCCTTTATGTGTAAACTTCAATTTGTGTGAATAATGGTAGTGAAATCAATATGATAAAATGGAACATGGATGGTGTACATTTGGGTATAACAATATCATCCATGGGATAGGTGTGGGGCATGAGGCATTTGATTCTCACTCTTTCCCCAGCTTTTCGATCATGTTTGCATCTTATATCACAAGTTAAATGTCATCCTTGGAATATTTTATGCTATGATTTGTTATGTCTCTTAATTTTTGGTGATTGGGTTCTTAGTTTTTCTTTTGAGAGGAATATTGGCAAGTGAGTTAGGAGAGTGGCTTGGCACAAATATCTCCTTCATGCAAGACAATACCGAATTAAGGGTTTTTACATCCATAACTATAAAAAACAACACTAATTGATTTTATTTATTCTTTGTTGTATCTTAACGAAGAGGATAAGTTGGATGAAAAAGATGAGATGGAGGGAATGATAGGAAAGGGAAAAAATGTGATGGAATTAAACATATATGTAAGCTTCCTATCTATAAGAGATGGTGAAGGATACTATGTAAAACATTTGAGGGCAGGGAGAATGTGGATGCCAATTTATATGGTTCAATTCTTTCCCCCTTAAGAATATGTTATCATGATCCCTTGATAGGCTACAAAGATCTCATATTTGAAATCGGGTAACAAATTTTAACTGTGTTGCCTCCTCTATTAGGATTGTGCATCATATGAATGGTTATACTTTCTAGTAGGAATGTTGTCAATCCCTTTCATAGAATCCTATGGATTTAGTTGAGGTACTCAATTTTTATTATGAGATATGATTCATTTATTTTACCTATCATTTTTGGAAAAGAAAATTGTCATCTTATACAGGTCAAACGCTCCTTGCTCCTTCATTGGTGCTCCTGGTGTCGAGGTCTTTCCAAGGAAATAAATACCTCACCCAATTTTATTTTCATGGCCATCAATGAGGTGATATGAATGTATGAAATACCTCTCCACCTTCTTGGTACTCTCCAATTATTGCATAGGACAATACTTGCACACTTTGTCTTGACCTTCTAAAAGATCTCGCTTTGACAACAATTCCATCTCCCTTGTCCTCTACCTCTCGGTCTTCGGGAATCATGAAATTTAGATATCCCCCTCATCCACCTTTATTTCCTCCAAGAATAATACTAAAAATATAACGAAACTTGTAAGATATTATAGTGTTTGCATCCCATTCACCTTCTTATATAATAATCAGGCCTATCATGTGTATCTCTCAAAGTATGCTCTATATAAACCTCTACTCAACCAATCCTTGTTATAAGGATTTAAAAAATTGGTGATATTACAAAAAAATAAACATGTTTAACATTAAAATATGTCTCAATAGTCAAAGTTATAACCAAATATTGTAGGCATTTGAAAACACACCTTCCGCATAAGGTCTCCTATTGAAAAATACTAAAAACATCTTAAAACACAATAATCCAAAAAAATCAAATAAACCCACAAAAGTAAATAAAAATACAAAACACCTCAAAATATGGATTAAATACACCTCATTACTCATTTAATAACCGTCACCCACTCACATTTTATGTTATCCATCCCACTTACCCATTTTTATGCCCAATGCACTATGGACCCTTATCATCTCACCAACCTATGCACATTACAACCATATGTGTTACATTCCCCTATGCACTCCAAAAACTATAAAATATGACTCACCCACCTCATTTCATCCTCTTAGAACCCTTGACTCTTTATGTAATTGGGCCCATACTTGATTTTTCGCTTGTTTGCTCACATATTTCAGTTTTATAGGTCTTGAGAAGTGAAGGGAGATCATAAAAGATATGTGCAACTTGCTACATCACTATTTTGGTGAAATTTCAACACAGGTGCCACTCAAAATTGTCTGGCTTGCGACTAACTTACAAATTTTAGTGAATCACAATTGTGACTATCCTGCGATCTGAGTTAGGTATACTTTCCATTTACATGCATTGTTTTGTCATTTTTACTCAATAAAATATTTTATCTCCTTAAAAGGTTAGGGATTTGACCGAGGCAGGTCCCCTGACCACCAAAAATAGCTGACATTTTTCTAAGTGTGATTTTGTGTAGGCTTATATTTTAAATCAAGATGAATTTACCCACTTTATTCAATAAAGAACCCATGATTGTCCCCCACTTTTTCAATGACAATGTACTCCCATTAGTTTTAGTAGTATTGATTTGGTGATTGTTATATCAGTTAATACATCTTGTAGGTGATCCAAATTTAGGAATACAGATACGTAATATATCACTGAATTTGTCATACCAAATATAGTCTAAGTTGTCCCACAGGGTTCCTTCCACTGAGGAAAAAATAGGATCAACCACCTTCGAGTGGTCTCGCACATAGAACTTTGTCTTTTTCAGAAGATTAAACACTTGCTTCTTTATCTTAATTTAATAATTGGTCTTCCCTCCTTTTCAAATCAATATCTTCACTTTGCTACGTTGTGGGATATATTTCCATCTAACACCTCACTTTTATATCTTCCTTTGCAAAAGAAACAATTAATTCTTTTACACCTATTGGAATTTCCATTGTACCCCTTTAGGGTGATTGTTAGTAAATATTGAAACATAAGGGTATTTAAATCTTCATCTCTTCTTCATTCTTCAAAACATTTCATTCCTATGTACTTTAAAATAGACTATTTTTCATCGAATGAAAGAAACTTGAGAAATATGTTATATTATGGTTTTGTATGATGAAGCTATGTCTTGCTATTTTTTTTTGTCAGCCAACATGTTCACACATATCATTATTGTGGGATTTTAAATCCTTGAGCACATTAAATTCAATATTATTATCATATTTTAGGTACTTTAAGCCTATAAATATGAACCTCAACTAGTTAGTTACAATTATGGTTGTGGAAGATGGTGAGGATGCCACCAAAGTAAGCTTGAAAGTTTGGTTGAAAATTATATGATGAGGTCATGACTTGGTAACTCCTCTTTAACCTAAAAATGTTTATTAAAAGTTGGTTATGTTGAACCAATTTTAAATAGTATGAAAATAATTTCCCTGTTACTTATTGGTCCCTTATACCCTTTCAAAGGGATCTCTCTAAGACTAAAATGATTTCCATTGAGAGTTAAACAATATCCATGCCAATGGAGTCAAAAATTTCACCAAAGGTTTTATCCTATTTTCCTTAAAAGAGTTCTTACAAGTGCAACCTTTGCTTTCTAAGTTGAGTTGTTGGTTCTTGTAGAATACTCATGATATTATCTCATTGGATTTAATAATTTAGTCATTGATCAAGGGACCCTAAAATTCCCATTTGGGTCAAACTGTCTAGCCGTTTGGTTCCCCATTGGTATTTTATGATAAATATTTCCAAACTCATTGGGTGTGTTATTTATAACAAAGTTGATTGCATTTAGTTTTCTACATAAAAAAATGGGTTTGAGTTGACATTTCCCTCATGATTGACTTGAAATACTGTCACGATGTCTAGATAGGATTTGAATGCTTTATGCAAAATGTTATTTATATTAATTTTTCCAAACATATGTTCTTACACCTCTTTTACACACTTCTACACTTCTCATGTGGATGACCATGGTTATTCTAATAATTTTTTTTCCTCAAAATTTTCATCCTTGTTTATTATATCAGGTGACTTATTATCACATCAAACTATCTAGGTTATTCTAGATATTAATGGGCATTCTTTTGATCTTGTTAATTTCTATGCCCCTAATGATGGCCCAAAAAGTTAGGGTTATGGCGATGGTTAGATAATTATTTGTTATTGGAATTTTCTCCCATATGTGGTGAATTTAAGATGATTGAGGCCCTTGAGAACAAAAAATGTTCTCTATCAATGCAGTGCCAATGTGTGGGAGAACATGAAACATGGTTTTATTTTAAAAATCATTAGGGTTTTTCAAACCCTCACTTTTAGCGGTGGAAATTTACTTCTCAAACTTGATTTACTTGGACCAATTTCCACCCTAGAGTTTATTGGGTTTTAAAATATTTTATAATGTTATGCTCTCCGAGCATCATGTTTTGTTTTCATATTTCTATTGGGAAAGTGGTCATGGTCCATTAAGATATTGTTCTTTTTGACCACAATTCCTTTACTTTCCAGGTAGTATAGAGAGGTGTCGATTAAAAAATGGACATTTTAACCAAATTAATTATTTTCTCCATTTTCATGTGTGTGTGTGTGTGTGTAATGTACATACACACACACACACACACACACACACACACACACACAACACACACACACACACACATATATATATATATATATATATATATATATATATATACCCCAATACACACACAGTCTTACGTTAAATTTGGACTCATTGATACAAAATTTGATCCAAAACTATTAGTTTATGCATATGGTCACTAATTCATTATTTTGGATATTAAAATTTGATTTTTCAATTTACCGTAAATAATTAAAAATTGGCTTAAATATTAAAAATAAGATTAATACTAATTAAAAATAACAAGTAATTGATAAAAATAGTGAAAATTGCACCGTAAATTGATAACGGAGTTTGTCCAACGTGGACTACATCTCGTGGTCCGCCAAAGTATGAATCGATTATTTAAAATGATGCAAAGTACACCTTATTACATCAATTTTCTTCTCTAATAACGAGCTATATCTCCCAATAGGGGGCTTAAAATATCTATATTGTCCATAAGAGGTCTCTGACAACATACTCTTGGTTTTAACTTGCTAATCTTGCAATAATAGATGATAAACTTGTTTTTTCTCCCTTTTCCAAGATACCTTCACATTAAAAAGGTTAATTTAAATATCAAATCATCCTTTCTATAGTTTTTCCCACACCCATGGTATGATGGAAAATGAATTATCTCTTTTTCCAAGCATTATGGGTTCAAATCCCCCAAAAGCGGCTCTAATTGTAATAATAATATTAAAATCCCACATTTGTTGGTGAAGAGCTTGTGAAATGCTTAATATGACCTTTGAAATTGGATCTAATGGGATATTTATTATTAATTTTTTGGGATATGGATAAAACATGCCTTAAAAGGCATTCTTTTCACCTTTTAAGTCACCCCCAATAATTTATTCTGCCACATGCATAGGGATATATAACAAAATGGTTTTTAAATAGAAATCTCCCCTACCTTTATATTGGCCATAAGAACCATCCATGTGTTGATATTGTCTTTAAATGAATCTTGGTTTTTGTGGGAGATGTAAATGGTTG
The DNA here is from genome assembly GCA_018340775.1 of Taxus wallichiana var. yunnanensis. Classification (NCBI taxonomy): domain Eukaryota; kingdom Viridiplantae; phylum Streptophyta; class Pinopsida; order Cupressales; family Taxaceae; genus Taxus; species Taxus wallichiana. The sequence continues at coordinate 329,980,901 of CM031241.1, read as the reverse complement.
GCTTTGGGCACTTAGTTGTGTACTTGCAAGGTTGTTGTAATTGTGAGTTGCACATTATATGGAAATTTTTGTGTGATAATTTGGAATGTCATGTGGTGACTTGGCTATAAGCCACTTGTTGAAAGTGCTTGGCTTTGTAAATTACATGGGATGTAATCCCACATTCAACGTGATGATGATGTCCAACTTGGTTTATAAGAAAATTCAATTCTAATCTAATATGAAGATAGGCATCAGGTTCCACCTCCTTACAAAAATAGGACCCCATCGGCTAATGGGACCCCAACTCAAAAATAACATAGGCCCAACACTTGATTATTGAAGACTAGATGCTAAAACCCAAACCAACCCATTTGTATTCTCTCTCTACCATGTGTCAATATTTGATTGGTCACTTGGAAAGTCTAGTTAATAGGACGATGTCAACTGCAGTACCTATGCACATTTTTTAAACGTTGGATTTTTCTTTAGCAGGTGTTTTCACCCTTTTTGAGTTGATTAGGGTTTTTACATTGTAATCAAATAAGGAATGAAATATGAGTTATAGGGGTTTATTGGGAATAATTATTTTTCAACATGAACCATTTAATATCATAATAACACATTAATACTTGCAAAAATGTACACAATGTAATACAAACTCATAAATACATGGGATTGAGTGCACTTATATGATTACAAATGATTATGGGCTGATGTGGGTGATTTGAATGCTAAAATAGGGGTATGTGGAGCTAAGAAACCTTCAAAATTGGAGTTGTAACATGAGAATATACTAGGACATGACCATATAGTAGGGACATGAATATTTGTATGGTCTTGACCTCTTTATATGTTTTTCATATACTTAGAATTGTGGTCCATGAATTTATAGGTTTGTCAATTTTCTGATTCAATTTGTTGTTGTTTGTTAGTCACTCTCGATCACAATACGAGGATATTTGAATGCTCTATTAAATATTTCAAAACCCTAACCATAGATGAAGTCTTGTAAAAAATCATTAGTTGGGTTGTGGGCACCTCTGTGCATCACTAAAATCAACACTACTTTGAAGATGCCTCAAACCACATGTCATTCTCTACCAAGCATGTGATATATAACTATAGTGAAATCAAATTTGACATCGTTTATTTGAAAATGTTTGAATTGAGTTTCTCTTTTGCTAATCTACTTGAGTGGGTGACTTTGAGTTCTTGTAAATATTGAAAGCTATCCCTTATACCTAATGGGAAACTTTAGATTTGTAGATGGTGGTGCCCTAATGAATGTACAAAGATATTTTTAGAGTTTAAGGACCTTTGGGTGCCTTTTTTGCTAAATTTTATAATATAAGTCCATAAGAGTGTATGAGAGTGCTAGGTACTAAATGAGGTGAGTTTCACTTGTTTATATATGCTTCTAAAGGTGTTTCAAGTTATAAAGGATGACTAAGGAGGAGTAAGTGACCCAAATAATAATGTGCAATGGAAATTTTAGGAGAAAATAAGCAAGGTAAAGACCATACAAACGTTCATGCCCCTACTATACATTTTTGACCTAAGAGAGACAATCTACAATGTAAAGTTTGGAAGCTGAAAAGTGGAGTTTCTTACTATGTTTCATGCATTCAATTCTAATTTTTTTATAGATGAGTGTGTAAGAGAAACAAGCTAGACAAGATACCTAGGAATGTATTGGATCCAAATGGGTAAAGTTCACTCTTTTGAGCAAGAAAGCAATGTTAAGAACAATAATGTCAAAGAGTAGAATTAACAACTTTGAGTGTCTAAATTTTTTCCCAACTTTAAGTATGAAATGAAATTACATGCTTAAAGGAAAATATACCTGAGTTTGTAGACATACTTTGTATTCACTTGATGTTTTTTTACAATATATCATGTATTGGTTTTGACATGTTCCACGATGAAACCCACAACACAAGTATAGTCAATTTTCATGATAAAAATTAAACTTTAACTAAAATTTAAATATGTAATGTAGATCAAATATGAAACTAGAAGGAGTGAAATAAATAGATGTAAAACGTGGAAGGAATATGATTAAACTAAAATGGAAATATAGTAGTCTAATCTAGATGTTATAGGAGAAAAAATAATTGAATAAATGAAATAGTAAAGTACGAAATAATACTTAAGAAATCTAAGCAATAAAATGTAAAACCCTAATGTACAAAGAGGGTTAAGAAGGAACTAGCTGATTCAAAGATGTCACAGGATTGTGTTGCGTGGAAACTGGATGAATAGGAGGATAAAATTATTGCACATGATCCTAAAAAAATGTAGATTTGGAGGATTTCACTAGATTGGGGAGCATGGGGAAGTATAGGGTTGCTTGTGGGCACGCTAGTTTGCACAGATGGTCAGAAACCCAAACATTTAGGGTTATAAGATGTTTGCACTCCTTCACTTCTTGTCAGGTCTATGTCATTGCACTTTTCTAGATGTCACTGTAAACCTACAATGTGAGAATCACCTACAAAACTCCAAGCAAAGCATAAAAACCCTAAAAAAATAAAGATGCACATAAAGGGATCGAACGTCCTCGGTGGCCACAAAGGAAGACTTACTAACTAAGTACTGCACTACATCTTAGACCCAATGTAGTTCTAGGTGTGTGTGTGTGTGTGTATAATTTTTCCCTAGGTTCTCTTGTGCCAGTCACACTTTTTGAAGTAATGAGAAATAACTAGATGTAGAATGTAAACAATGTGTGTATGGAATAGAATAAAATCCCCTCCTATGAAGTGTGATGTAGATGAACCAACATATTTCCCTTGTGATGGAGCTAGATGGATGCAAATGGAGCTATGGATTCTGTTGATGGATGCAATCTTAGGTGGAGATAGTAGATGCTTAGTACTTGGTCCCTCATTATGGTCACATAACTTTATATTTATATGGTTCTCTTGCTTTAATTTCGTAATTAACCTTAAAAATTTATATGGTCACACAAGACAAAGGGAAAATCCTGCAAACAACAACAAGAAATAATAGACAATGTAACAAATAAGCATGGAAGAAAATATCTCTTTATGCAAAATGTTGTACATGAAACACCCGTAAGTATGTTAAAAAGATAAAACGTATGTCAAAGCATACGAAAACCAATAAATTAGTGTGTTATGAAAAAAATGAAACAATAACACATGTAGTGTACTAATGTGGATTCTATGGGGAGCCAGCGTGGGACTCAGTACTAGGTACAAGCATCATGTGCTACATGTAATGGATCTGTATAGTCTGCGATCACAACTAGAAAAGTAAGTGAATGCGCATGTGTGTATGGTAAAATTAATGACATATAAGATATCTATCTAGCATGTGTAATAAAGTGAGCATGTACAAGTAAATGCAAACAAGAGTAAATAAAACCATAAAAAGTAGTATGTTGTGGATGGGTCGAATGGAATGTAGAGTGGATGATAGGAGTCGCATACCCCCTAAGTGAATGGAAGTGTATGAACTGAGTTTAATTTGTTTATACACCCTCAATAATCAGAATGAACCATAAACGAGAGTGTGTCATTGGGAAATGGTTGAACTATGCGTTGAGTGTGGCGCCTGAATGATGAGTGTGTAGGGATGAAATTCTACTCTGATATGAGGTGCAAGAGTGTGTGATCAATTAGCCTAAAGCATATATCACAACAAGGTAATAAGGGAATTGATGATTTAGCCTACGACATATATCACTAAATGATGTAAGTAGAAGTGATGATGTATCCTATAACATAGATCACTAAAGGATGATTAAAATGGTGTTGAGATCCATTTGTGATCCTCAACAGATATAGTATGGACCATGAGACTAGAGTGCATCATAGGGTACTTGAGTGCATTTCGTATAAGTAGATGTGTAATATGTAGAATATGTGTAGTAGATGTGATGAGAAGAAATCATAATGTGATATGTAATGTGTAGTGTATAATGTAGGATGTGTAGTATGTAATGTAAGAGGTTTGGTTGATATGAGATGTGTAGATGCATAGTAAAATGTAAGATGTTGGATGTAAGATGTTAGATGTAGGATGTGGGATGCATGTATGTAATATGTGTGAAAATATAGAATGTGTAGTGTCTATTGTACAATGTGTGAGGTTCATGTGTATAAATTTCCCTCAATAGTCAATCAGAACCGAAGCACAAGAATGCATCATTAGGAAATTGTTGATGCTAGCATGTGTGATGAATGTAAAATACTAGATGTGATATGTTTAAGATGGAAGATAATTGATGGTGCTATAAGATGGGGGGGTAAGTACGATGCCCCTATAAGTGTGTGGTGATGAGTGTGTTAGATGATGAATTTATTGGGTAATAAGTGATGAGAGATTGTATTGCATGTGTGAATAACTGTAGATGGTGATAAATGTGTGTAGGTATGTAATGTGCCAATGAAAAATGGGGTTATTATTGTAGGATATCCCTTGACAGTCATGTAAGAACCATAAAATCATGAGTGTGTCATCAAGGGTAAGGTGACAAGATTCACCTACCAAAGACCAAGTTTGCAAGAAGTGGTGGAAGTATGTGTGGCAATAATAATAGCAGGACCATGTAATGGTGGCAGAAATTTGGCTTGAATCAATAGGAGTAGTTGATTTGAAAAAATGAATTAGAAATGAAAGTGGAGTAGGATGTGGAGGAACATTGAATGGTGGTAGCTTTGGTGGTATTGATGATGTTGCAGAAGACTTGATAGGATAAGGTGGACTGATATTGAGAGGTAGTTATGTAATTTGACTTGGTGATATCATAGATGATTTATGAGGAGGAGGTGCTATATTGATTTTGAGATGTGGTTGCTTAGGTGGTACCTGAATTTCCATAGAACAAACATTAGAAGTGATGGCATGGTGCTCATTAAACATAAATGAAATAGGTTTAAGAACCCATTGAGATGTAGCATTTGTAGATGGGCATGCAACATAATGTTGTGCAATGAATGAGATAAATCCTTAACACTTAAGATGTTTGATTCTTCATTGTAAAGCATAGAAATTGTTGTCATTATGTCCATTGATTCGATGATAATTGCAATATGGATGACCTTGATATTTTTCTAGCCGATAAGGAGGATAGTAATGAGTAGGTGGTAAAGTGATCAATTGATGAGTAAGGAGATCAATAAGAATTTCATGTTGCTTAGTATTGCGATCAAAGGTGAGAGGCTCTGGTAATGGTATGAATTGTGGCTCATTGGTATGAGTACATGTAGTAGACATAGAATGAAGATGAGATGTAGAAGGAGAAAAACATGAAATTGAGGAGTGTCCTTAAGATTTTGGATTTCAAACTTGAGAGATGTAATCATGGATTCTATAGCCTTAAATTTGTCTTAATATAAAAAATGTAAAGTTTGAATTGACTTCAACATGGGTTGATTAAATGGAGGATTAGGAATACTAGGGTTGTTAAATAAACAATCAAAAATAGCACTTACTTGATGCAAAGGCATATCTTGAGGAAGATACATGGTGTCTAAGGTTTTTTGTAGAACATCCTGCAATTAGGATGCATCTTAAGTAAATTAGACAAATAAATTTGAGGAATTTAATGACCCATGATAGAGGAAAGATGAGGATCCTAAGCATGAAAGATGTTAGGATCACCAAAGTTATTAAACTAAAATGGAAATATAGTAGTCTAATCTAGATGTTATAGGAGCAGTAAATAATTGAATACATGAAATAATAAAGTATTGAAACAATACCCAAGAAAAATAAGAAATAAAATTTAAAACCTAATGTGAAAATAGGGTTAAGAAGGCCTTAGTTGATTCAAATATGTCGCATAATTATGTCATAGTGGAGACTAGATAAATAAGAGGAGAAAATAGTCACACAAGAACATGAAAAAATGCAGATCCAAAGGATTTCACTGGATTGAGGTGCACTGGGAAGGATAGGGACACCCATGGGTGTCTTGTTATGAATTATGGTCACCCTAGTCTACACGGATGGTTGGAAACCTGAAATTTTAGGGTCGTAAGATGTCTACACTCCTTCGCTACTTATCTTGTGTATACCATTACACTTCATCGATGTCCCCGTAAACCTACAATGGAATGATCACCTACAAAACCCTTAACAAAGCATCAAAACCCTTTAAAAATAAGGATACATATGAAGGGGTTAGAATTTACTCAATGACCACAATGGTGAACTTACTAACTGAGTGTTGTACTATATTTCACACCTAATGTAGTTCTAGGTGTGTGTGTGTGTGTGTGTGTGTGGAATTGTGCCCTAGGTTCTCTTGTGTCAGTCACACTTTGTGAAGTAGTGAGAAATAACTAGATGTAGAATGTAAATAATGTGTGCATGGAATAAAATAAACTCCCCTCATATGAAGTGTGATGTAGATGAACCATCCTTTATCCCTTGTGATGGAGCTAGATGGATGCAAATGGAGCTATATAAACCTCGATGGATGTAACCTTAGGTGGAGATAGTAGATGCTTAGTGCTTGGTCCCTCATTATGGTCACATAACTTTATATTTATATGGTTCTCTTGCTTTAATTTCATAATTAATCTTGAAAAGGCCGACCACCAAAAATATAAGAAGCTCAAACGGATATAAAGTTCCCAAAAAGTGAGAGGAAAGTGAAAAGAGGATCGGGGTTCTGGGGCACCCAATCCTAGTTGGTCCCCACAGACAGAAATAGGGAAAAAGTAGTATGAAATTATATATTGGGAAAGTACAGGTGCAATATCAAAACTAGCAATAGAAAACAATGCAAGATGGCCAGATACATGGGTTAATTAATACTCTTTTCACTTAAGAACCATATGAATATTAGTATGAGATCGGGACTAAATAATTACCGAAAGTGCATGATTTTGTGTCTACAAAATATACCTGTTTGTTTTATAGAGGGAATAATTTCACTTTCTTTTTCTTATACTTGGAGATTTAGATTGTTAAAATTTACAAAAGGATTAGGGGTGATCAATCTCTAAATGTGATAAGGAGATGCTAGAGTATTGGGTGTATATAACCTGACACACAAATGATGAGAAGAGAGAATAAGAATGAGGAGTTGAAGCACCATGTGAAGAAAGAAAACCGTGTATCAAAATCATTGAACAATTATGATATCTTCTCCCTTAGATGTAAGAGGAGAGGAAGGATTTCCTATGAAGAACTTAGCTTCTTTGCTACCTTCCATGACCTCATAGACCAAACCGCTACATATGGATCTAGGCCCAATTTTGTAAATTAAGACACACATTACAAAAGAGAATGAATTTCCTCCATACTCTACCCATGTTCCTACACAACTAATTAGAATTGAAATATGTTGAAATATAGCTTGGAAAATGGAGACCCATGCATCCAATTGAAACTGAAACTGAAACCGAACTTAATTGTTGTGGAGAAGAAGCAATGAAATATTTAATGTTCCTTGAAATTGATATGGACTAAGTCATCTAAGTAAGAAATTGTGCCAAAAACCTATGCTTGTTGAGAAAATTATTGTAATTACACCTAGGAAAAAATGTAAGAATGGGTCAAGAATGACCGTATGATCCTAACCCTATTGTATGGTTTTGACACCGTGCTTTCATTTCTAAGTTTCTATTTTTGATGTATTTTCTAAGCAATTTTTCCTATTTTGTGCCTGTGTTTGAGTCCAAAAACCTATCCGTGTCTTCTATGGGTGTAGAATATACCCAAATGAATGCCCCCTCTTTTGAGGCATGTGTGATAATGAGTTTGATCATATGGATCAAAAGAATATATGTGTAGCCATGTCGGATAAGTATGATAATCTACATAGAAGACATATTAAGCACTAATGTGGTGGCCACCAAGAAGAAATTAGACCTACAAGGAGGATGTACATGGTGGAGACCATGATGCACAATCAAGAACAACAATAACAACAACAAAAAGAGTAAAAACAATGTAAATAAGGGAACTAGAAGTAATTAACAATAGTAATGCATATGTAAGTGAAATGATAACCGTGCAAAAAATGTCATGCAAAAGGATTAATTCCCATAAACATGGGACACCCACAATGTCATTGTGAATAGAGAAAAGTAATAGTAAATGGAAAGTAAACAAACTTGCAAACCTCCCTATAACCTTCCAATGCAAACCTCAAGTAGGTTATGAGAGCTTAGAATCTATGTAACCTTTTGGAATTTTGGGTGCTCTTGAAATGTCTCCAAATTGGGGATGTAGATTTTTATAAGAATATTTAGAGAGCTCGTAATATGTAGATATTACAGAAAATTTAATAGAGTAATTGTGTTATTCATCCAAGAGGATTTTCAAGAGAGTAATTTTGCATTTTATAGAACCAAAAGTGGTTGGAAGTTGGTTACAAGTGGGTGAATGCACATGCTATTTTTAGCACTTGAGGAAGTTCAAATGATTGCGGGAGTTCCATTTAGGGGAAGTAATGGGAATTTGTTAGTAGAAGTTGCATCTAGAAAGGTAGTTATACGTGCAATTCAATTTTCCCCACCTTTATAGGATTATAGAAGTGTAGTTGAAAAGGATGAGGATGTGGAGTCTAAGTGGAGTTCAAGTGGTTGTTGAAAACAAATCTGACTGGCTATTTACTAGGATGTGCACACTAATTAATTAATTAATGTTAAAATAGAACAAAGGGTACTAGGGATTAATTTAATTAATCAAAAGGGGTACGATACACATGATTTAACTAATTTAATCAATTAATCACACATGGGTTAATAATAGGATGTACTAGGAAGCGAACTGGGATAAGTGTGTAATTTAAGGTCTCTAAAGTCGTGAGACAATCAAGACCCTTGGAATTGTAAAAAAGAGATGTAATGTCACACAAGAAAGGAATGATTCCAAAAACATGGGACACCCATGATGTCATAAGACAAACAAGTCCCTTAGGCCAAAATTAGAGTAACAAACAAGTACCTACACACACAAATAGCATGTATAGGAAACTAGAGTATCATAATGTGATAAAATGACATAACACATGATATAAAAGAGTACATAAACCAAAAATTTTCAACACCGTAAAGGTACATGTGTTAGTATTTTTAGTTCAAAAGATAGAAAATACACAATGTATGTAATCAAGTGTAATGAGGAAGTGAAAAGGTACTATATAGAAATAATAGCACTTGGTTTTTTGGAGGGACGCTCTTAGAGAAAGTATGTAAGGAAAAATTATAGTTCCCATAAACATGTATCAATTTGTATGTCATACTTCATGCTTAATATAATTTTGAACACATTTGAATGTTTTTGGGATTTTGAAAACATATTTGAACGTTTTGGATTTTTGACTCGGTAAAAGGGGTTACACAACTTGAACGTAAGAGCAAATAATTACAAGCATTCCATTCCATTGGAAGAAATGTATATTTTGTAATGATAGGATGTTTCACTCCATTTGTGGCTCTACGTAACTAGCAAGATGCAAGGGCTCATCACCAAGATCCAAAAGGATGTGAAAACGAGGTGAATAACGATATGAAAGTGAAGATAATGGATACGATGACACAAGGTGTAACAATGATCCCTATGAGAAAAATGTAACTCATCTCTAGTCAAGATTATCTGACTGATTCCAAGATGATTCCAATTTATAGGATTTGAATCGACTTAGATCTATAGATGGCCTTTTGATTGGTAAGAATCTGGTGGAAGGAATTGTTGTCTCTCTTAACATGAACAACTAAATTACTTCTGGGAAATTTTTTGATTAAGAAATTTTATTTAGATTTCATAGAGGCTTTATTTGTTGATTTATTTTTGTGAAGGACCCCCTATATGTTGCCTCATTCCATTATTAAAAGGAAAGGGCTCAACACCAAAGACAAAATGTAGGCGAGTAAGGGCTTCCTTCTTTCCCAATCTCATATTGCGAGTAAGAAGTATGGGATTATTACCGAAGATTGTGAAGGATGAAAGGTGTAATGAATTTATAAGTTTTTGGCATTTTTTAGATTAATTTAATTTTTCCTTGTATGTTGATAGTGTGCTTGTTGGTAAGGAAAATTATGACCCCAAGTCTTAACCTCATGCGACTAGTAGGACATAAGGGTTCAATACCATAGATTAAAGAGGGCGATGAAAAAAGGATCGGGTAAAGAAGTTTAGTGTTTTATGTGAAAGAGAGAGGTTATTTGAAAGGGTGAGTTTTCCATCAGTAAACTTCAAGACAAAATAGTCGATAAAAATATCTAAAATGGTAGAAACCATAACAAAGATGAGACACACAATTCCCAAAAGGAACAAGGTTAACTTTGTTCCGTAATAGGTGAAGGAGAATATATGATAATGGTATGAGGAATATATATGCCAATAGATGGAATGAATAACATTAATTGTATGCACTTTTTCATTTCTAATTTGCAATAAATACGTAATACATAGTTTTGTTCTCTTTTTTATGCTTTTTAAGTTTTCTGAATTTTGGTAGATGATGATTTGAAATGGAATCAGAAAGAAAGCAGTCCATATTTACTAAAGTGGAATGTTCCTAAAATATGAGACTTGTGTAGATGAAATCCAAGTCAAGAGGGGGAATCAAAAGATTCGATAAGTCCAAAAACACGAGACTTGGGCGGACACGCTTGAAGTTAAAGGAGGAAATCCAAAGATTTGATAAGTCCTGCAATATGAATTGGATGGATAGGATCTAAGTCAAAGGAGTGAATCAAAATATTATATGGGTCCTGAAGTACTAGAATTGGGTGGACGGTTCCAAGTCAAGGGATGTGTGATTAGATAAGTCTTCGATGAGATCGAGAGACATATGCAATGTTAGAATAATATTGTCAATGCAAGGAATATGTTGAGATTCATATTCATCTGTGAGTGAAAGAGTGTGAGAAAAGAAGGATTGATATTTAGATGTACACCTGATGATCCTTATGGGCTAAAGAGAGGAGATATTCAATGTTTCTCTTTCTAGGTTATGAATTAGTTGATTTGATGAAAGATGTGCAATTAAAGATTGAAAAGGTTGTATAAGGATATTCCTAGGTATACGTACCTCATAGAGTGTACGCATGTAGATGTCTTGATAGGTAGGAAACATAGTTGATGAGATGCCTGTAAGATTGAACATGTAAGGTATAATGGAAATAAAAGGATGCATTGTTGCAAGTGTCCAAGCTTGTTGTGGTTGTATTTTGACAAAAAGAATAGAGATGTTAGGCGTATGATACGAGAATGGGAAGAATGGAATCAAGATCAATTTTACTTGATGATGGAACATCTTTTGCTATGTCAAGGGTTGAAAGAGAGTTTTGGAGAAAATTCAAGCTCTCATTTGATGTTAGAAGATTGTCTGAAAAATTTCAATGTATGTTTAGACTAAAGGAATAAAATCTGTAGAAGAAGACGTTTGGTTAGAAGGGAGAGATAATTGACCTTTTTCATGATCTAATTGAATGTTAATATGTACAAAAGTGGGGAAAACAGTTAACTCTTCATTTGAAGTGGAAATTGACATGTCATAGGTTGAGAGAGATTCCTCATCGAGCTTGAAGGAAATGGTTTCGTCATCAATTAAGTATTGTACATAATGATGAAGAGGTGTACAATTATCAATAGAATGGCCATGCATGTGATGATATTAAAAATATTTTGATGCATTTTACAACGTAAGATTGGGTTCCCCATTAGAAATGGGTCTCGTAGGTGGAAATTCGATCATGTGAGCCTTTACTAATTATTGAAAGGAACTATATAGACTCTCTCCTAGAGGTATAAATTGAAGTTTGACAACGTGAGGAGTGGTGTTGTCAATACAAGATATGATGGATTTATAATCAAATTTTTTGAGGATTCACCATGTTCATGAAATTTACCCTTTGTATCATGGCTAGATGGTAGGTCTTCAACCACTATGTCTCTGTTGTCAATAAGATCTTGGATGTAGTTGCAAAGTTTTTTACCTTTGTCCATTTGATGGCCATCTTTGCGATGAAAATCACAATATGTATTAGGTCTATACTAACTTGGCTTAGGTTCTCCTTTAGGGAAGGGTTTTTTTATAGGATAAGTGACTATATTGGCACTTTCCAGTTGTTTCAAGACACTTGAAATATTTTCCTCCAAAGACATATATTGTCTTTGATTATAATCACAAGGAGGAGGAAAAGTTTCTCTTTTTGGAATTGTGACAAATGGTTTGGAATTAATCTGTTTTAATTGGTTATTCTATAAGTTGTGCACATTGTGATTATCTATGACACCATCATTGAAAACGTTATGGTTGCGGTTGATGTACCTAGGTTTATTGTGAGAAATGTTAGGGTTATTTTTATTGTTGTGATGATTATGATTGTGCCCATTGTCTTTATAATTAGGCTTAATCAAGCCTTTAGAAATGAGGGATTTTTCAATTTGAGTTCCCTTTTCGATAACTTCCTCAAAACTGTTGAGGTAGTGCATCTACATGTGAAAGGACAACTCATCATTAAGGTTAGGGAAAAGATGATAACCATTTGTTTCTTAGGGATTGAACATGGGAATCGACTTGCGATTTTGTGCCATTGTTGTAATAATTGTGCAAATCTCTCATTCTGTCATTCCATGAATCCATCATGGTTATTTTAGAATCAAGATTGAAAGATAATTGTTTGAAAAAATTATCAGAGAGGTCCACGAAGGTAGAGATGGATCCCTGTGGAAGGTGTAAGAACCAATGCAAAGCTTTTCCACCTAGACTCTTAGGAAAGAGGCGCAAGAGAAATATATCGTTATAAGACACCTTTTGGCATGCCATGAAAAATTCCTTGACATGCTCTCTAGGATCATTTTTACCCTTGTATTTGTCAAATTTGGGTGTCTCAGAAGAGCGTGGGAAGGGTATGGATACAATTAATCAAAATTGAATTATTTATGTTGATTTTACATGTTTGAAATGACGGCTTTCATCATTTTCCACTCTTGAGTAAATGGTGATTTTTTTTGTGGGATATATGGTGATTTATCATTTTTATGATTGTTGTTCTCATTATTGGTCTCAAAATGAATTTTGAAGGTGTTGTCAGTTTATTTTATGTATTCAATACCTTTGGTATCATTGTTAGTGACTATAGAGGATAGGAGGGGAATTTGTTTTCCATTTCATTGATTTGATCGAGCAAGGATTGGTTGGGATTAGAGGAAGAAGCATTAGATTTTCCTTTATTATCATCATTTTTTTACTTGGTCCTTTGTCATCATGTTTGTTTGAATTGAATGGTGGACCCTTAGGGGATTTAGGTTGCAATTTTAAGGTTTTCAATTCATCCTCATCAAATTCTAAGGAAAATATTGCTCCCATTGCGAGGAGAAAAAGAAGGAATTGGTATTTATTTTGTCGTAAAGTGGGATCAATAGAAAGGTTTTTAAGTTGGTTTTTGTCCTCTTCATCTAAGCTGATATGGAAATGATTTATTTCCTCTCATTGAAAATTACTATAATCATGATGTCGGGTTCCCACCATTGGTGAAAGAGGGGAGGAACAAGAAGATGTGTGATATAAAATTCAACCCTTAGTAGAGTAAATTCTAAGATGGAAGAGGGAGGAAGATGAAAAAGCTTGACCCTTAGCAAAATGAGTGCTAAGAGGGAAGAAGCAAAAATGGTTAGTTGATTTCTCGACTCTTAATCAAAATGAGAGTTAAGGTAGAAAGGAATAAGAGGGGTTAGATGTTCTCTACTTGTTAAAAAAATGAATGTTTAAGGGAGAGGAGACATGACAAGGTGAACATGATCAAATCTTAATAAAAATGAAAGATAAGAAAGTGATGAAGTGAAAAGGTTAACTCCTAAAATGAATTTTGGATGACCAAATCTTGTTATTTTTTTTTCCTTTGGTGAAACGTTAGATGTAGTTGTCTATCTTGGGATGGATTTTATTTTGTATTTTTTTTAGCAATATTTTTTTTTATGATTTTTTCCATGAAAGTGGTCTGAAAATATTTAGAAAACGGAGCGCTTTCCGTTTGCCCACCATAACTATATCAAAAAATATCGAAATCAAATATATATATTTTTATATTTTAATGTGTATAGAATTTTTCCACGCTTGGGATGGTATAAGTTTTATCATATTTTGATAAGCGAAAACAAAAGTTATAGTCTTAAACGTAGACATGAACATTCATGGGAAAAAATGTCTTAAAGACCTATTGTTAGTAAAAAATTATAAAATGATATTTATCTTATTCTATTCACTTTAAAAACAATATTTCTACAAAGCTAAGAGTCTCCCCTACGCGATGGCACCATTTTTGTGAAATGTTTTCAGTTTTTTTTAGCATGGTTCAAGTCTTTGGAAAAGCAGATTTGAGGTTTTTGACCTTTTACACTTCATAATGACCTTCCATAGCTTTGGTTGGGGAAAAACAAAGATTTTCGAGGCTTAGGTTTGGCAGATAGATCCGTGATCATGGTTTATAAAGCGCGATCATGGTTTTTAACACAAACCGTGAGCGTGCTTTATAAACCGTGATCGCGGTTTATAAAGCACACTCGCTCATGGTTCATAAATCATATTTACACACATCCCAATGTCTGAATTACCATGTGATTTTTACTCTCTGACCTTACCGTACAAATTATTGTGAAATTCTATCTTTTTTTACATGTTTTCTTATCACGGAAGCAAAACATCATGGGAGACAAAAAATGAAGTCAAAAAAGGAAGTCATTAAGTAAAAAACACCAAACGAATTAGAGGCCAAAAAAATTCAAAATGTTGAGCGAATGCGGAAACTTCGTGAATCAAGAAGAGGTTCATCTTCAATCCCAACTATTGTAAGCAATGAAGAACCAGGTAATGTTTCTACTGTCAATGTTGAAGTTGAATTAAATACTCGTGATGAAGAAGTTTTTACTGTCAATGTTGAAGAAGAATTAAATACTCATGATGTAGCAAATGTTGAAATTGAAGGAGACAATGAAAATGTGAATAAGGAAATTCATGTTGAAACTGTAGACAAGCAAAATTTGACAAAAACACCTCCTAGGATTTTACGTAAGAAACCTAATTTTTTTATTGAAATTGATGAAAACATTTTGAAACCAATGTCGACAAACTTTACGAATGACAAAAATCAGAAGAAAAGCCACTGAAATTTGGGATAATCATTTTGAAATTTTAAATGATTCCCAAAGATGTCAGTTGTTGGTTAGTTTGATGAAATTGATTAAAATGAGACCTACATTAAACACCTTAGGATTGACAACATCTAATATATGTGGTCAAACCTCTACAATTGTTGAAAACCTTCATGATGCATATCACATTGTTGGTGTCAAGAGACGCACTAGGGATAGTAATATTGTGTGTCGTGTACTTGCTACTAGTGTTGTAAGTGAATCAATAAAAAAACAACGTTTGATTACGCAAACAAGTCGAATGTTGCAAGTTAATCGAAAAACTCTAATGAAAGCAATTGAAAGATGTAATATCCTTCATCACTCAATAATGCCGATTTTTGGGCATTTTTGCTAGAGCACACCGCGTAAGGACAAAAATAATTCGATGCTTTATAAGAGAAGTTGTTATTAAATTTTGGCATGATAACACTAGAGTTTCACCTAATACAAGAGATGTTATAAAATGGAGAGTTGGTTCTACTAATCGTGAACCACATCCAAAGCATTTCTTAGATATGACTCAAACTCAATTTTTTCATAAGTTTGAACAAGAGAATCTGGAAATTAAAATTAGTCAACATTTTTTTGAAATGTTGAAACCATTCTATGTGAAAATCAACCACGCTCGCACCACTTGTTGTTGTAGGCAACATGTTGAATTTGCGATGCATTATGCTAAATTTTTACGTATTCATTCTAATTTTCATTCTAAAACTATGTTATCGAATGTGGTGTTCAAGTTCCACCAATATCTTCCAGGGATTTCATTCCTACTATATTTTGTGAAAAAGAAGTTGGACAATTTTTTTATAGTCAGGATTGTTTAGATGGAAGTTGTAGTACATGCGGCGGATTACCTAAATTGGAAAGTTACATCCATGAGAAAATTGAAGGTACAATAGGACATAATTTAGTTGAGTTTGATAAATATAAATCAGTTGCATACCAGTTGAAAGATGGAAAAGAGTCTAAATGGTGTGAGCTAGTTACAGAACAAATGCCCATTTTCTAATTTTGAGAAAATTTAAGGATGAAATTGTTTATGAGTATGCGAGGCATACACATAGAGCTCGATGGTTGGATGAACAATTCAAGCTATGCAAAGACACATTTCCTATTGGTACTATTGTTTCAGTGGTCGATTTTGTAGAGAATTACACATTACAACCACAAATGGAGGTTCAATCACAATATTACAACTCAGTACAAGTTGCCATTTTTGTGCATATAGCATTTCTACATTCTCTGATAGTACAGAGAATGATCAAAATTTTTTAAGAGAGTACCACTTTTATATCAGTGATGATCGTACTCATTCTACTGAATTTGTGCAAGGGTGTTTCCGTTATTTTATGGAAACTTGTCGATAGGGACATCCACTTCAAACAACATTATATATGGTCGAGATAATTACACGTCTCGGTTTAAGAATGCATGAATGTTTTATTGGATGAGCGAATGCACGTCAAGATGGGTGTGCAACATATTTGGAGTTTCATTGAGGTTGGACATGGAAAAGGAGAGCATGACGGTGCAGGGGCATGTGTGAAAAGAGCTCTTGCAAGAGAAGAGTTGAAGTACAAAGATGGTGCTAAATTAAAAGATGCAAAGAGCATAGTGGAATGGTGTATTGACAACATGGCCTGAGGTTCTCAAGAAAATTCCACGGTTCATAGATATTTTTGGTTGATAGAGGAACAACAAATTGCTAACTACGAGGATTGTATGACACTCACTGGGTCCAGTGATATGCACTCATTTTGTAGCTCAGATGCTACTTTGTGGGCCATATGGACAAGAAAGTTGACATGTTTTTGTGCATCTTGTATCAAATTTGTCATTGCTTGAGTGTGATTCACAAGAATGGGTGGAAGGATGGATTTGTAGGCCTCTAACTCCGCTTCCTAGTTATCAACCTCCACAAGCATTATGACTTGTTTCTACAGATGAAGTTACAACATCCAAGGACTTTGAAAAATTTTGATTTTGGTGCGACAAGGTATTTATGGTTATTTATTTAATTTTTGTATTGAGTTATGTCCATTGAAATTTTAATATGTAATTTAAATTTGAGTTGTTCACCAAGTTATTTTTTTGTAGGACATGTGTTTGCAGTAATTGCGATAGAAGACAATGAAGAAGGAACAGACTATTTCTTATGTCGTTGCATCGAGGAAAGAAAGAAGTTGACTTCTCCTATTATAGATGGCGAAGATATTGAGTATCCTACAGGGTCAGTGGTAGTTACTGGAACTTGGCTTTGACGGTATCCATTAAAAAACTCCTCTGTTTGGGTGTTTGAAGACTTTGAGACACACGAAAAATACTCTTATATTCACATCTAGTTCTAGCGACAAATATTCAGCTGTATAGATATCGAGGAAGGCCTAATAACAAGATTCTTTGGAAGGTTCGAGAGTTAGATCATGAAGCAATCTTGTCTGCTATTCAGAGTAGATCCGATCCTGATGGTTCATTGGAATGAATTTACAATGCTCATGTCTAGTATATATAATTTCTTTTCAATATATATATATATATTTTTAGTTTAAAGATCTAGATTTAAGTTTGAATATATTTTATTTTAAATTTGTGTATTTTGTATATATAGATAGTATATGGTTTTGATTTGAAACTTAAATTTCTTTGACTAACACTTTTATGTTTAGGTTAGTGGTGCTAGAAAAGCTTCCACCTTCACGTGGTTGGCACTGTTAGTAGAGAATTTTAAATTCTCGAAGCTAAGAGAAGCTTTCATTGTTTGAAAAAGTTGTAAATTTTGAAAATGTTGTAAATTTTGAAAAAGTTGTAAATTTTGAAAAAGTTGTAAATTTTGAAAATGTTGTAAATTTTGAAAAATGTTGTAAATTTTGAAAAAGTTGTAAATTTTGAAAAAGTTGTAAATTTTGAAAAAGTTGTAAATTTTGAAAATGTTGTAAATTTTGAAAATGTTGTAAATTTTGAAAATGTAAATTTTGAAAATGTAAATTTTGAAAATGTTGTAAATTTGAAAAAGTTGTAAAAGTGTTTGTAATTTTGACAAATGTTGTAAATTTTGAAAATGCAAAAGGAGTTTGTAAATTTTGAAAATGAACCGAGTTTTCGAGTAAAAAATGGTGAGGAAAATTTTGGCTCAATCGTTGTATTACGAAAGAGCTCTCCCCAAACTATTATTAGGGCTCTTAAGGGACTACGTGGGTCCACAAGCCACCACGTGGCTTGCCACCACTCATCGAATTCACTTGATTTTTCTATGAGAGAACATTGTGACTACATGATGAGTCCCTTTTGATTAATGTCGATACCCCATGGTATGGGTCGAATTATTATTTGAGTTTGGTGGACCACTTACACACCATTCCAAATGCCACATATATATATTAATGTTTATACATTAGTATTAAACGCCACTGCTATTGCCAAACTTCCATGCACATGTTTGAAGTGAGTGAGCAGTGTTAGGGTGAAAGTAATGAGTGGAAATCCACATGAAGATCAAGGTGGGGCTTTATGCTCCAAAGTGGTCCTTTCACCGACCACTATGTTTTTGCGTGGAGGAAGGCTATTTAAAAAAACCTTAAACATTTCCATCCCACCATGTGTGGGATTTCCCCACTTTGTCCACGACCCACCAATTGGGATGTTAATATTTTGACACCAATTAAGCTCTCAATATGGGATTTTATCTTTAAATACATGCAAACAATAGGGCAGCGAGAGCACCCCTAAATGAGAAGGAAAAAAACCAGAGATTAATTTTGTAGAGGGTCCCTACGGCTAAGGTGTCGGATCAAAAAGGCATTGCTCTAGGTGCCACGAGTAGTAATTATATCACCGCATCGAAGTTGAGATATTTTTGGTCTCGGGGCTCTTAGGGAACCCATAGCTATTGGAAGCAACCCCTTTCACGCACACACCTCCTCTACATTCACTTGCCACCATTGCGTGTAGCACATGTTTTAGACATGGACCCACCGTTTGCAAAATATAGCGTTTGACATGACCTTACTTTGACAACTCCAACTATATTTCACGCGTTTGCAAACAATAGACAAGAGCATTTTGAGAAGGAAAAAAACAGAGGATTTTAGAGGTCCTACTTAAGGTTGGATCAGGAAGGCATCTCTAGGTGCCACGGGTAGTAGTAGTCACTGGGTCGAAGTTGAATGATATTTTTTTGGTCTCGGGGCTCTTAAGGGACTACGCGAATGCTTGAGCGTAGCCGATAGGAAGCAAGGCCGACCTTGTCGTGAAGCAAAAACACCACCTCCTCTAGCATTTCACCTAGCCACCCAGATGTGTCGGTGCATGTCGGTTTGGTTTGGTGCCCACCACCGTTTGTAAATATAGCGTTTGGCATTTGATGAACCTTATCACTTGGCTCAATTTTGCACTATTTCACGCATTTTGCAAACAATAGGACAGCGAGAGCACCAAAATGAGAAGGAAAAAAATCGAGAGAGGATTTTGTAGAGGGTCCCTACTGCTTGCAGAGGTTTTTAGATGAGCCATCTCTAGGTGCCACGAGTCAGAGTAGTCACCCGTCGAAGTTGAGCGATATTTTGGTCTCGGGGCTCTTAAGGGACTACGCCCGAATAGTAAGTAGCCGGAAAAGCAATGACCTTTTGCGCGCACCAAAACACCTCCTCTAGCATTCACCTAGCCACCCGAAATGTTTGCAAATGTCGGTTTGGTGCCACGACCCACCGTTTTTGAAAATATAGCGTTTGAAAACCTTATGTTGGCTCAAAATGCACTATTTCATGCATTTTACAAACAATAGGGTGTGAGCACCCCGAAATGAGAAAGAAAAAAAAACCAAGAGAGGATTTTGTAGAGGGTCCCTATGCCGAGGTGTTGGATCAGATGAGCCATCTCTAGGTGCCACGGAGTCCGAGTAGTCACCCATCGAAGTTGAACGATATTTTGGTCTCAGGGCTCTTAAGGGACTACGCCCAAACGAAGTAGCCGAAGCAACCTTGTCGCGCATGCGCTTTGAAAACACCACCTCCTCTAGCATTCACCTAGCCACCTAGATGTGTTGGCATAGTGTAGTTGGTTTGGTGCCACGACCCACCGTTTGCAAAATATAGCGTTTGACAACCTTATCACTTGGCTCAAACTACACTATTTCACATGTTTTGCAAACAATAGGGCGAGAGCACCGAAATGAGAAGGAAAAAAACCAGAGAGAGGATTTTGTAGAGGGTCCCTACACTAAGATGTTTTGGATTAGATGAGAGCTATCTCTAGGTGCCACGGAGTCGAGTAGTCCGTCGTCGTTGAATGATATTTTGGTCTCGGGGCTCTTAAGGGACTACGCCCAGCAAAGTAGCCCAGAAGCAACGACCTTGTCACGCACCAAAACACCACCTCCTCTAGCATTCACCTAGCCACCCAGGATGTGCCGGCATAGTCGGTTTGGTGCCATGACCCACCGTTTGCAAAATATAGCGTTTGACAACCTTACACTGGCTCAAACTGCACTATTTCACGCGTTTACAAACAATAGGGCAGCGAGAGCACCGAAATGAGAAGGAAAAAAATGAGAGAGGCATTTTGTAGAGGGTCCCTACATTGAGGTTTTGGATTAGATGAGCCATCTCTAGGTGCCACGGAGTCTGAGTAGTCACCGTCGAAGTTGAATGATATTTTGGTCTCAGGGCTCTTAAGGGACTACGCCCAAACAAGTAGCCCGGAAGCAACGACCTTGTCGCGCACCAAAACACCTCCTCCTCTAGCATTCACTAGCCACCCAGACATGTGCCGGCATAGTTGTTTGGTGCCACGACCCACCATTTGCAAAAATATAGCGTTTGACAACCAATCACTGGCTCCAGCACTTTTATTTCACACGCGTTTGCAAACAATAGGGCAGCGAGAGCACCCCGAAATGAGAAGGAAAAAAACTAAGAGAGGATTTTTAGAGGGTCCACTATGCACCGAGGTTTTAGATTAGATGAGCCATCTCTAGGTGCCATGGAGTCAGAGTAGTCACCGTCGAAGTTGAATGATATTTTGGTCTCGGGGCTCTTAAGGGACTACGCCCAAAATGAAGTAGCCGGAAAGCAACGACCTTGTCACACAAAAACACCCTCCTCTAGCATTCACCTAGCCACCCAGGATGTGTCGGCATAGTCGGTTTGGTGCCACGACCCACCCACCATTTGCAAAATATAGCGTTTGACAACCAATCACACTTGCTCCAGCTACACTATTTTTTGTTTTGCAAACAATAGGGCAATGAGAGCACCAAAATGAGAAGGAAAAAAAAAGCGAGAGAGGATTTTGTAGAGGGTCCCTACGCCCAGGTGTTGGATTAGATGAGAGCCATCTCTAGGTGCCACGGAGTCAGAGTAGTCACCGTCGAAGTTGAATGATATTTTGGTCTCGGGGGCTCTTAAGGGACTACGCCCGAGCAAAGTAGCCGGAAGCAACGACCTTTTGCGCACCAAAAAACACCACCTCCTCTAGCATTCACCTGGCCACCCGATGTGCCAATGCGCATAGTCGGTTTTGGTGCCACGACCCACCATTTGCAAAATATAGCGTTTGACAACCAATCACTGGCTCCAATGCTACTATTTCACGCGTTTGCAAACAATAGGGCAGCGAGAGCACCGAAATGAGAAGGAAAAAACTGAGAGAGGATTTTGTAGAGGGTCCCTACGCCAAGGTGTTTGGATCAGATGAGCCATCTCTAGGTGCCACGGAGTCTGAGTAGTCACCCATCGAAGTTGAATGATATTTTGGTCTCAGGGCTCTTAAGGGACTACGCCCAAACGAAGTAGCCGGAAGCAACGACCCTTTCGCGCACCGAAACACCATCCTCCTCTAGCATTCACCTAGCCACCCAGATGTGTCTGGCATAGTCAGGTTTGGTGCCATGATGTCCTGAGGCATGACTTCTCACTCCTCACCTCCGTTCATTTCCTAGGACTCAAAACATTCAATTTGTCACTTGTTTACCTTCCATCTCTCTTGTTCTCTTTGGACTTGCCTCTTGTCCTCTTAGACCTACTTCATCACTATCCTTGCTTTTCTCTCTTGAGCTATGTTGTTGTGGTGATCTCTCTCCATCCTCTGCTGCCCCAGCTATGTGCTTACATGCTCATTATTTTTGCATTGTAATAGGATTCTTCATCACATATCACTAGACACAAAATTAGGAGTATAAGTACAAATCATCAAACAATTAAGGGAACACATGTGTGAGGACCTTTTATTCATAAGTGCCATCATTGATTGCATGAGATTAATCATCTCTACCTCAAATTGAAGCAATGTCTCCCATTTGAAACTTCAACCCCCCAGTCCAACAAGCAAGATCAAGCATTCATACTGCAAAGAAGGACATGTGACCATTGGGTGAGCATGATCCTTGAAAAAGGGAACATGATCTATTTCTTGAGATTATCTCTTTGTTTAGATTGTTCTTGGTCATATTTTTGAAAATCAATAGGAATAGAGTTGAGATCAAGAAAGAGAAATTCCATTGGGAAAATAATCTCCCATTTGCGAGTGAGATGAATAATTTTGATTCTCATTCCTTGGTGAGCTCAGGTGTGTTTTCATCTGACTCAGAGAACTTGTATGACATTTTGTCCCATACCATCACCTAGAGGTTTGAAGCTCTAAAAGAAGCCATTTCTGTTTTGAATCCCATTGTATCAAAAATTTTTGGAAGATCTTGGCACAAGAATGCATGAGCTTGGTACTCCTCTCAGGGAGAATAATTCCACATGAAGAATCTTCAGGATTCAAATTTTAAGAATTGGTTCAGGAAAATATTTGTGACCCTTTCCTTCAATAGTCAATAAGTTTTAGTTCAGCCCTTGTAGAGATCATAGGTTATATCTCTAGAATCCTATGAAGAGTTAAATGAAAAATATTTTAGTCAATGTGGAAATATCAATGCCATTCCTGAGAATTGACTCAACACATTGGAGCATGTGAACATCTTGGAAGATGAGAAAGTTTCATTTGTAGTTTCCAGATTCAACAAGATGGTCTATGGAAAAGCCTCATCATTCAAGATCTTCCATGGAGGAAGACATGAGTTGATTCTTCATTAGAGGAGGATTCTTCATGCGATGGGTGGAACCTAAGAATACTAATAAGGGCTTACTGTCAAATTTTTACCCTTTTCAACTTGGGACATCAAAATGCACCACCACATGAAATCTCTCCCTTTCGTCACTTAAGGCTTGTAACATTCTCACTAGGTATTCAATTCCTCAGCACCCCAACTTGATTATGTTTCCCCCTCTCATGAATACTTAACCCCTTCTCACATTATCACCCCTTTAAGTCCCTTTGTCACTTAAGGCTTGTAACCCTACCCTGTCATGCCATGTAACCCGGGTTAATCCAGAATGGTCAAGGATGAGTTAGAAGGTGAGTTAGCTAGGTTAATGTTAAGAGGTGAGTATAAACATACACTTAGCCATTTTTTAATCCCTTTTTAAAATATTTCCTTTTCCTTCATTGTTGCTAGTATATTTAGTTATGCTACTAAATTTTCAAGAAACCCTATTGCAAAAATCACATTTTTGCTCATATCTCCTTCATTTTTGCTCCATTTCCCTTGCAATTTTGCCCGTAACTTCTACTCATGAACTCCTTGAAGATGATCTAAAAATATTTTCCATTGGTACCCTAATTTTTTATAGCATCCCATTTAAAATTTCAGAGAAAAAACTTGCCTTTTTAGATCCTTGCAATTCTAGAGATCGAAAACACTTGAAATTTGAAGCAGGAAACCATATGAAAATACCTAATCTAATGAAAAAAATTCATCTCAATCCAAATACAAGAAGACATGATTAAATATTTAAATCAAACATGTACATATCAGAGAACTAATTTAAATGGTTATGAAAACATACATAGAAGGATATCATACATGCAATGAAATCAAATCAAACATATATAGTTCAGATTTATCGTTATGAAAACCAACACACATGGATATATAAGAATCAAACAAAGTGTGCTCCAGATGCACGTCTCTGAAAATATATATGTATAAGTTCATAATGTATGTGTACATCTCGAACTAAGTGTGTCATAATGTACATATGGGACCACATGCGGTCATAAAAGGCTATATATATACAATGGACTATATGAAGAAACATGTTCACTAGGACCAGATGGCCCATATATATATCTATGTACATCTAGGTGGACTATGAATCTACTCATGAAACATCTTCCCTCTCTTCGCCCTGCTAGAAGTAGCACGTCCACGACCTGGGGATGTAGTGGAGGGAGATGCCACTACGGATTTCATCCGTGTGGTCCTAGGTGTCTCTAAGCATGCTGCTGACCTAACTTTGCACATTCATAAACAACAAGTTTTAACACCCCAAAATTTTAAAATACATTCAAATTTAGAAACTTGTACAATTTAGTTAAAATGCATGTGAAATCTTACATGCATGATGTCATGATCCCTATCAATTTGTTGTTGACACATCGCGGGGACAACAATAGACTCACGAGGGTAAGCTACATACAAATAATTAATTTTCAAATTAAATATTTCACATATACATACAAAATTTGATATTGTAGATTTAAGTAATAAGAAATAATGAACCTCCAAAATTTAACAAATTTGAAAAATTGTACCTCAGTTAGTGGATCTGCAGAGATCTTGTATGGCGTATATCTACAAACCTCCACATCTGCATATATGGAGGAGTCTCTCTAGTAGTCATAAGCTATACAAAAAACATGTACAAATCAATATTAAAATCTACATGATTGTGCACCACATAACAGAGGTCCAAAGCATGTAATCCACGTGAACTTCCAGTAATTAGAAACAAAGTGTAAAGAGATTTACTAACTGCGTAAAAAATCATGTGAGGCGTGCACCGATAGCCTCGGTTCCCAGAGCGAGATGATGACCCGCCAGGCTCCTGATGTATAAAAGAGAAAAATATTAATATGTACAACATACACGTGAAACATTATAATAATAATCTAGTGCAATCAAATGAAATTAAAAATGTAAGTTTGTCTGACTTGAAACTTACGTTTGAAACACGCCCAGCTGTAGTAGCTAGCATGTCGATGCTAGGATGTTTCCTTCACCGGCTCTTGCTATTTAAAATAAAATAAAAAATTAGTTTTTACATGTATGTACATGACGTACAATCAAATATATATATATATATATATATATATATATTAATATCTCAAACATGTGAATTAAACTATATATATATATATATATATATATATTTAATTTATTTGAAATTTACCTGTGAAAGACCAATATCAGTGGCACCAGTTCCAAAAACATTCCCCAACATCTCATCTATAGAAAAGAAATCCTGTGAACCAACAAATGATGTCTCACCCACAGTGCATACGGCACCACATGATCCACAGTGGTGTGGTGCGCTAGAACTGGCGCCTCCACCAACATCACCAGATGCAATCTGGTCACTATGTTGGGTCAGAGTGTCAGTGAGCTCCCTCAATGCATGCAATGTATCAATCTCCACAACCTCCTTCACTGTAGGAGGGATAACTGAAGGCAATGGGGGTTTTGGGGCATGGGGGATCCTAGGTTGACCTATGCGTGCACCAGGTCTACTCTATGTAGAGCCACCTCCTCGACCAAAAAAGTCAGAAAAGTCAAAATAATTCGGGACCTCATTGAGCACGAACTCACAATATAATTTCTTCAAAAAATAAAGAGGAACCTCATTGTTGTTGCATGGTGGATAATCAAAAACCATCCACCATCGGTCCCAAAAATTGTTTTTGATTCGGTCATCATGGCACTAATGGATTGGGAACCGTTTGCAAGTAACTAGCGGGGGGGCATTGGTTCTAGGGTCGGTAAATAATGCACAAATGAGGTCTTTTCCAATTTTTTTCTTTTACGGCCACATGGGATAGTTTATCCACATACCACCACCTACAGTCACCTCTAAAGGTGTTCCATCTATGTATTTGGTTGGTTGCGGACTCGACTTCACCAATCAATGTTTATAATGTATTGGCTAAAGTCATGCGGGATGGATTTGTAGCATGATTTTGTCTTATAGTTTGAATTAGGTTCTCAATGACAATTTTATTTTCTCGGATTCTTCCAATGATATTATCTTGTGTTCTTTTGTTTCGGCTCGGTGGGGACGGAGGAGCCACAGGAGGCGGATCTATGTTTGGAGGAGGGTTTTGAGGAATGTTCGGAGGGTTTTGAGGAATGTTCGGTGGGTTTTGAGGAATGTTTTGATGGTTTGCATGATTTCGAGCTTGTTGACCAACTGATAAAACAAGAAAATTGTATACATAAACAAACATTTCAAAAAACCCATGAAAATGCAAAAAAAAACCTAAAATGCAAAAAAAATGATTAAAATCGGGGGCTTACCTTGGTGGCATGGTTGAATCTATAGATTATCCAGTTTAGATGATTCTTAAAAATTTTGAGGTGGTATTCATCAATTATCCTTAAATTCCAACTTAATTTATTAATCTAAATCTTAGTACAAATCCTTTTGAAAAATGTGCAAGTTGAATTCAAATCATACACTCAAACTGAATTCTTGAAACCAAATTTGATAAGTGTATTCAGATTCTATTGTGGGTTATGGATACTGAAATGTTCCTTCAATCCAATTACCAATTAAGTGTTTTCTTCACCAAATAAAATAGTTAATCCAATTAACTATTTTTATCTGATCAAAATCTTCAAAAACTGAAATGAAATTCACACAACATAAGATTGATAATGGAGTTCACCCAAAGGCTACGTCTCCGGATTCACAGAAAGTGAATCGATCTATTAAATGACCAATGAAGTAAAATAACCCTTAAATAATTTATAAATAGATAAAAACCTGTAAATGAGCTTATCAAAGACATTGGAAACTCTACAATTTACCAGAAATTGTTCCCAAAATGATCCATGGCTCCTACAATGCTTCCAAAGTGTGATCCCCTTGCAAATATGAATGAAAAAACCTACAACTAGAGATTTATAAATAATACAAGAAAACCAATTATATATATGGAAAAATTATAAAATATAAACTTCCCTTTTTACTCCATGGCCAGGTTCAGACCATAAGTGCTTGGAAAATTCAAACCTTTGCTGGTTCCTGGTGCCTCGCTCTATGCAATCATGCGATGGAAAATAACCTACACGAGAAAATATACAACACTTCATGTAATAAAAGTTACGGAAAATATCTCTTCTCTTGCACCTTGTTTCCTCATGCCCTACACCATGGTGTCTACCTGAGCCCTAGCAACCAAAAATGCAAACCCTAAATCTAACTTGGAAAGAACTCATCGGATAGGCGAGGGAGATGGAGGTGACATAGCTATGGGGCTCATCTCAGAGATTCCACCCTGGTCATGGATCGACCTTGCCTTCACTGTAGGGAGCTCCATACCTCTACCTCGGAATGACAGCACAAACCCTAGCCGAGATCTACCACAAGATCCATCCGGGGGTGTTCCTGCGGCAACGCTTGGTAATGGACATTTAAAATTTGTGTTGGAAGGTTAAGTTCGTGACAGATTGGAACTGGACAGAGATGCTAGTCGTGGCCATATTGGGTCATCCTTCAAAAATATTTTAAATGGCAAGGAATCTTCCATGAAACCTGCAGACATTACCCCATCTATTACATTCGGGGAAGAGGTCATTTCCTTTGAGATTTACTACAAAGAGCATGCTTTGATTTGTAGATTCGGGGACTATGGCCTAGCCTTCCTATTCTTCACACATGGATCTCTAAGCACTGGACTCCAATTTTAACTAGTAAAATAGAATTTTATCCGTGTGCTAAAGGTATTTTCATTATAACTTTCTCTTTAATAGCTGATAACAACATCATTGCTTCCAAACTTTGGACCTATCAATCTAAATATTTGATCATTAAACCCTGGTTTCCATCCTTCAACCCACTCACTGAATCTTTCTCATGGAAACCTGTTTGGATCAAGCTTTCCGATTTACCTCTCCAGTTCCGGAGTCATGACTGTCTGACATCCATTGGCAATGCCTTAGGAACTAAAATCTATATAGATTCTCAAACCACTAATTACAACCATACTACTTGTAAATTGAGAAACAGGGACGGAAGCCTGATCAATTTATTAATCTCAATCAATCAATCATTACAGATAATGGGATGTAATATTTATAGATATTGCACAGCCAAATACAAACAAAATATTAAGTTGTACAGGTGAACTAAGTTCCTAAATATGCAGGCTTCCAATAACATCCGGGAAGCAACAATTAGATACAAACAAATATACTGTTCAAAACAATATAACAATGTATTTATAAAAGACAAATATGGTTTATGAACCATATAACAAAATAACCATTATTACTTAATTAATAAAATTAATTAAATAATTAAACATGCATAATTAATATTAGGATAATAATATTTTATCCTAACATTCCCCCCCTTAATTGTGCATTGTCTGAAGAGATGAGGAGAGAAACGCTCTGAACAACTCAAACTTGTCACATGCAAGTGACTTTGTGAAAATATCTGCTCGTTGTTCAGCAGTTGGACAAAATTGAAGCTGGATGTTGTGCTTCAACACATGTTCACGTATGAAATGTACCTGAACCTCAATGTGTTTTGTTCTCTCGTGAAAAAATGGATTGCGAACAAGTTTGAGAACACCTTCATTGTCTACATACATGGTAGTCGGTTTGTCTGTGGTATTCCAAGTCCTTCCAGTATGCGACGTAGCCAAATCGCTTCACAGACATAGCTTCTCCTGCAGAACGATACTCGGCTTCTGTGGAAGAGCGAGAAACAAAGTGTTGTTTCTTACTTCCCCATGATATTGGTCTAGATCCCATAAAGAATACAAATCCAGAAGTGGATTTTCTATCATCAATGTTACCTGCATGATCTGAATCCGAATATCTAGTCAAGAAGAAGTTTTCATTCTTCTTGTATTCTAGACCAAGATCCACTGATCCTTTGAGATATCTCAAAATGCACTTTGCTGCTTTCCAATGACAAACTTTGGGTTCCTACATGAACCTGGATAGATAGCTCACTGCAAAGCTGATATCTGGTCTAGTGTAGGTCAGGTAAATGAGACTCCCAATCAGCTACCGATAGAGAGTGGCACTTACCTCAGGAGATGGATCTGAACGAGATAACTGTAATCTGTTCTCCATAGGTGTAGCAATTGGTGTGAAATCCATCATCCTAAACTTCTCGAGCATTGTCTTGGTATATTTCATCTGAGAAACAAAGATGTGATTCTCTTTCTGCCATACTTCTAGTCCAAGACAATAGTGCATAAGCCCGAGATCTGTCATGTCGAATGATCGCTTAAGATCTTTCTTCGTTTCATCAATCATCTTCACTGAACTGCCAGTGATGACTAGATCATCGACATAAACTACAACAATCACCATCTCCCCCTTTCTTTTGAGGTAGAGATTGGGATCATATGGATTTCTGAAAAATCCATGTTGTACGAGATGCTCATCAATCTTGATGTACCATGCCCAGGTGCTGTTTGAGGCCATACGGTGATTTCCCGAGTCTGCATACCTTTTCTTCTTGACCAGTACACATATCCCTCAGGTTGTGTCATGTAGACTTCTTTTTGTAAATCTCCATTCAGGAAGGCACTTTTTACGTCCATTTGGTGAACTTTCCATCCAAATTGAGCAGCTAGAGCAAAGATCATCCTAATCGTTTTGATCTTAGCCGTGGGAGAAAATGTCTCCTCATAGTCAATGCCTTCTTTTATGTGTACCCCTTTGCTACAAGTCTTGCTTTGCACTTGTCCACTGTCCCATATGCTTTGTACTTAGTTTTGAATATCCATCTGCATCCAATGGGTTTCTTCCCTAGTGGAAGATCAACAAGCTGCTAAGTGTTATTCTTCATCACTGATTGATATTCAGAATCCATGGCATCTTTCCAATATTTTGACTGTAGGGCTTCCTAGACTATAGAGGGCTCATCTGATTCAATAACTCTACTCATCAAAGAAAAGTTAACTTCTTCTCTTGCTTTACTGCGAGTCCGTGGTCCAGGGGTGGATGTATCCGATGGAGCATCCAATATTGCATCTCGTAATGTACTTGTACACCATTTAGGCATACGTTGACTGTTCCCATGGGTTGTGGTTCTATCTGATCAACACCATCATCCCCATCATCACTTTCATCTTCTGAGGGAACATTAGCTTCAATTTTTACAATAGGTGAAAAATCTACATCTTGCGATGAGTCCGGAGGAGGAGTCTCTGCTTCCTTCTTCTCAAAAAACTCAACATCTCTGCTTGTGTATACTTTTCTGGTCTTAGGATCCATCAATCTATACCCAAGAGTCTCTTCACTGTATCCAATGAAGATAATATTTTGTGACTTCATGTCCAATTTCTTTCTGTTTTGTTTGGGTATGTGCATGCTTGCTTTGCACCCGAATACTCTGAGGTGTGCAATGGATGGTTTCCTTTTTGACCATGCTTCTTGTGGTGTAATTCCATCAAGAGCAGTTGTGGGCACTCTGTTCAACAAATACACTATTTTTTTTGCTGCTTCTTCCCAAAATGTCTTTGCAAGTCCGGAATCATCGATCATGCATCACACCATTTCCATGATAGTACGATTTCTTCTCTCAACAACACCATTTTGCTGCGGTGTGTGTGGAGGAGGAATTTGTCGACGAATCCCATGAGTTTGTAAGTAGTCTCTGAACTCATCACTGGTGAATTCCCCCCCTCGATCTAAGCGAGAGAGTTCTGATGTGATGACCAATTTCTTTCTCAACTGCTACTTTGAACTTTTTGAATGTTTCAAAGGCTTCACTTTTCTTGCGAAGACAAAAAATCCACATTTTCCATGAATAGTCATCAACACAAAGCATGAAGTACTGGAACCCAGAATGACTTGGTTGCATCGGACCGCAAAGATCGGTATGAACCAAGTCAAGTTTACCATGAGCTCGAAAAGTACTCTTTTGGAATGAAACTCTGTGTTGTTTTCCTACTAAGCAGTGAGGACACTTGTCTGTATCCTTCTGAAGAGATGGTAGCCCATGTACCATATTACACTAGTGAAGTGTTTTGAGATATTTGAAACTTACATGACCAAATCTCCGATGCCACAACTGGGATGAGGTGGAGTTTTTAGCCACAAGTGCTTGATCATTTTTGTGAATGAAATCAAGTTGAAACATACGTCCCACATTTGAGGCTTTTGCAATTATTTTTGAGCCTCTGGATTTATCTCGAATCAAACATATTTTCTTGCCGGATTGACTATCAAAGTTAATTTTCAGGATGTGATCTAGGAGTTGACTGACCGAAAGAATATTCTTTGTCAACCCGGGGACATATAGAACATCGATAGTCTGCATTTGCGTGAACCAAGGGGTAGTGAAATGTTTCCAATCCCCGAATCGTATATGAAGAATCATCTCCCAACAAAACATGATTTTTTGATGGCGTGTCCCTCATTGAAATAAACCAATCTCTGTGGCCGGTCATGTGTTGAGTGGCTCCTGAATCAACATACCCAGACATCACTAGATGACGTGGATGGTTCACTTGATCGAGTAGTGAACAAGAAGTCTTCATTGTCATTGTTCTTGTTACTCAAAGAATATTACCTTCTTTGGTGGGGTCTTCTCTTCCAATTCCCCTTTTTCTTCCCGTGATAGTTGTTTGAATGTCCCTTGTAAGATTGTTGTTGTTGTGGTCCAGAGTTGCTTGATGAACCTTTCTTATAAGTGTTATACCAACAATCTTTTAAGTCATGTCCTCTTTTGCAAATTGGACATTGCTTCTTCTGTTGATTGTCCCCATGATACTGATTCTGATGTTGGGACTTCTGATAGGATTTAGGTTTTCCTTTACCTTTTCCTTTCCATTTTTGATGTGAAGACAGTGCCTTCTCCTCTTCATCATCCTTATTGTGCATTGCTTCCTCTTGTTGCAGTAGGTTTACTAGCTTGTCAAAACTAATTGTCATATCTAACAAGTTTAGAGTTGTGACAAAAATGTGGTAAGAAGAAGGGAGAGCTCTCAGAACAATGGGAATGAGAGATTCATCTTTGACCTCTTCTCCTAGGGCTAGAAGTGAAGCCCTCAACTCTGCAACCCTTCTTAGGAAAGCTTCAATTTTCTCATTTTGCTTGAACTTCAATGTATGTAACTGACTCTGCAAATTTAGTATGACATTCTTGTTTTTGGCCTCATATATTGTGCTCAGCTTATCCCACACTTCTTTTGCTGTTGTGGCATCTCTAATGTGGGCTTGCACATCATCAGACACTCCAAACAAGATGATGAGTTTTGCTTTCTGATCTGCTCTATCAAACTGTCATTGTTGTGTTGCATCAGTTGGTGATCTGGTTAGAGTACCAGTCACAACAGGCCAGATTTCTTCAAACTCAAGTTGTGTCTTTATTTTTGTCTTCCATGCAGCATAGTTGCTTCCTCTGAGCAATTGTGAATTTGGAAGAAAAAATTTGGGGGCATTGGTGCCCATTTTGCAGAGATCACTGATAGGGTTTGGCTCTTATCACTCCAGGTATTAGGTCTCCCAATCTATATACCATCAATCCGATATACCGAACCTTTCTATATACGTGCCCTTCCGATATACCCATCGGTACGTGGAAGAAGCTTTCCCTTTCTATATACCCGGCGGTACGTGAAAGAGGCGTTAACGTACGTGAAAGAATTCAATACGTGGTACCAAGACAATACTGATGGGGTCTGTGTGATTATTGACACCGGCTCAAAGAAATATCCTCATACGCGCGCGTAACTTCGCTATATACTCGGATAGTTTCTTAGTCCAGATTTATGTCTTGCAATCGTTCACAGACGGATGGGATGGTTCATAGTGTGTGCACTGTGACCTTATTACTCCCCGTCGATTTATAGGGACGATGCCCAGACGACGTTGTTGCAGCTATATTAGGCATTAAGTGCAGTAGTAGTCATGATGGCTTTACTCGTAAGTGCTTCCCAGAGGCACCGTATATACCGAACGCTGCGAATGAGATCTAGGATCTCATGAGTGTTACAGAACCAAATTTTTTTATTGTTTTTTATTACAATTCTGCCAGTTTCTGAGTAGTTACAAAGTTTTGCAGTTGACTATGGCAACCTGCAAATTAGTACAATATATAGCAGTATACAATTTACATTCAAAAATTGGACAATTTGAATGGCAGGCAAAAAATTTCTGTTTCGCGGGCCTAGTGGCCTCCTGAGCCCAATACGACCCAAAATGCTAAAAATTGCAAAAAAGAAGCTGAAGATGCAATTTTTAGATGGGTCTCCCTTTGCAAAAAATGTCCGAAATGAAAAAACAGACCAAATGGGAGAAAAAAATTTTTTTACCCTAACTTAGGGATTCCTCCGCTAAATTTAGTTAGTTATAACTAAATTCAAATTTTGCCACTAAATTTGGTAAAACCGCCAAAAATACGCCAAATTTCAAAAAATGAATTTTTGAGTGTTGGGGTAGGATTCGACCCCCAGACCTCTCACTCCCAAGGTGCATTCACTAACCAACTTGGCCTCTTAGGGCGCTTGTGCTATGAAATGAAGTAACTTGTATTTAATTAAAGGTAAAATCGACTTACCTTGTTTGCATGGCGACTTGGTTGAGTAGATGCCACGTGGCGCTTGCGTGGAGCGAACTTGTCGACGGTTTTAGGGTTTCACTTTGCTCAAAAAATAGATCACAAAGCCTTTTAATCTCCTTTTGCTTCGTTTTTGTTTTCACCGTTTGTTTTTTTGCTTTGGCCGTTGTTTTCTTTGTTTTCTTTTGTGTGCAGGCCGCTTCTTCCACCCTTTTCTTTGTGTGCGAGTTGAGCCACTTTGATTCTATTGAGGCTTTGGCATGGAGGCTCAACTTTGTGCATGTTCATCAACACAATGATTGTTGGCCTGCTGTTTTTTTTTGTTTTCTTTGATCTTGTTCACTTTTTTTTTTGTGTAGGTGCTCCTTCAGCTGCATGGCATCTATGGCAGTCGAGTCACCGGTTTGTTGCATGGATTATAGTGCAGGTCATGCAAGGTGTTTAAAGACTTTAGTGCAGGTCTGACCTGAAGATGCCCACGCCGCTATGTTGATCATGGAGATTTATCCCACCAAATAATAAATTTGCCTCCAGCATTAAAACTTGCTCATATGTTAAATCTTCATCTTGAACTAGCTAAAGGAAATAATGGAGGTGCTCGAAGAGGTGTAGTGAGGAAATCAATCCCTGTGTGTGCCGCTGCAGCAAATTTTGCAAATGCATACACATACAGGTCCACATACACACAGACCTCCAAATCTAGTGGTCTGCTAAAATGTAGCAGAGACTAAATAGCCTCTCTTAAATTAGAGACAAAACCCCTAATGGGGAAAAAAATAAAATTAATTCTTTATACCTGCAACAAATTTTGCCTGGTGCTGAGTGCACCAGTGCAAAAAAAATTTGCGTTCCAAACACCTGGAACTGAACAGGAGGTTGTGGGTTTGCAGGGGGTTCTGGGAAGCTGCAGGAGGCAAGCACTGGCTCTCCTTCTGTTGCAGATTTCTTCTCCACAAATTCTCCTTCTTCTGCAACCTTCTCCAACCTTGCCAGGAGCTTCAATTCGCTCTGGTACCAAATGTAAATTGAGAAACAGGGACGGAAGCCTGTATAATTTATTAATCTCAATCAATCAACCATTACAGAGAATGGGCTGCAATATTTATAGATATTGCACAGCCAAAAATACAAACAAAATATTAAGTTGCACAGTGAACTAAGTTCCTAAATATGCAGCTTCCAATAACATCCGGAAGCAACAATTAGATACAAACAAATATCTTGTTCAAAACAATATAACAAAAGATTTATAAAAGACAAATATGGTTTATGAACCATATAACAAAATAACCATTATTACTTAATTAATAAAATTAATTAAATAATTAAACTATGCATAATTAATATTAATAATATTTTATCCTAACACTACTTATGGATAATATAAAAATCTTCCCGCAACCATAGATCTTTATTTGTAACAACCTCTTGATTATGAAGGTATTCTTTGCTAACACTGCCTCGAATCACTGTGGAACTTGACACTGATAAAAATCTTCCTGCAACCATAGATCTTAGAGTGCAAAATAGAATTTGGTCAACCTCTTGATTATGAAGGTATTCCTTTTCGTTGTAGAAGATGTTTTACTTAGGGCACACCTCTACTGAGTGTGGGATGGAAAAACGTCAACATGAGAAGCATAACTAGTGGAAAGATGCACTTCAAACACCTAATTTTTGATGCAAAAAAGGGTCTAGATTCAAATGCAGATACAAATATTGAATCCATTTCAGCCCCGGAAACCGAATCTCAAATTGTGAGCAGCATGAAAAATGCACAAGCTGTTGAGGGCAACATGGAAAATGATAAATATCTCTCTCAGGATAACAACGTGGCTGTCCCAAATGGGACAAATGTGACTAAGGAAAATACTCCTTTGTCTTCTTCTCCAACCGTGAAGGCTCCATCAGGATGGGTTACGGTCAATAAAAAGAAAAAATTTACCACTCTGAAGGGTAAAACTTCACCTTGATGATTCTTATCTCTACTATTGGTTGGCTGGGTTACATTGGTCTCATTTTTCTTGGCCGGATAGTAGGATGCTTCCAATGGTGTTGATATGCCATTGTTGTTTGAATGTTGTACATCGTTATTTTTTCTTGTTGCTTTCTTGTTTGGTTTACTTTGCAGACGGATTTCTCTGATCGGGCTTTATTGTTTTATCTGGATTTTGATCCATCTCTTGTGCTTTAACTTTCAATTCTGGCTTCTAAGCCTTGGTGTACAAGGGTATAGTCCCTTTCAAAAAACTATTTACCAATAATAATAATAAAAAGTTGCATTTAAAATCTCTTGGAATTTGGAACAAATTTATTTTATACCAAGTTGAAATTCAGACTAGAAGTGCCTAAAAATGATTGATCTCTGCAAACTAGTCCTTCGTTGTCCATACACAGACCTACCAAAAAGTCCCTTTAAATAAAAGTGATCTCATGTTATATCACTTTCTAAAAAGTGGCAGGTTGGTAAGGCTGATAAAAGTTTTGGCACAGGTCAAGGGTTTGAATCCCCTTCCATAGGTTTAGGCATCCAATTTAGCCATTGACCCCACATATGGTGGGAAAGGGATATGATAAGCCTTTAAATGGCTTTTGGCCAACAAAATCCTCCTTATCCCATGGGATTTAGGCTTATTCACATGGAATGGATTAAATAGAATAATATTATTATTTTTTAAATCTAAAACCACCACAAACTTGCCAAGTGTCATGCCCAAAATATGCCATTTTTCCACGTCAGATTGTGTCACATCATTATTTGACCACAACTTTGAGTATGCATATCTTTCGCATACGGACTCGGATTTGGTCAGTTCAAAATATGCCAAAAATATCGTGACAATATCTACACCATAGAACTTGTTTATAGAGATTCCAAGATCATTAATTTTCTAGTTTGACTAGATTTGACCTCATGTTGACCATACTTTGACCAACTTTGACCAATGATATATTTTGCATATGAGATTTGTTTTTGACGTTATTTATAACGACATGAATCTCTCAAGATGATATTCAACATGGTATAGGTTTTGAGAAGTTTAGGGAAGATATTCATAGTGAAAAATCCTCTAGATCACTCCTCCCCAATAAGACTATTTTGACCTCAAAATGGAAATTTTACCCAACTGAACTATACACACATTCTCTACATATCACAAACATAGAACCCAATTTATAGCATGGAAAATTTTCCAATTTTTTTTAATAATTAAAAACCAATAAAAGGAATTTCAGCCATGGCTTATACTTGAATCGATATGACATTAATTTGAAAATTTAATACTCTCTATAAAATCTGAACCTACTCTCACCACTATCAACAATGCAAATGTAACATGCATTCACAACTTGTTAGTTTAAAAATTGTACATACTATTTGCAACTATACCTGATAGTTACAAATATTAAGCCTAATAAAAGACTTATACACGTGCAAATATCATGCATAGTAAACAAAGAGTTTGTATAAGTTGTAAAAATATAAATAATGCCTACAAGAATAGTTTGCACTACCACA
This sequence comes from Taxus wallichiana var. yunnanensis, assembly GCA_018340775.1. Lineage (NCBI taxonomy): Eukaryota > Viridiplantae > Streptophyta > Pinopsida > Cupressales > Taxaceae > Taxus > Taxus wallichiana. The sequence goes on along the minus strand of CM031241.1, from coordinate 329,943,641 downwards.
ACATACTCCATAAAATTTCCAAATTTAGACATCCGATACTTTGATCATGCCCCTGAAAAACTGTACACGCTATTGAAAAGATGAAGTTTCAAAACCATCAAAAAGAGAAATATACCCAAGTATTTTAAACCTGTCACTGGATGTCCTCTTCAAGCTATTTCACGAGACACCAAAGAAAAAAATAATATGGAAATTATCCTTTTCACAAATAAATGAAATTTCCCAAAACTTCTTTGTTAGTTTGCATGTATTCAACAAAGGTAACTATGAAAACATGAAACTAATAAAATGTTTACTCATCTTTTACAACATATTGTCTTGTTTAGGTGGTTGGTTTAACTTAGTTTTCCATGATTCACTGAAGTGGTCAAATTGGTTGGTTTATTACTGCTATCCTTCTTAACAAATTTTAACTTTTGTTCTAGATGACGCTTCCAACATTTATCAATTACATGACATGGTTTCTTACAATGATCACAAAACCTTTGATCCACTTTTTTAGGATCCACATTTTTAGGAACCTTACCTTGACTTATTTTATCTGAGCCAAGTTTAGGAGAATGCATTTTCTCAATCTATTCCATTATGGATTTTCTTTTCCTACACTTGGCCACACAATGATTAGACAACCCACAAAATGTGCAAGGGTAACTATTCAACATTGCTTGAAAATCATAGCCAAAATTTTCCAATGTAGAAAGTGGATTAAGTTGTTTACCTTTTCCTTTACGATTATGGTAAACCAAAGGTAGAGGGATTTCAATACCTCTCCGTGGTGAATTCTTACCAGATCCTTCTCCTAAGGATGAATCACCTGATGCTAAGGGGGAATCCTCTTTGTTGTTAGAAGCTTGTCTTCTTCCAGGTATTCTTGAGTTCTCTCCAATTTCCTTTTCCATTCGAGTAGCATACCCCAATCCTACATAACAAGGTATTTCCTCAACTTGTATGGGGTTAGTTATACTTTGATTATTCTTACCAAGGCTAATTCCATTAAATCCCATATCATTCAAAATCTTAGATCCTATACCTTTGGTGTGTTTTTCAAATCCACCTAGACTAATATTAGAAATTCAATTTAGCTTTGGGAGAGGAATTAAGTGTTGTCTTACTTACCATGCACTCATCTGTCATAGTGAATGCATCAATAGTAATAGGTACCTCCTTTGGTCCATTAATCTGCAACACCATTAAGAGCTCATACTTAGATTCTAGCTCTCTTTTTAGAATGTCAATTTTCTCCTCAAGAGTCAATACTTGACATCTTAGGAAGGCATTCTCTTCCTGAATCTGATGATTACATGCTTCAAGTTCCTCAAACTTGGTCTTGTTGGAAAACTTTACCATGATTCGTGCACACATTTCTTCCTAACTCTACACATTACAACTGAAATATCAAGTCCAAAATGCAAAAACAAAAATTGAACCAATTTAAACTGAAGCAAATCAAGAGCTAAACCAGATTTGATAATGAACTTGATCCGAAAATGGCACTTAAATTTTCATAGTCATGAATATTTAAGTTTCATTTTCGGATCAAAGGTGAAGGAACTTGAAAGATTTCATGACCCTTTACAAAGTGAATATAAAGAGGGAAGAAACAAAAGAAGGTTAGATTGCTTGACTCGCAAAAAAATGAGTGTGACAAGAGGAGACTTAAAACACAATGGACAATTCTCAAATGTTAACAAAAATGTGTTAATGGAAGAGACTTAGGAAAGATGATGATTTTTCTCGTCTTTTCACAAGATGGATGTAGAGAAGAGGAGACTTAGGAAAATAATGAATGATGTCAACTCTTTAACAAAAAGTGTGTTTAAATGATAAGACTTAAGATGATGAAATATGTGTACTCTTAACAAAAGTATGTTGAAAGAGGAGACACAAAAATGAAATGGGATCATTAAAAGGAAAAAAAAATGAATTTCAACACAAGAAGAGAATAAACAATAATGAGAAGGTCCAAATCGTAGAAAAGTGGAGATAAGAGACGAAGGAAAAATGATCAATTAATGATCTCAAATTAAAATAAAGTGAATTCTTTAAAGAGAGAAATGAAGAAATGAAGTGATGAGGATATCGTCAATCAACAAAGTGATTGTGAAGTATGACAACGTAAGATGATGGGGAGAGATATGAAAGATTTCATCAAATTAAACAAAGTGAATGTGAAAAATGATGATGTAAGAGTGTGGAATGCTTAGAATTCAACAAGATAATGTTAAACTTATGACTTACGACAATGAAATATCAAGCTGATTTAGAGGGTTCTTACCATGATAAAGTGAGTATCAAAATGTTAAGACTTACTTGAAGAAAAATGAAAGTGCTCAAGTGTGGATATGGATGTTCTTAACCCAAGAGTTAGACACGTTTACAAAGTGATAAAATGGATGAAAAATAAAAACATGAATGAAAAACGTGAAACACAAGTGTGTAACATGTGATAAAAATGAAAAATGATGTACTTAAAGTTGTGGCCTTTACCTTAGATTGGATTGGACAAGGCGTGGATTCCTAGGTGGTTCACTCAACTAGGTGTTAGTAGTATACCCGAGTGAGCATGGTGATATTGTTAGCTTCCGTATTTACTTTACCCCCTTTGAAACCTTGAAAAATATCTTTCTCGAATGAATCGCAATGGGTTGTTACTTCTGGATATATATGACTCTTAACTCACAAGGCTTTACTAGTCAATTGGGATAAAAGATGCCCATTTCATCATCTAGTTCTCTCAATGTGCTCACTACTTTGGGGTTCTTGTGGTAATCCTCAAAATATTTTTATGGCTTATGCCAATGCACTTCCCACAGTTATGCGGATGGGTTTTTACCCTTATCCAAACATGCAAATACAGTGTGTAGTGTTAATTTTATCTTATTTATCAACAATTTCCTACACATAAGAATGAGTAGTTTGATGCTTGCGAGCAAAGGCAACTTGCAGCTAGTAGTTTTAAGTTTTTTTTCAATCTTCGTGAGAGTGTGTCCTACAAGCAATGATTGGAAACTTCATTAGAAGGAGGTAAAAGAAAAGACAACGAAGCAAGTTCACGCTTTTGATTTCCAAAATTGCTTAAAAAGTGGGAGGAAAGAGAATACACGTAAAAATATTTGATTAAGAGAGAAAAATGTTAATTCCGAAAAACAAAGAGAAACGACTACATTTTTGATTTCAGAGATCGCTTAAAAAGTGCAAGGAAAGAACATATATGTGGTCATTTCATGATTAGTCTCGCAAAAACAAAAAAAAATGAAAAAGGAAAGTCATGCGAAACACATTAGAAAGTGTTATTCTACATTGCAAAGTGATTAAATTGTGTAAAATGGATAAAAATTGAAAAAATGGACTAAACGTACAAAGAATGCTAAATTTGTAACTTGTACAATTAGTCCGAATGAATAATGTGATGGAAAAAATTTGTGAGAAGGTGTTAACACAATTTAATGTTGTGAAAATGGCGTAAAAATATAAAAAGGGATGAAGTGTCCAAAACCCTGCAAAATCAAGTTTTACAGCTTAGTCAAGTGAAGAGAAGTGGACAAAAATAAAAGGAAAAGCCTAGTTCTAGTTTTTAAAAAATCCTAAGTAAACAAATGAATTAGTGAAAACTAACTTATTAGTGTGAAATGATAAATTAAATACCTAAGTTAATAAAAAAATTAAATACTTAAGTTAAGAAAATGAAGTGATTAAATAGACAAATTTAGTAATTAAAAAAATCCTATCTAATGAAAATACACTAATTAAGTAACTAGCATATTAAAGTAAATGGAAAGACCAAAGTTAAAACTAAAGATAACCTATAATAAAGTATACTTATAAATAAATTAGAAAAAACTAACTTATAAATAAAATATAAACCTATAATAAAGCTAACTTATTAATAAAAACTATAAAGGAAACGGAAACCAAACCTAAAATTATGTTAGGATTGGCTTTTGTGATGTGGTCGTGTAGTTGAGTAATGAATTTGGTTGTAGATCAAGACACTTTGGTAGAGTGAGGACCTTGTATCCATTCTCGAGTCGGTCGAGGAGGGGTTTGTAGGGGGTCGAGGGTCATTCGATGAGCCGGATGTGATGCTTGAAGGGGGATGTGTGAGCTAGGAATCACGGGGATGGGAGGGATTGGATTGATAGGGGTTTTGGGGTGGGTTGTGTCGGGTTACTCAGGGTTGGAAACATGTAGATCACGGGGAAGGGAAGCTAGATAGATCACATATCTGCGGGGAGTTAGGTTTAGGAACTCGGGGATGGGTGTGGGGGAATGGCCGAGGGGTTAGGATCCATGTTTGGGGGTAGGTTTATAGAGAGTGGGGAGGGATGAGAGTTCTCCATGGAGCTTGGGGTGGGAGAGGGGTATTGGGTAGGTTAGGGAGTATGTGGGTGGTGAGTCCAGGGTAGCTCATTAGGGTTGTAGGATGGGTTTAAGGCATGGGGAGACAAAGGAATGTTTAAGACATGGGATCGGGCTTGAATCGAGGGTAGGTTGCTAGGAAGCTTGGTAGATCAAGAGTAGGTACTTAGGAAGGGGAGGGGTAAAGGGTAGCTCGAGGGAGTTATAGACACTAAATCACACACTTAGGGTATTATTTAGTCCCGGTCTCATACTACTATTCATATGGTTTTTGAGTGAAGAAAGTACTAATCAAACCCCATCTTTTTTCCATTTTACTTTGTTTTCTATCATCACTGTTGACCTCTCACACATGCATTCCCATTCTACTTTTGTCATTTTATGTCATTGTAGCCCTAAATGGGGTGCCCAGGCTAGTACTGGGTCACCTATAGGCGTTGTGGTCTCATTTGGGGCACCTTGATCCTTTTTCCACTTTATCTCCATCTTTTGGGCACTTCTTAGTCATTTGAGTATTCTATATTTTTGGTGGTTGGCCTCTTTGGGGTTAATTATGACATTATATCAAGACAACCATATAAATATAAAGTTACGAGACCATAATAATGGACCAAGCACTAGTCATACTATCACCACCTAAGGTTGCATTCCATCTAAGGCATCTAGAGATCATTTACACCCATATAGCTACATCACAAGGGATAAGGCTGGTTCATCTGCATCACACATCACAAGAGGGAATTTTATTCTATTCCATCCACCATTTTATTACATTTCTACACATCGGTATTGCTCATTACTTTCACAAAGTGTGACCGAATAAGAACACCTAGGGCAAGATTACACACACACACACACATAGAGAACTACATCGGGTCTGAGATGCGAGTGTAGTGCTCAATTATTAAGTTTACCATTGTAGGCTGTTGAGGACAGTGTGACCCCTTCATATGCATTTTTATTTTTAGGGTTTGATGCTTGTTTTTGGGTTTTATAGGTGATTCCTTATTGAAAATATTACAGCGACATCTAACAAAATTTGGTGAAGTTTGTGCAATAAAGAGAAAACATAGGTGAACATCTAATGATACCTTAGAGGAGTGTTCCAAGCTATTTCATGTAGACCAGGTGTCCATAACTCGGACTAGGGCACCAACAGTGCACTAATCCTCTCCCAAGCACCTCGGTCTATCCAGATTGCTCGGATATGCACTTTCTTTGGGACCTCGGCACTATCATTTCCTCCTCTTGTTTCTCCGGACATCTTTGTGACACGATTTAACTAAATCATTAAATCGAGATGAGTTCTTTCTAAATCTCCTTACACTCTAGGGTTTTACATTTCTACTTTATTAGTTGTTTGGGTCACTTTCCTTATTTAATTTAGACATTTATTTCACTGTTGTACTTATTAGATTAAAATATTCATATTTTAGTTAATAATTTTGGTGAAATCGACCTTCGAATCCACTTTCCATCTAGGTTTTATTTTCCTTTTTCCATGGCTCAAGCTAATGAAGATTTTAATAAAGCTCGTCTTAAGGCCATTAATGATCATATTGTTGAACATCCCCAAGAGCTAGATTTAATTTTACATGTTGCTCATGAGGAAGCTACTAATTTGGTAGAGCTCACTACTTTCGCAGCCATACCAGCCTCTATTGCTACTCAATTTCTTGATTCTAATCTTCCACATATTAATACCATTCTTGTTTCTATCACTACTCCTACCAATCACTTTACACTACCTTTAGTTTCTCATATACAAAAATTTTCATCCATTGGTACTCAAGACTTAACTTCTCTTTATCATGACCTTCAATCTCAAATTTGTAAGTTACAACATGCCACTTCACATGTGTCACCATATTTAGATTCCACCTTGTTATTGCATACTCCGTTCGTACCTGCCATCTCCACTTATCTGCTTCCTCCTAGTTTTATCACCCCTAAGCTTCCCATTTTCAATGGGCATGGTGACCTGCAGGAACATCTTAGAGAATTTCATGTTGTTTTTCTTGATTTTTCTGATGATCATGTTCTTTTGGCTAAAATATTTCCCCATAGTCTCCATGATTATGTGATGTGTTAGTTTTATTACCTACCTATTCACTCAGTCACTTCATTTATACATCTGGCCGATGCTTTTCTTACTCATTTTTCTATCAATATCAGCTCTAATATCTCTTATGCTCAATTAGCACAACTGAAATAGGGACCCAATGAACACCTAGCCAACTATGTTTTGAGATACAAAATAATCTAGCTAAGATGTCTAATGTGCTAGTGGACTCCAAACTTTAGGATTTGTTTATTTAGAGTCTCTTACCACCACTCTAGGAAAGTGTTCTCTTCGAGACCTCTCCATCATTCAACCAAATTTGTCACATTCTTAAGCTTCATGAAACTAAACTCTTATCCATAGGAAAACTTAAGTATCAGGAGCAAGCTTCCTCGTCCACTCGTTTTCAAAATAAGGCACCATTCAAACCATCTAAAAATAAGCCTTCCGATGCCAAAGTTACTGTCAATGTAGTCACTACTCCTAAAGAGGTTCAATCACCACCACTTAGGAGAATATTTACTAACTTTCCTATGGCCCCACATCTCATATTACAACAAATTATTGAGATAAATATTATCACACTCCCTCCACCACTCAAATTAGATCCATCGCGACCAAAAGGTAGGAATTATAATAATAAAATTTGATGTGATTATCATAGATGTGTGAGACATTCTACAAATCGATGTTTCAAGCTCCACACAATCATTCAAGATCTTATTGATAATAACAAGCTTGAATTTTAAATCCACAACGACTCTGCACCAATCAATGACAATGGTAAACAAAAATTATTTAATAATCAATCCCAACAACATGATAAGAAATCATCGACTCTTTTTGCTAATCATACATATCATGCAATGCCTCCTCTTGCATCAGGGGATCTTGATTTCTTAGTTACACATATTGATTCTTCACCACCGATTATCTATTTCTCTAACCATGATTATCATGTGAATTTCACATCAAATTACTTACATATTAAGAATTTTTGGTTCAATCCCCATCAATATAACTAATGTCGACCCATTATGGCCCATTATTGCATGTTTCATTCCACTCCTTAAGGCTATTGGTTATCCTCTATCATCGCAAATTGAATACCCTATGAACAAACCCTTTGGTGTCATCAAACTACATGTTACGGTTGGTCCTCTTACTATGCTTGTGACTTTCCTCGTTGGAAACATAGTTGATGGGTGTGACATGCTTCTCGGTCTCAATTGGATTTTTCGGTCTCAATCTATCATCTCTATGAATCATTTGCGACTTAAATTCATCCATAATAATCAAGTTATTTCTATTAATGGTGTCCCTCCATCTACTCCATGGTCATCATCTCCTCGTACGTCCATTATAACACCACCTACATCATCTCTAACATCACACTCTATGTTACTCAAAGCACAATATACTCCTAGTTCACCTACTCACACATTGTCTACATGACCTCACCAATCTGCTAGTCATACACATAGGTATAGGCCCATTCCTAGGACAATTATTGCATCTCAATGTAGATCACCACCTTGGTTTATTCCATATGGGTATCCATCACCTTTGCGCTCGACATCACTTAGATCTCCTTTATTGACACATTTTTCTCCACCGTGGCCCTCATCATTTATTCATCCATCACATGTATATAGAATTCATTCACAAGAACAATGTATGCCTCATATACTACCACTATTAGAGCATGGTCATACACTTTCATCGCCACATGCATCGGATTAAGGACTTTCATCATTCACTTTGTCATTGGATAGTTCATTCATTCACACACACACAGGCATAGCTTCTAACACCCCCATCATATTAGAATAGGTGCATCTCTCATCTTTGTACTTTCATACATCCATATTCTCACATAGGCATACTCATTACATGTGTTAGCATCGTAACTACTGATGAAACTCTTGTGATTTGGTTCAGACTTGAATTTTGAGGGTTTATTATACATGAACCCATACACTAGAAAATAGGTACTACACACTACGTCTACTCACATACCATGTGTCATACATCTTACATTATATATTTAGTCTATAATATTCTCATCTCGACATCTGTACATCTACACATCATACATCATGTTATTGTTATGGAGAAATCACAACACCCTTGATTGCTTACAAGTGAATGGTTGAGGCAGTCAATGTGATTCTTCAAACATGGAGTTATCCCAAAGTGTGGGACTTTGAAATTGGGATAACCCTCTGGAGAAGGCTGGCTTCCTATCCTAACCTAGTGCAAACTACTCCAAAGTGCGAGAGTTATATATCTAACCCTAATCTAAATTTTTCCCAAGGAGACAGAGTTAGAGAAAATGCATGAAAATTAAAACCTACTCTAAGGGAAGGTGATACACCATGAAGGATGTTGAACAACCTACACAATAAACACAACACAACTAGAATCTTGCAATGAAAATACAACAATACACAATAACCTTGCATGTAATGAAATATCAGAAAGATGCAATAGAACACAGAAGAGGGTTTGAAACATCCACATATATGATTTTATTTCTCTCAAAGTTAATACAATACATCACATTTAGGGCCAAAGGCATAGATTTTGCATTACAATATCAAGTAGGGAGGTTTGGAATCTCCACAAAATCTCTTATAAACAAGAAGAAGAAGGGAGTGTGCAAAGTAAAATTATACAACATTAGAACAATGCCCCTCCTTATAATATATAGGAAGAATGAGAGAAGGGAGAGAGAAGAATTCAAAAATATTTCTCCAACCACTCTCTATTGCATTAAAATATCCTACAAAAATGATGGGTGCCACTAAAAAACCCATACCTTTGTGTACTTTTCCTTGTTGGAGAAGAAAGGGAGCCCATACCTCACCATTATGGTAGGTGAGAAACCTAGAACATCCTCTAAAATGAAGGATTGTACTTCTTAATTTTTAAGAACTTAGTCCTTTCCAAAAAGCTTTCTGAAAATTTCTTTCTTGTGTAAATCTGAAATTCCAATCAAAAGTTATGGCCATCTGAAGATTGAGGTGTCATTCTACAAAAAATACGAGTTGTTGATCTTCCTTCTTCGGAGTATGAAATACATGTAACCTCCGAAATCTCAAAATTAAGACTTTTGGACATTTTGACTTCGGAGATTGAGTTACTATTCATCTGCTTGAGCATGTGAGAGTTTCGAAATTCTAAAACTCCAAACTCCAAAATTCAGATTTTGGGTTTCGGACTTCAACTTGACATTTTCGTGTTTTGGGGATTCAGAGTTTCAAAATTCTGAAACCCCGAAGTCCAAAATTTGGACTTCGGGTTTTAGAATTTTCCCCTTTCATACTTTTCGCCACAGTTCATCCATTTGACCTACCGGAACCTCCGAATCCCGAAACTCCAAAAGTCCAAAGTCTGAAATTTAGACTTCAGGATTTCATACCTTTTGATTTTTAGACTTCTTGTTGCTTCAACCTTGAAACAAACCTATGAAATTGGGACCTTTGAAAGTCTAAAACAATTGATGTGTTGACCTTCGAAATCTAGTTTGACTTTTGAAATCTGAACTTTTTTGAAATTTCAAACTTTGGGATTTTGGAGATTTTTGATCATTTTTCTTGTTTTACTCAGCAAAGACTCCAAACTTTAAACCTCCAAAACCCCAAAGTCTGAAATTCAGACTTTGGGTTTCAAACCTCAAAATTCTAGTTCTGTTGACCCACAAAGGAGAGTTGATCCTGGAAGTCTGAAATTCAGACTTTGGAATTTCAGGATTTCAGGCTTTGACTTATCCCTTTCAGCTAGCCATTTCCCATCTCTGAAACTCTAAAACCCAAAAGTCTGAAATTTGGACATTTGGGGTTTCATACATTTCATTTTTAGGATTCTCTCTCACCGAGCCCTTGAATTCTCGCCTTTAGCTTACTTCAAAGGCTCCACCTCCGAAGTCTAAAATTCAGACTTTAGAACTTTTTGTTCTCTAAATTAGCTTCAAACCCAAATATTCTCTACAATGTGCTCAACCCTCTCAAAATGTGAGCTCCCATTTCTGAATGAATCCCTCCATCTTCTCAGTGTGCATGGCCATGTTGTTGTTCAATTTTCCTAAGGGTTAAAATTGGATAATAATTAGTCTTCACATCTACCATCACATACTCCTCATCTTACATACAATATAACGCACACTTTACACTTTTAGTCTACATACCCATCTTTCATTGTACCTTATACATTATACACTACACATTCTACACATCATATGGTAATTTATTATCATCATACAAACTACATCATCTTCTATACATTGCATTCACTACACGATGACACACTTTAGTTCCTCGGTCCATACTCGATTTCCGAGAGTTTATAAATCAAATGGACCTCATCATACTCACCCATTCATCATTCTTCCTTCTATCATGTCACATTCCTAGGCTAGTGACATATAATTTAGGCTAAATTTTCACCTATTCCTTCATCTTGTAGTGGTATATGCTTTAGGCTACATCACCACTCAATCTATTCATCTAGTAGTGATATATGCTTTAGGTTACATCATCACTCTTTTGATCAATTTATCATGATATACGCTTTGGCTATAATGGTCACACACACACATCATCTCTAGGTTACATATCACCATCAAGTATACACAATCATCACAACAACACATTAGACATAACACACACTTTGACCATTTTCCGATGACGCACTCTCATTTATGGTTCATTCTTGTTTTCCAAGGAGGTAAACCAAATAAACCACATTTCATATAACTCCATTCATTCAAGGGGCATGCGGATCCTATCATCCATATTGCATTCCATTCCATCCATCCACATCATGTTGCATATCTTGGTGGCTTTTACTTTTCTTACGATTGTTTGTACATGTTCATCTTACTACACATGATAGTTAGATCTCTTGTATGTCATTATCTTTATCATCCACACATGTGTGTTTACGTCTTTTTTCTAGTTGTGATCGTAGATACATGTATCTTACATACAACATGGATGCTCGCCTTCTACCTCTCCTACAATAGTCAGGGGAATCCACATTTGTCTCTTCCAGTGCTATTGTTTCATTTTAATACTTAGCACTTTTCATTACTTGCTTATACACGATTTTGACATATTGGCTATCTTTCTAACATGCTAATGGGTGCTTCATATTCAACATTTGTTTTGAAGGATTACTTACTTCCATGACTATCTATTATTTGTACTTTCTTGTTTTGTTTGCTATTGTATGTGGGCCTTGCCCTATGTTTAATGTGCACACTTGTTTGTTGTATATGACCACTATGACCTTGTGTGTCTAACAATATCATGAGTGATGTCCCATGTTTGTAACCAACTTTGTGATCTATTTGTGTGTTTACTTGTTTTCTAATTTAGAAATTGTTTGGTAGCATACACATGTTTTATATATGCTGTTTGTTCATACTAACACTTCTTTCTAGCTACTTGTTTTCGTGTGCCTTGGTTTCTACCAAGTGCATTCCCTTCCCCATACAGGGGCACAATTTGTGTGGTTGGTCCTCTTTTGGGGCTGCGTTCTCCTATCGGTGATGTTGCATACACCCACAAAGAGGGGGCATCATTTGGGGTTTTACATACTACATAACACTTATACACCGATTTAGTTGGTTTCAGCCCTTGACATTATGGGTTATACAATGAGTGGGTTTAGATAAGTCTAAAAAATCATGTACACAAAAATTTTACAAGACATGGTTATCCTTAGTATTCTTGAGAGAATTTAGATGTTAGAGGATACAACGGATTTCCTCTCTACACTACCTCATCCAAAGGCATCGATCATTGAAAAAACTAGGTAGTACAAAGATATATTCACACACATCTTCAGTGGAAGCAAGCGATTACAAGTTGGATAATAATGCAACTTTCTCCCTACACTTTTTCAGCCGGGTGGCATGAGATTTCCCAAAAAAATCACAATACATGATATCCTTTATACACCCTTTTTCTCATCATGAATCAGGTGCACATGTTCCTTTTAGATTTTTCATTTCCATTACATACTTTTTAATATATACATGCGTCTTCACTATGAATTTTTGACATGTATTTATGCATATTTGACTACTTGATCATCTTCTCTCGCATGTCCGACCATATGAGAAGTAAGAAATCAAAAACAAAAACAAAAATGACAATAACAATAATAAAAATGGTGTCAATAAAAACAAAATTTTATGGGAATACACACCTCATACTAATATGCATGTACATCATACACATCATAAACTAGACACACATTTCCACACTCGGTTCACTCACATCACTTCTTTTCTCTTTGGCATCTTTAGTTTCCATGCTCCATCATCTTTTGTCACTCCACACTTTGTCTAGTCCTTCAGAGACATTTCCTACATCACTCTACATGGAAATTAGGTATGCATATCTATCTACTTTATGTTACCGAGCGTTCCTCTCACCAACATAAAGTGGGGGAAAATGTAGACACTAAATCATGCATTTTGGGTATTATTTAGTCCCAGTCTCATACTACTATTCATATGGTTTTTGAGTGAAGAAAGTATTAATTAACCCCCATCTTTTGGTCATTTTACTTTGTTTTTATCGTCACTACTAACCTCTCGCACATACATGCCCAATATGTTTTTGTCATTTTACATCATTGTAGCCACGACTAGGGCACTGGGTCAATCTTGGGGTGGGTGCCCACAAGTGCCCCGGTCCTAGTCAAGTGCCCCGATCCTTTTTCTACTTTATCTCCATCTTTTGGGAACTTTCTATCTATTTAAGCATTCTATATTTTTGTGGTCACCTCTTTGGAGTTAATTACAAAATTATATCAAGAGAGCCATATTAATATAAAGTTATGTGATAATAATGAGGTACCAAGCACTAGTCACTATTATCATCACCTAAGGTTACATTCCATCTAAGGAATATAGAGATCATTTACATCCATATAGCTATATAACAAGGGACAAGGTTGGTTCATATGCATCACACATCATAGGAGGGAAGTTTATTCTATTCCATCCACCATTTTATTACATTTCTACACATTTATTGCTCACTAATTTCACAAAGTGTGACCGACACAAGAGCACCTAGGGCATGATTGTGCACACACACACACACACATAAATACATCGGTATGAGATGTAGTGAAACAATCAGTTAGTAAGTCCTTCATTATGGTCATTGAGGACAGTTTATACCCTTCATATGCATTTTTTCTTTTTTGGGTTTTGGTGCTTGTTTTGGGTTTTTACAGTGATTATTTATTGCGAGATATTGCAGGTGACATCTAATGCATTTTGGTCAAGCTAGTGTAAAAAAGAGAGAACACAAGAAAACATTGAGTGACACCTCGGAGGAGGGTTCTAGCGGGGATAATTTTAGCATGAATATTCGTAATATGGTGAAAATTTCATTTTAGGAAAATTTGTAAAGGAAAATTATTCGGAGTGGGTCGTTGTCTGTTCACCTAAAATATATAGTATATTTTTTTGGGGGTCACTTTCGCCTTCATTTGAAAAAATCAGACCTATAAAAACCTAGGTGATTCACCGGGTAGTAGCTTACCAAATTACCAATACCGTGAAATTTGAACTTGCATACCCTTAAGAATGAGGTTTTGGCGTGCGACAAAGGCGGTGTTGACGCGTGACTTGGGCATAGCATTGACGTGTGACAAGGTAAGTGTTGACGTGTGACAAGATATATTCAGAATGTGGATGTGCGACATTGACATTGATAGTATGGTTGTTGACGCACGACAAGTGCATAGTTAACACATGACAAAGAGTCTAGAAAGTGGACGATCGCTACTTGATTCTTTTCCCCATAGGACTTTCTTCGAATAATGGAAGGTGCTAGCTCAAAGAATGCGAATAACCTAAAAGTAAGTAAGAAATCTCAAAATCACTCTTCAAGTATTTTGGAAACTCTGCAGATCTGAGATATTGAAAATACCAATCATATATCGAGCATCACAAATAATCGAGAATCTTGATCGTGGTGGAAGGTATTATTGAGGTGGACATGCATTCTACATAGTATCAAAGTCAAACAAATGAAACCTACGATAATATGCCGATCTTGAAGATATTGTTCTGTTGGGGTGCAACCAAATGCATCTAGATATCAAAGATACAAACACTCAAAAAATGGAAGACAAAATCAAAATCAAACTCCGGTCTAAGAAAGAGGAAACCAGTGATTATGATATTGCTCAAAATTCTACTCAAAAAAGTAAAGCATTGAAAAAGAACAAGAATATGTGGACCATTGGCAGGACATACAAGTTTGATTGGGCAGCTAAATTTCTGTTTATTGAACCTATACAATCATCTAATTCTGAAGAGATCCCATCTGAATGTACATGTACAATATGTACATGGAAATTGGGAAAGAAACAAAAAATTCAACTGAAGCTAGACACTATAGAAAAACATTGTGGAAAACAATATTTGATCAGTATGTGGGGCGGATGGCTGAAAATCAAAACACATAGGTGGAAAACTCAAAAAGAATGCATGCATGTTAGATACGCATGACATAATATGAGGCGAGTAGAAAAACACAGGACATATCTGTTGGAAAATGGAGGAACGATCACATCGCATATTGGTAAGATGAAAGAAACAAATCTACATGCAAAATTCATACAATTCTCTACTCTTTTTCAAATACTAAAAAAAGGAAGAGTGATTTCGGATTTCCTCGATTTCAAAGTTTTGTATCAATTTAATGGAATGCTGAATGTACCTCAGTCTCATTGGTCTGAAAGTAGTGGATGGGAAATGGCAAAATGCCTCTCGATGATAGAGAAGGAAGATTTGAAAGAGAATGTAAAAAAAGCAAACTTTATCTCTCTTTCAATTGATGAAGTGATAGCAGTCGACAACACCGCATGGGTATGTATCCATGTCTATACTTTAGAAAATCATATAAGGACACCTCATCTGTTGGGTGTTATGAAAATGGTTGAAAAGCGCAACGCCTTAAAAACCTACATAAAATAATTGTTTCTCATTTGAAAGATGTTCTTTGGAATGACTGATTATGAAATTGCTATGAAGTTGGTATGGGTTGGAGCAAATTGTGCATCTATCATGTAGGGTCACCGAATAGGGCTATGTGTTAGATTACAAACAACAAGAGCCCCATATATGCTACCAATTCAATGTATGGCTAAATTAGAAGACCTTATACGAGAAATTCATGCCTATATGTCAAAGTAGCCCAAAGCGATTTATCGAGTTCCAAAAGTTTGCAATTGAAATTACAGATGGCAAAAACTTCGAAGGATGTGGAGACTAGATGGATCTCTTTGTATGAACTGCGCATGCGAGTTTCATGAGGAGTATCCTTCATTGGTTGGTTTCATGCACAAATACCGTCATGAAGTTGATAGGGCAAGGGACTTGTTTTTTCGTTTAACTAATTTGGAGACATTGCTTACATTGGTTGGTATTCTTCCAATGTTAAAGGAGATCAATACACTGATGAAGCATACACAGGGTAGATTAATCTATATTTTGGATTTTATACGGATGAGAAAAATGGTATGCCAAAGTCTTGATATATTGTACTGTTCCCAAGATAGTTTTGATGCACCTGTTTTTGAGAATTGGAAAGCTTTATTAGATCTTAAAAATCCCAGCACCTTTTTGAGATTTAATATCCACGATCACCTCTGCATCACTGTTAATGGGAGGGAAATACCACTGCACATTTTGTAAAAATGTCAAGATATTACAGGATCGGAACAAGAAGATGTTCCCATGAAACGTAATTTGTTTGAGTCTCATTATAATTGAAACAAGAATAAAGCTTTAAAAATTCGAAACCTTGTCATCGAAATTAGGGAACGTTTCTCAGTAAAGATAAAATTACGAAGCCATGGGTGTGATGAATCCGAATTTTTGAATACAAGGTGGCCATGTAGACTTTGTCAAAATCATTTCCATAAATCAATGGGTACAATAATGGAACAATTTACAAAGACTTCGAGCTCAAGGGTATGGAAATCAAAGGCATACTGAATGCCGATTTATTAAAGTTTCAGTCAACAAATTTTACAACAACAATGAGGAACCAATATAAGAATTTAGATCAACCTTCTGAAAGTGGTGTTATTACAACGTTGTGGCGAGGAATCTATCAAAGTTCTATCTTACAAGAAGATATCAGTGAATATTTCAGATTATATGAGTTATGCCAAACAATGATTTTGGGGTCTGTGGAGGATGAAAGGGTTTTTAGTGCATTGTCATTTATAAAATCAAAATAGAGAAACAGGTTGGATAAAAATCTGGAAAGTTGCATGAGGTGTTATGTTTCTTGATACTCCATCAAAACCTTTCCGTTTGACAGAGCAATTGCACATTGGAATTCCCTTTGCGAAAGAAGAGGTGTGACTAATAAAGCTACAAGTACAAATATTCCTAACCTTGAGAGTGTAATTGGTTCATCGTCACATTCTATAGAAGACAACATCGAGTTTGATGAAGCTATTGATAATGGATTGTTTCAACTTTAAATAGGTATCTTCTTTATCTTTATCTTTATCATTAAAGATGTTACAGGTCTATATATTTAAATTTATTTAACTACAATCTTTTTATAGGTCCTTCTCGGGACTGAAAAATGTCAGGCAATTCACCCATCTATCTACTAATCCATTTCTCGTGTTGGGTTTTCTTAAATTTTAAACACAGATCTAGCTCATTACCAGTGGCAGTGATGATTTCAACTTTAAGGAGGTATCTTTTTCCCCTTAATCTTATTGTTTGTTACTATTCATTTTTTTCAGCTCTGGTTATCATTAAAGATGTTATAGGTCTATGTATTTACATTTAGTTAAATACAATATTTTTATTTTTTGAAAACGTGGGTTGACATCCATCCGAGGAAGCTGTTACTTCTCGGGACTGACAATGTCAGGCAACTCACCCATCTATCTACTAATCCATTTTTTGTGTTGAATTTTTTAAGACAAATATCTAGCACATTACCGGTAATGATTTCAATTTTTAATAGGTATCTTATTGAACATAATCTTATTGTTTGTTACTTTACATTTTTTCAGCTCTTGTTATCATTAAAGATGTTACAGGTCTAATTCTATATATTTACATTTATTTAAAGATGTTGCTTGGTCTATATATTTAAAGATGTTCTTTGGAACTTCTCATGACTGACAATGTCAGGCAACTCACCCCTCTATCTACAATGTCAGGCAAAACAAAGATCTAGCACGTTACCGTTGATGATTTCACAGCAATCTATTACGCAAGAGGTAAGCTAAACCCTATCATATTTGCAATTATGATTAATTTCTTACCAGTGATGATTCTTTCTTGATTTCTTAAAATTATATTTAATTTATTTTTTATATGTGCAAAATCCTTTGATATATTTTTTTCACTGTGGGATAAACAATACATTATAAAATTTTAAATTTAAGTCGACATAAAATTCCTCATCATCCATATATATCATATCATCACCATATCATTATCATAATCCTGAGTCCTGACACTACAATTATTATTAACACAATTATTTATCTAATTTAAATTTATTAAAACAATTCCATTTTCTAAAAACAATTCATAATCATATCATTACAATTATATTAGTTCTAATCTCATATATATCCATTCTAATCATAAATTTCATCTATATCAATTATAACACATTCCATTTGTTTATCATCTATATCCACATTAAATTGATCATCGTCCATATATATCATATCATTATCGTCATTCATCATCTTTCATCATCATCTATCATTAATTATCAATTATCATCATTCATCATCTACGTCCACATAAAATTCATGAAAATGCAAGTAAACAAGAAACATACATATAATTCACGATAACCACCATCTAATGCAATCAAAATTAATGATTGTATATAATTAAATTCAAATACCATACTCAATATTAGAAGTTTTCAAACTCAATATTTAAAGTTTCCCCAATAATAAAAGTTTCTAGTTTTCAACCCTCTTTTTCTTTATCCAATTGTACTCCTCTGCTCCCTTCCCCAACGGCTTCTTCTACTATGGCTGTACCCCTTTCCCCAACAAAGCAGAAATAACCCCTGAACTTATAAGATCTTCCGCAAAGACTTGTCCAGATTTTTAAAATTCTTTCTTCTTGATTTGTCGCATCTCCATGCGACAGCAAATTTGGATCAGTGCTGCTTTAGCATTGAATAATATTTCGTGGTCGAAACCATGCTCTTTAATTATCTCGCTTTAGTGTATTATTTTGTTTGTTAACCAAAATAATATTTTGCTTCAAATTTTTGTTGCGAGATAAATTGCTCTTTTTGCTATTTCCAAGTGAACTTGCAATACCTTCACCTGACTCTTCAAATTTTCATATTTCAACTGCACAAAAAGAGTAATGTCAATTCAAAATATTACTAAAAAATGAAAATTTCAAATTAACAAGAATGATTGTTTGAATGTAATAGTACTTACAACTGCTCTATCTCTTTCAGCATTTGCAATTGCTACCAAATCCTTGTCCTTGGACCATTTGTTAAAATATGCCTAGGCCTCGGCACTAATATTTTCCAATTTGTTTAATGACTTATCTAAAATGTCATCTTTATAGTTGTTGTTATACGTGACAGTCCCACTTCTTACTTGGGTAAGTAAGGAATCCATCTTCGCAGTTGATTACTGACTGCGGCGTATAAACTATCCCATTGCCAATAATTTTCATAACGACTAATAATCTCATTGATAAGAACTTTATTCTTTCTCTCCCATTCTATAAGTTGATTGATATGAGGAAGAATAAACTCACTGACATGGGATTGACAATCATAACCAATTAAGTTCTCCAAAGGAAAAGGTAGCAACTGTTCACTATCTGAATCTGATGAAGACGATCTTGCTGGAGAAGTATGGGGGCTTTCAGTAAGATCAACTGCTACTTGTTTTTGCCTTTGGATGGGCTGATCCTGTTTGTGAAAAAATTAATCAAGATTTAGATAAATAAATTTAAATCAAAATGTAATTCAAAATTGTAAAGCATATTTAAATTGAAATTTGAAGTATACTGCTTAGCCTTGAATCGTCTCGCGGGTATTGAAAAAACCAGTTGGGTCTTTGCTATCAATGCCCAAATAATCTTCATTTAAATTTATATTGTTCAAAATAGATATGCCGTTACCTTTGGGCAAGCCACCAAGTGAGAGAGTTGGAATTCGAAAGGAGGAGGCAATGTTTAGTCCCCACTAGGGGCCGGAGCAAAAGGCATGCATTTACCAATGTTCTTTTTCACTTGTTCCTCTAGTTGGAATTTTAAAAATTATTGGTTGAGTGGGTTTCGGTGCCGCGGTTTGATCAGGACTAACATGTGCTGAAAAGTACAAGAAAAAAATGAAAAATAGGAAAACAATTCATAAAGTCAAAAACTACGAAATTAAACGTACTATCGAAAAGTTGTACCTTGTTGTCGAGGGGTTGTTTTTCTCGGTGCTACGGGTGGCCTTGTAGGAGTTGTACTCAGTGTCTGTTCAGAAGATATGAATGCATGCGACTGTATGGAGTGAGTTGGGGAAGAAGGTTGAGTTTGTGAAACAAGTGTATGTTCCAAAGTCCCTGTAATTCATCAATATTAAATGTTGTCAATTCATTTGGTTAAAATTTAAATTGAAAAATAAATATGCAACTTTGGAATTTGTAAATAATATATGAGAAGGTATTACTTCTCTGGCATTTAACGAGTTCAAACTGTTGAGGGTTTAGAGAGGAGTGAGCTTCCATTTCAGATTGGGAGTCCCCCGAAGCCTCAGCGTGTTGTTGGCCTCTTCCTCTCGATAACGCCTTTTTTCGGGGAAGGGCTTCAATAAATCTTCTCTGCAAAACATTAAAATTTAAGTTTTAATAACTGTGCACTGTAATGTCGAAAATTGAAATACAATTACAAACTAAATAGTTTATACCTGTTGTTCTTCAAATGGAATTGACAACTTCATCAACTCCTCATCAGTGCAAGTAGGAATTTTTTTATCTTTTAAATTTAAAAGTGCCTCATAATAAAGGCCAAGGAGATAGTTTGTTGAATAAATGAAAGGTTTTTCTGAAAAGTTTTGAATTTGTTAGGTCAGTTCTTATTTTTTTGGATAGATATGTGCACCAATCAAATTTTTGTTTTGAGATAGTGGCAACAATGTATGCAATGGCCCAATTTGGTATATCTGTTTGGCGACCCTGCAAAACAATTATGGATTGAAAAAATGAAATAACTGCAGCAAGAAAGTGGTGTGCAATTGAAAGGTGTGAACACTTTGCACAGAGAAAACACCGAAATATTTTCTATTCAGATCATATATTCAACACAATAATAATTATCTCATACATTTTCATGCGGAGCAAGTTACACATATATAGGAATATGTATTCCTAAAAACAAGGAGGTTGTTCAACAACACTCCCACAAATCTCTCTACAAACTACTATGTACGTGAGTTGTTAAAACAACTCACAACAATAATATTCTCTAGATATTATTTTCCACCTATCACAAATAAACTTAATGGAGCACTAATATTATAATTTCCTAACATTCCCCCCCTTAGTGCGAACATGGGGAAAACCTACCTTTGTACTTGCACCTGCTCATGATCTGGTGATTTTCATAGGATGATCACAAACCTCAAGGATGGTTTTGCAAATGGTTGACCACAAACCGAGAATGGTGGTTTTGCAATTGGTTTACCACAAACCACAAAGTGATGGTTTTGCAAATGGATTACCAATAACCAAGAATGGTGGTTTTGTTATTGGTTTACCACAAACCACAAATGAAGGTTTTCAAGTGGTTTACCTACAACCACATCATGATATGCCAAGTACTATTCTCAGCCCTCATCACATCTCACTGTAGGGAATAACATAGGAAATTTTGCTGACATCTGTTGCTCATACATACATAGAAAAAGCTGACATACTGGAAATGGAACATTGGAATGATGTTCCCCCTCAATGTGAAATTTCCACTTATTGAAAACAAGATTATTGCAAACTGAGGCACACCACACTGGAAGCACTAAAATCAAACTACACACACACCTATCACCAAATCATCATGCGGCCCCTGTCGTTGGCAACTGACGAGAGGTCGCTGAATGACCTCCAACCTCCGATGCCTCCCCTCCGGTTTCATGCTCAGAACAAGAAGTCTTGAGCCACTGTCTTCATTTACTTGTTCTTCCTCATTCTCTGATCTTTCTTCGATGATAAAGTTTGCCTCAATTCCTTTGAGTTTTCCACTAAGTATATCTTGAGCTCGTGCTCTACAAAATGAAGCTGTATGCCCCTTTTTCTTACAAAAAAAACATTCTCTTTCCTCTTTATATTTAGAAAAAAATTGTACTTCCTTTTTACATACATTGTTGTTTCTTCTTCTATATCTTCTTTGGTCCATTTTTCCTCAGCTAGGAGAGATGATATCATATCTTCCAATGAGTTAGAAGGTATCTGACCAAGAGTGAAAACAACATTATTGTATTTGGGTGGAAAACTATTCAACAAGAATAGCTTTTGCATCCTCATCATCTACTGGAGCTTTTACTTCTGCAAGTTGTCTAAGAAGAGATCGTAAATTGTTGATGTGACTAGACATTGTATCTCCATCACTCATTTTTAGCTTGAGCAATTTGAAGTTTCAAGGAAAACTTTGCATTGACTACTTTTGAACCAAATAATTTTCTCAGATTATCCCAGATGTCCTTCGAGTTTTTATCTAGATCAACATAATGTAATTCAGAGTCTGAAAGGGCAAGGCCAATAATGGCTTTGGCTTTATCATCCCGTGTTTCCCATTCTGCCAATCTGGTCGGATCTGAAGGTGCTGGTTCTTTTCCATCTACTATCCTCCAAATATTTTTGTTCATCAACTGCATCTGGATCTTGACTTTCCATGTGTGAAAATTGAGACCATTGAATTTTTCTAGTGGAATGTCCATTATACCTTAGAGCGTCGGTTTCAACCGAAAATGCACTCTTAGGGGAGTCGGCTTCAACCGATATTGCTCCCGATTTACACTATATATTTAAAAAGTAATAAGAACAAATTACTTTTTGAATTTTACATGGATTTGACACAAAAAATATTACTTTGAACGAGACAAAGACTTATTAACTTTGAAGGACTAATAACAACTAATATTATGTTTAATGTGACTCTTTTCATGACACTCGAGGACTGGTTTGACAATCCTAAAATAATCTCTAAAAAATAACAATACCCGAAACCTAAAAACAAAATACTTACAGCTAATGGCATAAGTTAGGTCTCAAAATTTTACAGTGTGCATGGGAGCAGCCAAAAACACAGGGTTTGAGAAGACGACCAAGCTATATGCTTCCGTCAAATTGAGAGGAAGGCTTGAGATGGGGATTCCACTCATCAAGACCAGATCAAAAACTTTGAGTTACGAACACGCCTAGCGAGAGTATGATCTATCAATGTCTATAGGATTTGTGTTGTGAAACATGTTTTTGCCTAGATACCCAAGCAGCGTGAGTCAAAAAATATCTCACACACAAATGCAATTATTCCTTTCACTGGCATAGTATTCTCCTTTTGAGTACAAAACGCAGACTGTGGTGTCAGTTTAGAGCTGCATTAATATCTTCTCACATTTTGTTAATATGACAATGCTTTAGGCAATCTGATGCATGCAACATCTAACGGATCAATGAACCAGATTTTTTGAAAATGGCTAAGCCAATGTAAAAATTGATCTAAATAAATATCTGGCACGAACTAAAACTATTGACAGTTAAATGTCTTCAGATATTTCTCTTTTAATATTCACGAGCCTTGCACAGATTGTTACACAGACGTGGAGGCTGGAAGAGGATGTATTCCATATAGAACTTCAAAAATGTTTTGAGTTTTCATTTCATTCCCATCAAATCATCATTTAAACAATAGATATCGGATATGATTGATACACAGATGAAGAAACTAATGTATACCAGCTGCATTCTCCTTTGGATTTACCAGCGATCTCCTTTGTTGGTGTTTCCAACTTCGTGACTATGTTGTCGCCAAGATACAATAAAGAATAGAGGCACAAACCTGATCTATATGAAAATAAATACGATTCCTCTCCGGGTAGATAACATCACTGGGGCAATGCGAGATATGGCGGTGCCCTTGACCAACAATTAATAAATAATTTCTTTCATCTCATAACTTTATGAATGCCATTATAGAATTGGATCAAATTGCTCGAATACCAATATGAAAGGTGCGAACAATTTGCACAGAGAAAACACCAAAATATTTTCTATTCAGGATCATATATTCAACACAATAATAATTCTCTCATACATTTTCATGCGAGCAAGTTACACATATATAGGAATATGTATTCCTAAAAACAAGGAGGTTGTTTAACAACACTCCCACAAATCTCTCTACAAACTACTATGTACGTGAGTTGTTAAAACAACTCACTACAATAATATTCTCTAGATATTATTTTCCACCTATCACAAATAAACTTAATGGAGCACTAATATTATAATTTCCTAACAAAGATTGATTGCGTATCCACGCCTGGATTTATTAACATGGGCTCCAAATGCAAAACAAGATGAAAATTACTATAAATTTATAACAAATTGTATCAGAATAAAAATATGAATTAAAACAAATTATACTTACAATCAACATGGAAACCGAACGTTGATTCGAGAAATTTCTTGTCTTCTTCCAGGAGTGTTGCCTTGGTTGTAACAATTGGTAAATTTCTGAACGGAAGGCCCGTAAACTGATGGATGTCATTTGCTTCGATACTGAATTGGAACATTTGGCCATCATTCAGAGTCACATAAAAAATGCCGTCCTCTGAATTGTAGGACGACAGAAGGTAATTCAAAATATCCGGATCTGTTTTGAAATGGGGCATATTAACGAGCCCTGTAAATTCACACGCATCCATCAAATATTTATATTCTGAAGACATCTTTAAAACAATATGGATGTGAGGGCATAAGGGATTCCTGTAGTTGATCTTGGCAATCGATTGAATTGGATTCTCTTGATTTTTTCCGAACTTGCAAGACTTGGGAAGCATGTGAAGTTGACATTATAGTTTTACTTGCGTCTTTGACAACGATTAAGACCTGCAAAAATTCAAGAGCAAGAAGGTGAAAACGAGAAAATGACCGGCTGAAGGGTATTTATAGGCTAAATCAGGCGTCAATGGCTTCAATTGACGCGCGTCAATGGTCTTCGTTGACACGCGTCAATATATCCAATTATCACGCATCAATAAATCCGGTGGCGTGCGTCCAATAGGAGCGATGGCGTAAGCGTCAAAAAGAGGTAGTGATGTGCATCAATAGAAGCAAAGACGCATGTAAATAGGATACTGATGACTTTGCGTCAATAGGATCGATGGCGCGCACGTCAATAGGATTCATGGCGCCAGCGTCAATAGGATCGATGACGCCGCGTCAATAGGATCTAGTGGTGCATCGGTCAATAGGATCCAAAGGACGTCTTGTTTTCGCATGTCAATGATGGAGCCATGAAAAACCGTGAAATTTTTGTTTTGGAATATCAAATTCACCTTTCCCCGAAACTGTTCCGGGGATATTCACGAGTATTTTCCACCTACAATTTTATAGAGGTGTCTTAAAATGAACCCCGGTTCTAAGCTATTTCGTAGACTGGGCACCTAGAACTCAAACTAGGGTGCCCACAAGCACCCCACTTCAACCCAGTTGCTCGGATATACACTTTTTAGGACCTCAAAGACAATTATTTCCTCCTCATGTTTCTCTACCCATCTTTGTGACACATTCCAACAAACTCTTCCCATCACCGAGTTCTTTGTAACTCTCCTTGCACTCTAGGGTTTTACATTTATACTTTCTAAGTTGTTTTGATCACTTTCCTTATTTATTTTAGACATTTTTTCACTATTGTACTTATTAGATAAACTCTAAAATATTCATGTTTTAGTTAATTATGAGTTGAGGTGGAATATAGGGGGAAATGGGGAGTAAGTCGGGTCATCTCGCTTGGGATAGTTGATCTAGCGGGGGAAGGGAAGGGGGTGTAGGGATAATAATTTAGGTTTTATTTTTATTTATTTTTATATCTGATTTTATTTTTAAATAAAAATCATTTAAAAAAATATTATTTAGAAAAAAATCTAATGTTTGCTTTGTTTTTTTGTTTTGTGTGTAATTATTGAGAAGGGAGAATAAATAAGGATGTGGCAAAACAAATAGAAAGAAAACATATCAAAATCAAAGATCTGATATAAACCCGAAGAAAATCTTGTAAAGACAATCATGAGAATATTCAAAACACCTACAAAAACAATAGTAGTATATCAATTATTTTTGTGATGTTATAACGGAATTGTTGCTTCCCAAACAACTTGTGAAATTTTTACATCGCATACAAAAAGAGATTTAATGTGAAATTAATGAAACATAGAATAGTAAATGAAATGAAAATGAAATAAGATGAGTGTGGTCCCACCGGTGTGTGCCAAATGTGAACAAAGAAAATTAACAGTAAATGGAAAAAGTAAAAACTTGTAAACCTCCATGTAACCTTCTAATACAACCTCAAGTAGGTTGTGAGAGCCTAGAGCCTGTGTACCCTTTTGAAATTGTGGGTGCTCTTGAATGGTCTCCAAATTAGGGATGCAAATTTCTACGAGTAGATTTAGGGAGCTTCCAATATGCAGATATTGGAGCAAATTTAATAGAGTAATTGTGATATTCATCCAATAGGATTTGCAAGAGTAGGCTTGTATTTTATAGAGGCATAAGTGGTTGGAAGTCGGTTACAAGCGGATCAATTCACATGCTATTTTTAGCACTTGAGGAAGTCAGTAGTAGTTGTAGGAGTTTAAATGCCATTTAAGGGCAATATTGGGAATTTTAGAAAAAGTTGCATTCGTAAAGGTGGTTGTGACGTGGAATTCAATTTCCCCACCTTCCTAGGATTATAGAAGTGTAGTTGACTAGGATGAGGATGTGGAATCCGAGTGGAGTTCACGTGGTTGCTGATTAAGAATCGAGTGGCAATTGACTAGTATTTACACACTAATCAATTAATTAATAAATGATAATTAAAATAACACAATGGGTACTAGCGATTAATTTAATTAATCTAAAGGGTACGATACACATTATTTAACCGATTTAATCAATTAATTACAAATGGGTGAATAAAAAAGATGTACTAGGAAGAAAATGGGATAAGTGTATAATTTAGGGTCTCTATAGTCGTGAGACAATCAAGGCCCCTTGGAATTGTAAACAAGATATGTAATGTCACACAATAAAGGAATTATGCCAAAACATGGGACACCCATGGTGTCGTAGAGACAAACAAGGCACTTAAGCCAAAATTAGAGTAATAAAAAGTACCTTCACACAACTAGCATGTATAGAAAACTAGAGTATCATAATGTGATAAAATGATATAACAAGTGATATAGAAGAGTATATAAACTGAAAACTTGTCAACACCACACAAGGTATATGTGTTAGTCCCGTTAGTTCAAAAGTAATAAAATACATAATGTATGCAATCAAGCGTAATGAGGAAGTGAAAAGGTACTACAAAGAAATAATATTACTTGGTTTGTGTGCAGGATGCTCTCAGAGAAAGTGTGAAAGGAACAATGATAGTTCCCATAAACATGTATCAATTTGTATGTCCTTCATCATGCTCAATATACCCCATGAACGCATACATGTAAAGAATAATTTTTTTATCTATCAAAGAAAAGGGATAAAAAAATATGCATAATGTAAAGTGCAAACAATGTATGGTAGAGAAAGATGTCCCAATTTTTGAGTTTTGAAAATATTTGAATGTTTTTTTTTTTTGTGATTATATCAATGTTTTTGGAATTTTCTAGTGCATAGATTTTTACAAGAAGAGGGATAACATGAAAAATACCCGATGAGGACCTCTCAAGGAGGTAAAGTAGTTGCTGAAGATGATGAAAGGATAGGGCTTAGTTGTGATTCGAATGTAAGGGGTATCGTAGTGGTGATGTGTGCAAAATACTTTAGGTGAAGTAGCTCTAGGAATAGTGTGTGAAGTAGAAGACTTTGAATTGAGATTTGTGATTAGGATACCATGTCTTGAAGAGATTGCAATTAGTTGATATTGATTTTGGTTGATGTGTGAAATCCATTATGATAAAAGAGGGATGACATAATAGGAATAAAAACATATTGGAAATGTGACCCTTACCAAAGTTTGTAGGGGCATGCAAGGAAACCTATTATTGGAAAATAAGGAAGAGATATCCATATATACCCCCAAGTATTGGAGAAGGATTCACATAGTGGTGCGTGTGGATGATATAAGGTGAATTTAATAGGTAAAATAATGGGTTAGATAATTATACTTGTAGATATAGTAAGGAAAGTCCACTTTATATGTTGAGTCTATTGATAATAGGAAAATGTTCTTTTATATGAGAAATAAGTTTAGATTGATCAATCTGAAAAGCCCCGGACCATCAAGGATAAAGAGAGAATCATCAACATGAACAATAGGTATAGATGTGGCCTTAGGATCTAGCCGAACTTGTTGTGTGGAAATATAAATATATAGAGAAGGTTTACTAGGAGAAAACTTAGGATTTAGCTTGTATGTGCATGTGCTAGTAGAGATCCACATATCATCAACAAAGTCATCGATACTTGTTTTGTGATGATATGTAATAGTTCTTTCCATGTTAGTGATAGGTGTGGTATCATTTTACTATTTTTACAATCAGTATTGATAGGTGGATTAGAATCTATATCAATTTGTTGTGAAGGAGTAGAGATATTTGTAGAATCCATTGTCATGTTTCCCATGAATTGTAGTTGTGCATGCTTTAGATGTTCTGATGCAATGTGTAATGATTTAGGTGAAATTGATAGTTATCCAATTTACACAATAATAGGACGTGATATTACTATTGAGGTTGGTACATCTAAAGGAGGTATGTCATTTTTATTCTCTTGTTGAATAAGTGGTTCTTGTATTCATGGAGAAGTTGCATCATTCAATCTTACATTATGTTCATTGGAAATATATGGATTAGATTTAGAAACATGTGTACAAAATTTAGATGAATGTGTTGGATTTTGCATTGCAAAACATAACAATCATTATCACGATGTCCATTAATTTCATGATAATTAAAAAATGGTTGGCCTTTAAGTTACGTAAGATGATAATAAGGGTAGTAATGAGTAGGTAACAAAGTGATTAACTCATGATTGAGTTTCTCGTGATACAATATCGTGTTTTGCGAGCATGATTATCAAACCAAAGAGGTATTTTCTGTTGTAATATTTTGACTTCACTTGTATGGGCACATGTATCCTACATGATGTGTGTATAACATGGATTCTTAGTGGTATTAGAAGTAGATTGATCATGATTTGTAGAGATATGATGGATAATGGGCATTTGAAAATCGTTTAGATGCATTATCTCACACTTGAGAGATGTGATCTCAATATTCATAGCTTGAAATTGATCTTGAAAATCATGGTGTAAAGCTTTAATAGACTCTAAGATAGGGTTAGGAAAGGTGTCATCATTGCAAGTAGGAGGATCTCAAACACGACCTAAAATTGAATTCATATCGAAAGGTGTTGTATTATCAAGGAGCTTGATTTTGTGAACTAGTGTCAGGGAGCATCTTTACATGTTGGGTGTCATTGAATTAAATGATATAAGGAGACTTGACATATGGTGGTGCCTGGGAAATCATGGAGAGAGAATAAAATGACCATATCTCGAAATAGAATTTGAATTTGAAAAATCTAAAAGAGGTATTTTTAGTATGATTATGTGAAATAAAAGAGGGAATTTTCCAAAAGTGTATATTTTTCCAATTATGCCCTAATTACTAAAAATAGTAATTTTGAATTTCCAAAAATTGTGCTAAAAATTAGGGAAAACAAAAAGAGGTTTTTGTTAAATATGTAAAAATTAAAAATAACCTAAAAGTAATTTGAAAATAGATTTGGTTTGATAGAGATACGAAACAAAAGGTGATTTTACAATTAAGAGCTCTAGAAAGTAACCCAAAGGGTAGAACCGACCATGAAACCCTAGGAAATTTGTGCAATCAAGTTTAGGGTAGATAATAGATAGAAATATGGTGTGGATATGAAGATAAAATGTAGAAATGAACCCTAAGGATACTAGGTGTTTGAGACAATGTGTGATTCAAGAGTTGGGTTCTACAAATGTTTTCACCCTTTTGAGTTTGATTAGGGTTTTACACTTTTATTAACCAAGAAATTACATAAAATGTTATAGGGGATTATTATGACTAATTAAATTCTAACATTAACCATTCAATATCATAATAACACATTAATACTTACAACAAATGTACACGATGTAATACAAACTCACAAATACATGGGATTGAGTGAACTTAGTTGATTACATGTGATTCAAGGCTGATATAGCTCATCTAAATGTTAAAATAGGGTGATGCGCAAATATATAGTCTCAATCATATATTCAATCAACAAGAAGGTTTTAAACAACTACCTTCACCCTAGCTTTGCATTTAAGGATCTCACACAAGCCTAAAATGGCTTAAATCTTGTAAAAATGACAAATTCCATTTTGAATGATCTCTTCAAGCACCATACCTTGTCTAGTACATTCAATCATTGCTACATCAATCATCCCGTACATTACATTTCAAGAAACCTCTCTAAACACTCACCTTTTCAACTGTTTACTCAATTTTTACCTCACTAGCCACTTTCTCAAGAGTGTAATTTTTGGATATTTTCTCCTTTAATACGTCTTAGGCATCCTCCCTATATTAATACTCAAAACACATGTTATAAAACCATCAACATGATAAAAATTACTCACAAATTCATCTTTCTTAAACCTTGCTCTATCTTGCAATTTGTACCCTTAAGATAGGTTTGCTTGGAACATTCATGAATAAAGACATCTCTGCAACCCAAAAATATCCTACAACTCCTCCCTAAACCTCATGTCATGCTCATAGTGTATTCAAAGTTTAAAAATACTACTTCTTCACTAGCTTTCTCAATCCCCCTTTTCTCTTTTTTACTCTCAAAGGCCTAACTAACCTAAGATAGTCTTAAAACCATCACAACTCTTCATTTAGATGGATTTAAGACCCAAAATAACACTTCGAGTACCCATTTCAGGTTTAATCATGCCTACAAATTTTCAAGAATGATCTCCCAGTGGTAAATGTAACTTCCTTTGTTATGCATGTCTCCTATTAGGCCTTTAAAAGGAACAATAACCAAATCGTACTCAAGCCAAGAACACGATGCTAATCAAACACCACGATCAATAAGATGAAAGCAATTCACCGTAATAACTTTACACAAAACCTTTGAAAGAAATGATCAGCAATATCATATATTATTATAGAACTCAATAAAATACAATGAGAATGGGCCTTGCTTATATAGGCAAGGAATAACAATCTAAGAACCAAGCTTAAGGTCAGATCAAGCCATAAATCATGGAAAGAACTAGTCATCAAAGAACTATTCAAGTCCATAGATTTATGAGAGAACTAAACATCAAGGATCTAGTCAATACCATAGATCTAGAAAAGAACTAGTCAATACCATAGATCAAGGAAAGAACTATACCTAACAACTAGATAATATCTCCTAATATCTAAATAAATAAAAAGAAATATCCACACACATAAGTGGGTGAGGATAAATACAATAAAGGTAAATAATGTACCTAGGTGAACATGAGCTAAGGTAAATACCTACTCTAACACCCCCCTCAAGTGAAGCTAGGGGCCAAAATAGAAGTGGCATGTCCACAGTATGAGTCCCGAAACTAGGCCTAATGAGGTACTCATGTATAATATATCCATGAAGAAATCTCAAACCAAACGAGGGAAAGAATCCTGCTATAGGGAAAGAGAAAGAAGAATAAGAAGGAAGATGTTCTCACAAACACCCCCCAAGAAC
The DNA here is from genome assembly GCA_018340775.1 of Taxus wallichiana var. yunnanensis. Taxonomy (NCBI): domain Eukaryota; kingdom Viridiplantae; phylum Streptophyta; class Pinopsida; order Cupressales; family Taxaceae; genus Taxus; species Taxus wallichiana. Next base: position 329,912,194 of record CM031241.1, on the reverse strand, counting down.
AACTTCTGAAACCCCAAGCATTCCACGAAACTCAAGGTAGCAAGGTGATGCAAAAGGCTTCATAAAGATGTACTGCAACCTACTTTTGAGTCAGAAGGTACTCCAAGCAAAGAACTCCATCCGGAATGTGTTGCAATGAATGAAGTGGATGTGTATCTCAATATTCTTGGTCCATTGGTGCTCAACTCGGTTGCAGAAAAATGTGAATTACACTTTGGTTTTCACACCAAAGTATAATCATGAATCTTGTGGGAATTCAAACTTTTTCAATAACTCCGGAAAAGCCAAAGAATCTGGCGACTTCACTATAATCAAGCTGCCACTGTACTCTACCTCTAAAGATGAAAGTGCAATAGCCTTTTGCTTTTTACACACAAAAAGTAATCGGAGAAGAACCAAGACAAAAAGATAGTAGCGGGAATGCCTATCATCAATAGAACCTGCCCAATCTGAATTTGTATACCCAACCAACTGAGTAGATCCCCTAGTGTAGTGTAGGCCAAAGTGGGAAGTTCCATGCAAATAGTGCAAAATCCTTTTAAGCAGCTTGCCAGGTGAATACTATGAGAATGTGCAAACTAAGATACAAGCCATACCGCAAATGAAATATCAAGGTGATTATGGGTCAAGTACATAAGACTCCCAACCAACTGCCTATACAATGTAGGATCACAAAGTGGTGTGGTACATGTGGATGTAAGAGTAACTCCAAACTGAAAAGGAGATGGACTTGGCTTACAATCAGCCATATCAAAGCACCTAAGAAGATCATGGGTGTACTTTTGCTGACTCAAATGAATCCTTGAATCTATCTGAGAAATTTGAAAACCAAGGAAATAATGCAATATCCCAAGATCTGTCATGTCAAACAATGTAGAAAGAGCCCTCTGAATACTTTGAATGTGGGAAGAGGAGCTACCAGTAAGTAACAAATCATCAACATACAAGACAAGTATCACAATATCCTCACCGACATGCTGGAGATACACTGTATGATCGGAGTGGCAATGAACAAAACTAGTAGATAGAAGAAAACAATCCATCTTCTCATACCAAGCTCGAGAGGCTTGTTTGAGACCGTAGAGAGACCTTCAGAGCTGACAAACAAGAGAAGAGTCTTGAACAAATCCAATCAGCTTCTCCATAAATATTTCCTCTTTTAGATCTCCATGTAAGAAGGCACTCTTCACATCCATATGGTATACGGGCCACCCCTGTGATGCAATAATAGCAAGTACAAGGCGTACATAAATCCATCTTGGAAACAAGTGCAAAAGTCTCAAAGTAATCAATACCTTTGACTTGTGAAAAACCCTTTACAACAAGATGAGCCTTATACTTGTCAATGGACCCATCAGCTGCATATTTGGTTTGGTATACCCACTTACACCTAACCATATTTCTTCCTTTAGGAAGAGATACCAAATCCCAAGTATGATTCTTCATCAAAGAAGAATACTCAGTTGCCATCGCATCATCCCACTCCTGTATCCCATGAGCCTTTGAAAAGGACTGTGGATCCTCAGAAACTACCTGACATAAAAGTCTAGAACCTGTAGAATGTGCGTGATGATGCCTAGTGGGTGGAATATCCTCTATGAAAGGTGTTGCCTCGGAAACTGTAGTATGAGCCCACTTAGGCATAATGACAACATCAGTGGGAATAGGATCCTCAACGGCATCTATAACCTCCTCATCAATCTCCTCAAAGAAAAGATCCTCAAGATAAGATGAAGAAGAAGAAGGAATGGAAGAATATGAAGAATCATGAGGGAGTGAAATTCTCATCAAAATTCGAACATGTGTTCAAAAAAGAACATCATGTGTATCAGGATCTAAAAGACGATAAGCTCTCATGTCCTCACAATACCCTACAAAGATCAAGGGTTTACTCTTCTTATCCAAAGCTTTCCTTTTCTTCTTTGGCACAAAGGCCCAAGCATGACTCCCAAAGACTCAAAAAAATGAGACATCTGGCTTAGTGTTGGACCAAGCTTCCTCTGGAGTCAAATGCTCAAGTGCTCTATGTGGTGTGTGATTCTGAATATAGTTAGCACAATTAACTACTTCTGCCCAATAGATAGGAGGTATATCTCTAGAATGCATCATACAATTAGCCATTTCCTTCAAATTTATATTCTTCCTTTCTGCTAATCCATTATGTTGTGGAGTATGAGGAACATAATGCTGGTGAATAATGCCTTGAGTTTTAAAAATTTAGAAAACTCATTGATGAAGTACTCCCCATTATCAGTGTGAAGGTTCTTTATGCTACTAGAAGATTTTTCTCGACCAAAGACTTGAAGACTTTGAAGTGTGAAAAAACATCACTTTTTTACTTGAGAAAATAAACCCAAGTACGCCTCAAGAAATTATCAATAAATGTAAGTGCATACTTAGCTCCATTGAAAGATGGGGTAGGAAAAACCATCAAGTCACTATGCACAAGCTCAAGTGGTGAAGAAGCTCTCTTAGACAAATTCTTAGGAAAAGTATCTTGGTGTTGTTTCCCTAATGCACAACCATGACAAACTCCCTCAAGAAAAGAAACTCTAGGAAGACCATCTACCATACCATGAGTTCTCAACTCCTTTAAATATCTGTAATTGAGATGTCCAAATCTTTCATGCCAAAGCTTACTCTTTGAATCTACATGAGAAACCAATCTTGTCCCTATAGAAGAAGTGTCATCAAAACCCTCAAAGTGATATAGTCTAGAACTATGATCAACAATACCCTGAGAAACAAGTGAATGAGGCTCCAACAAAGTTCGTACTTCTACTCCATGTGGTGTAAAAGTCATTGTTTTCCTTGACCAAAATGAAAAATTTGATATACAAAGAAAATTTTAGTGATGTTAGGAACATATAGTGCATCTTGGATATTGCCACCATCAAGTTGTATATCACCTTTTCCTCAACAAAAAGAAAGGAAGAATCTCTAACCTCAATTTTGGAAGTAGAACTCAAACCTAGAGAAACAAAAGACTCCTTGGAAGAAGTCATGTGATGAGAAGCACCCGAATCTATAACCCAACTTTCTGCAAGTGGTGACTGAGATCTTCCAACAACATTAAGTGCTTTTCCATGCTGATTAGAAGGAGGTGGAGTGGAGATAGAAATTTTGTGTTTCTTGACTACATCCTCTAAGGCTTGCATTCGCTTATAACACCTATGTTCTTCATGATTACTACCCCCACAAAAAGAGCATGAAAGGCTAGACTTATTCTTGGATTTAGAAGACTCCTTGGGTTTTGAGTTTTTTTCTTTGGGTTTAGGAGCATTTTGAGATGGAGAAGGTGTGGATTTGGTTTTACTTTTTGGTTTTCCCTTGCCCTTAGGATTAGATGCAACTAATGCCTTTTGAGAGGTGGAAGACTCAAGGTGAGATAATTTGGATTCTTCCCTAGTAAGTCTTTCACAAAATGTTTCTAAGTTAGGCATTTTGAAGGTGTCACCTAAGGCATCCATGCTAGAGAAAAAGGTAGAAGAAAAATTTAGAATGGTCCTCTCAACTTGGATAGAATCAAGTAAACACACTCTTCATCTTTTTATCTCTTCCACTCCCCTTCATTGTGTCAACAAATGCTTGAACTTGGTAAGATAGTCTATAATTGTTGGAAAATCTTCAGGATTAAGAGAGGTGATCTCAATTTCAAGTTGCATGGCTCTCATATGATCCACCTTACCAAATAAATCCTCCAATTTCTCCCATATTTTGAAAGGAGAGTCACACTTTTCCAAATGAAATAAAATATTGTCACTTACATAAGTTCCTATCAAACCCATACACTCATCAAATTTGCACTTTACTATTGAAATTTCTCATATTCTCTAGTGAACACTAGTTGTTTTTTAGAAGTTAAAGCCCATAATCCTTTGTGCTTAATTATTGTTTCCATTCTTGGTTTCCATGTGTGGTAATTATGTGTTGTTAATGGCTCAACATGAGTTAATGTAAAGTAGATGCCATCTTTAAAAAAATCACCAAAAGAAATGGAAGAACCAAGTAATGTAACAAGACCCCAAGCAATGCAACAAGAGCCCCCAGATTTTGGCACTTTATAATGAGTGCGTGTTACAATATGGCACTTTATAATTATAGGGCGATTCTAAAATAAATATTTCCAATGGAAAGAGCATAAAAACTACTAACTTTTGCAAAAGGAACTCAAAACCGAGTTACTGCATCAAAAGATACAAGGTTTTCAATATTATGCTCTACTATTTATTTTTATTTTCCACTAAAATAAACTAAAATGCTCTTGCGTTCGCCACACAAATAAAATGAAAGGGGGCTAGAATTAAGCACCTACTAGTAGGAATCACAAGCTTTAAGCCCTCATATGACCATACCATATGACCAGAGGGCTAAGGATTTCAATGGGTGGGCCTTGCTTATATAGGTAAGGAATAACAATCTAAGAACCAAGATAAAAAGGTCGTAGATAAGGCCATAAATCATGGAAATAAATAGTCATCAAAGAACTAGTCAAGTCCATAGATTTATGAGAGAACTAGACATCAAGGATCTAGTCAATACCATAGATCTAGGAAAGAGCTAGTCAATACCATAGATCAAGGAAAGAACTATACCTAACAACTAGATAATATCTCCTAATATCTAAATAAATAAAAAGAAATATCCACACACATAAGTGGGTGAGGATAAATACAATAAAGGTAAATAATGTACCTAGGTTAACATGAGCTAAGGTAAATACCTACTCTAACATGGTTCAATTTTAGGGGTTAAATCTCATAAACAACATTGTTTCTTGAGATTGTCATGAATAACTTAAAAAATACCTAGTGAAACCTAAAAAATTACTTTTTCCGGTTACAACTAAAGTAATGCCATACGATATTTATTCTAATTTTCAAAACAAAAATCTAGGTTTAATGGTTTTATCACATTTTTTCTTATTAAACCCTAATTGTATTCTCTCTTAACATGAGAAACTTAATCTAAAAATCTTAATTTCATTATAACTTGATTTAAGGATCTAGATTTGGCATGGAGTCCTATTCAACAACATGCACATGATAATCCTTAACCATAAGGTCTCTCAACTCTTACTAAAATTTTGAATTCACCTTCTTCCTTGGAAAGGAGTTTAAATTGTGCATTAGGGTTTCATGTATGGCTAAAATAGTCTCAAGTGAAGAATGACCTTTCCTCGCTCCAAATAAACTTAACATCTATTACATAGGATTTTCGACAACTATCAATAAATTACTGAGAGCTCATTTTAATTTTTTACAAATAAGTGACTTCTCTATTCATTTATTCTTACAAATTTAACAAAGTTTTATTTATTCCACTACCAAATAAGGTCCCCTATACAATGTCATCATTTCTAAGGATATTATTTACTCTTCCTTGATGCACCGAACTTCAAACATGAAAAAAATCATACATATAATGACTCTTCTTTCTCATAGTCTATGTATCCGTCGAAAAGAACAAGTAAGTACAACATGCATCATTTCCAAAACAATCAAAGTCTTACCTTAAACTCAATGATAGTTATGTATCATCAAATTAGAGCACAATTCATACTTTCCAAGAAATAAGGGTTCAACACTTAAGACTCATTACACACCCTATGGACTCATCAAGACACTTCCAACATTTTTTAATCTGGAGGATTCTTGGTCATATGCATTTATAAATCTATGATACATTTTTATCCAGGAAAAGCTCCAATTTTAAATTTCAATTCTCATTCATGACTCCACATACCATCGAAAACTCAATTGAAGCTTTTGGGCATAAGTTGTCTTTTTATTGTAAAACATGAATGGATTCTGATGAAGCTCCTATATCATGGGGTATCTAGACTTGAGAAACATTTAAACTGGATATGTTATTACTTGAGATATCAACCAGGTAAAGGACCATACAATAGAAGGCAAGAAGCATCTCGACGTATAGTCTAATGAACTCTTTAAGCACTGCATTTGCTGAAAATTATGTTTTGTGAATTTTTGCGTTTATTTTAATTTGATTAACTTGTCATTCTAAGTTTGTTGATCACTCTCAATCACACTATGAGGATCTCAATGATTTTATCAATCCTTCAATGGCCACTAATAATGGATAATAGCCTAATCTAGTACCCCAATACACCAAAGCAGATGTTGACATTACTCGAAGAAGGCCTCAAACCACATGTCATTCTCCACCTAGTGATGTGATATCTAGTCTGTAAAGCTTCAATCAAATTTCACATCCTTGACTCTTTGACAAGCATTTTACACTTAGTCGGGTATTTCCAATCTACTTTGGAATGGGTGAATAAATTTATTTCTTTCAAATATATCTTGGGAAATGAGTAATCCCTATACCTACTATGAAGCTTTAGACCTATAAAAAGTGCTTCCTAATGAATGTGTTGAGGTATTTTCAGTTTTAGGAGTAACTTTAGGTTCTTTTATGCTAGCCAACTCTCTTATGAGGATAATTTGCAACAAGAGTCCATAAGAGTTCTTGAGAGTTCTATATGAAATGAGGTTAGTTTTATATTGTTTATATATGCTTCCTCATAAAGGCGTTTCAAGTTACATAAGGCTGTTGAGGAGGAGTAAGTGAGCCGAGAATTCCATGTTATGCAATAAAGGATGTTGGGACTCAAAGTGAGCTAATGTCAAAGATATTCCGTCAATAGGTTCAGAAAATCATACGCGGTTTAGTATTCCCCTAAAAACATTTTGACCTAAGTGATAATCTACCATTATAGTTTCTCATAAATGGAGTTTTTACTATGTTTTATTTGAATTTTATAAACTATGTAACATATGAGTGTCAAGAGAATAAGCTAGAGATGTGTGTGTTGGATGTATTTTTAGATGAGAATGGGTATTTGGGATGTTTAGTAAGAGAGAAACACTTTATTTGTTCATCTTTACTACAATTTCAAAAAGTTTTTCAGTTGATTACACAAATAATTAAGTGTTTTTGATTAATGGATATGAATGGATAATTTTTGCATAATTTTAGTCCTTTGATACTATTTTTAAAATGTGTTGGACAATATCTCACCATGATTATTGAGAAAGCAAGTAATTCAAACATAAGGAGACCATCCGACATGTGTATTTGTTTCTATCCTCCCATAAAGGTGTCATACTTAAAGTATCAAGAACCTAAGTTCTTTCTTGATGTGTCTTGTGGACCATAAGGAAACCATCTAAAATGGTTCATTGCCACATCCAATCTTTATTTGAGAGATGTAATGATTGTTTTGAATAGAAATTTTGAACGCCACTTCGTCTACCACTTTGGCAAACCTAGGGGGCATGGTTATCTACAAGAAACCAATAATTTCAAATAATATCTTCTTCTTGAATGCAATGCCTTTCTAAATCCTCAACTACAATCTATGATAGTTAAACAATATGAGCTAGGGGAGATCTTTTTTATAAACCCTAAAACAATAAACATTAAAACCTAGAGTTGATAAGAACAAAATGTCGAGTTATTGGAAGAGGAAGAACCGGACGATAGAAGAAAAAGAAACCTTCAAAATGCTAATGAATAGATTCCTTGAACTTTAATTATTTATCATGGCTATGTATAAATAAGTATGATTCATCAAATAAATGTGCAATATCTTTCAAATTAACCTAGTTTTAATATTACTTCCATTCAAGTAATGCATATGTTAAATCTAATGGATAATGTGAACGATATATATGAAAAACTCATAAATAACATTCACATAATTGCTTAGATATACAAAAATTTAGACTATTTCATACCTGTAGAGTTGATTGACAATCATTAAATGTATATACTTAAAAAAAACTAACCTACAAAACTAGAAATCACATGTGCACAAGCAACTTGAACAATGTTATGATACATGTTATTTGATTTAAAGGAATATTTATTACATTTTTTGTTAATGTTCTAATGAGGTGTGATTGATTTTTGGCTGCAGAATATATATGAAGCATTACATTTAATGGTAATCTCTACATTTCATTTTTTTACAATTGATCATAAATCGAACCCCTCGCCTGCCCACTTGGGTAGGAGCAATGGAAATACTTATTCCCAGGGTAATTCCCAAAATAAACAAATGTAGTTGAGAATCAACCAATTAAGATGTAAATTATTTATCTATAATGATATTGATCACATCATATTCAAATGTCTAACATTCTATAGATCCGGGATGAAGGGTCAGAGCGATGGTAGACATGGGTAAACATACGTGAGCCCATTAGGCATGGAAAAGCATATAAGAAGTACATGCCAAATATGTCAAACTAAAACTAGAAATCATTTCGCTAATTGTTTTGTCAAAAAGGATGTTTCACTAATGTGAATGGGGCAGCCTTACAATTCTAGTTTTGTTCACTTATGGTTTTCGATACATCGTACCCTATTAACCGATACAATAATTGAGCTATTTTTAAAATAGACAAGAAGTGAAAAGAGATTTTCTTTATTGTCATATCAAAATAATGAATTTAACTTTCGGATATGTATGATGTTGTGTAAGAAAAAATTGAGGACCAATATAATTGAATTTGTCCATATAAAACCCTAAAACAGTTTACATCTGTTTGGGTTCGAATAATACTATTGTGTATAATTATTTTGAAGACTTGATCATCACAACATACCCAAAGAGGATTCATTTTTAGGCTATGAATACTGTATGAAGTTTAAAGTGAGGAACATTCTAATTTATATTTCCTATCTAATATGAAATTTAGGGACATATATTCTTTATTTCATATATTGCACAAGAAATGGATAATAAGAGAAATATTTTATAATCCCAAAGGACCTCATGATGATTTAAATTATGACATCCAAATTGTATAATTTAGATAAGATAAATATTGTCATCTTTAGAACTCGGTCCCCATAAATACATATCTTGGTCTAGAAATCTCAATGTGAAAGAAGCCAAACCATATTTATCAAGAAACATTGTCATCTTTAGACCTCAAACCTTATGTCCCATGAATACATATCTTCATGTGGAACTCTCATGTGAAAGAAGCCAAACAAGATTCATTGATAAATAATCTCATCTTTATACCTCAACTCTATTGTCCCATAAATAGATATCTTGAGGTATCCTGAGATTCAATGTGAAAGAATCCAAACCTGGATTCATCTTGATAGCTAAATTAAGTCTTCATTTAATCCACAAAATTCTTTTCTGTCTTCACAAAGCAATAGAATCCAAAACACCACTACCTCGAGCCTTCAAACTCATTGTTGCACTTGCTTGGATCAAACACATATGCACTAATAAATACTCTAGAATTGAACATTCTGATCAACCCAATAGGATCAAAAGTGATGCCATTGTCCAACTCCCCGTATTAAGTTAAATTGACATGATTTAGTTGAAGATATCATTTTGTGTTCGAATGCTAACGATAGAACAAAAATCATATGGAAAATAAATATCAA